>VYXC01005075.1:264008-394031 GCA_013397175.1 Platysteira castanea
CCGCCGCCGCGGAGAGTGGGAGCCGCGCTTCTCCCCTCCCCGCTCCCGGGCGCCCGATCTACCATGAGACCCGCCATCTTCCCGCTCCTGCCTGACCCTGGCTGCCTCCTGCTCCTCCTGGTAAAAGCCGCCGCCTCCCCGCTGCACTTCCCTTCCCCGCGCCGGCTGGGGCAGGGCGGCGCTGGGGCGGCCGGCGGGCCCCGCTCGGGGTTCTTGTCTCGCTCCCCTCCCCCGCCCAGCAGGTGCCGGCGGCCGGGGAGGAGGGGAGGGAGCGGCCCCGGCGGCGGGGCCCGGCGGTGTGGCCGAGGCCGATAGGCTGCGCGCACGGGGTGGGGCCGCGCCCGGGCCCGGGTCCGGCGTAGTGACCGGGCGGGCGGTGCGGCCTTGCCCCGGCTCCTCGGGTGCCGGAGCCGGCGGGAATGGCCGTAACGGAGCCCCTCTGCAGCCCCCTGAAAGGAGACTGTGGCCAGGTGCGGGGCGGCCTCTTCTCCCGGGCAGCGAGCGAGAGGATAGGAGGACATGGTCCTAAGCTGTGCCAGGGGAGGTTTAGGTGGGACATCAGGAGGAATTTCTTCACAGTAAGGGTGATTAGACACTGGAATGTGCTGTCCAGGGAGGTGGTGGAGTCGCCGTCCCTGGAGATGTTCAGGAAATGACTGGATGTGGCACTTAGTGCCGTGGTCTAGTTGACATAGTGGTGTTGGGTCATAGGTTGAACTCGATTGTCTCAGAGGCCCTTTCCAACCTAATTGATTCTGTGATCTTTAGTTGTCAGACTACAGCTTTTTTTTTTTTTTTTTGGTTTTTTTTTAGGCTGGCATTACATGCGTGACCTAAGCCACCTTCTGGCTTTGCCAGTACACTAATGCAATCACTGATGTGTGTGTTTTGTGGAGATAAGTTGCCTGTGTTATACTTCTCTCTTTTTTTTTTTTAAACAGGCTGATGTGGTGATTCTTACTTTTCCAGAGATGTATTGGGCCAGATTCTGGATCTTTCATAACATAAGTGACTTGCAGAGCTAAGGGGGACTTGTGTGAATAAATTTTAATAGGTTTTTTCTCTTAAAATACTTATGAGTTTAATCAATCTATTTTAAACATTTGGGAGAATAAAATTGGCCAGAAAATTAAAGAATAATTGGAGATAATGGTAGATAGAACTCTAGAAGTCTGAAGAGGAGTACATAGTAATATAGCTGCTAATGAATGAGTGAATGAATGAATGAATGAATTGGTTAGGAGTGTGAGGACACGTACGTAATGAACAGTACAAGTATTCATTATCCCTTTGTAATGTGCACTTTCTACCTGGATAAGCTCTGGTTAAAGTATTATGAACTTGCTGTCATTTCAGGGTTAGGAAATAGATATGGTTGGGTGTGATTGGTAGGGTTTGAAAAAACACATGTGAAATGTTTATATATAGATGACAATAGCATGCTAAAACACCATATAAGAGACTGAAGTGAAGAACCTCATACTTGTCAGTCACACCCGTGTATTAAAATAATATTGCTTATATGCTAGATTGATCTTGACTGTTATTTTAAATACAGACTAATGAGCAAAACCAAGGAGTGTGTACTGTTTAACAGCATCATGAATGTGTCCATTAAATGGACAAGTACAAATTTGAAAAAGTGGGCACAAGCTAATGAGTTTTTCTTTCTTCATGGCACAGTTGATCAATCCAAATTTAATATGCATCAACTGGAGTTATGTTTGCCAACAACAAAAAAAAAAAGACAAACCAGGAAATAGCTATGATCTGCAACTTGTCTGTATTTTATCTGCTGTTTCTTTGTGTATGGGTCATTTAAACCCATTTCTAATGTGATTTTAAAAAATGATATACATAAAAGTTTAAGAAGAATACAGATCAGAGTTGTTTTTTAAAAAATACAATTAAGTATAATGTTATCTGCCCAATTATTCAGCATCATTTTATCAGCCATGGCCCTGTGTTGTAAGATTCCTAATTATATGAATCAAGCCAATGAATCATTCATTTTAATGGGTTTGTTAGGAGTTTTGGAAAAGTCGTCCTGAGCAGTTTGGGAGTGTGAGGGGATCCTCTTTCTTTAGAAGGGCTGAAAAAACTTTGTGAAAGTGTGTTGTTTGTGTTCTTGTGATATTCAGAGTCCCTGATAAAGTGTATCAGATTGCCTTTGAAGTTAGTAACTTTGTTTTCCTTGTTACTATCTGCCGTGAATACTTACGACCAGCAATGCAACTTGGCCTTCTGCTCCATGTCCCGAGGATGTGCCACCTAACAGAGCCTCTTGGAGCATGGCGTATTTTGTGGATAAGAGAGCTTGTTAGTGTTACATCAGTGGTTCGTAAGACAGAATACACAAGGATATGGAGCTGCAAAAACAGCGTTCTAAGCTGGTCTTGCTTAGTAGTAGCAATGAAGTTAACAGGAATTCTTTACTTTTCCAGACATTTGGATAAGCATATTTCTTTTCCAGATAGGGATTTAGTATGCTCCAAAAAAAGAAGAAAAGATACAATGTCAAATAAAAAGAAGTTATCTTGTCTGAAGTTTGACAGTAGGACATCACTACAATTGTAGAGGGCTTTGTGTCTCACGCTAATATTCTTCTTCCCTGGTCTCACTGAAGTTTGGGTTGACAGGAGGAAGATTGGAGTGCAAAGGGATACCTGCAGTCCCAGCACAACTCTTTGCCCTTCCAACTTTCCAGCATTGTACTGGCCTGCTGGGAGTTGAAAAGAAGCTGGAGAGAGGACAGAAGAGGTACAGGCTGGCACAACTCCTGCCTCAAGAGCATTGTGGAGGAGTGAGCAGTGCACAGCACAGGCTGTAGAGGGTCTGGTACAGCTGTTTGCAAGACTGGAATAAGAGATGCATGGTAATATCATGTGGGCCCTTGAGAGAGTAAGATGTTTCTGCCTTGTTTGTATGTTGCTTAGTACTGGGTAGGACAGATCTTTAATATGAATCCTCGACAGTGGAATAAATGCTGATGGGAGAGTGGCTCATCACATTCTCCCCTAAGGCAAGGTGTGGTTCTTTGGCTTTTCTCTATCCAGTCATTCTGTATGTTTGCCTGTACTCGCAGTCAGGTATACTTTGCATCTAAAGAAAGTTCTAGAACAAAACTCTGTTGCACATGGTTCTTCTGCATGTGTTTGAGAGGCACTTGTATTGCTCAGTGCTTCCTTGGGAGGCTCGTGCACAGTGTCCCTGAGCAATAGCTGTGACTGGAGGAAACCACCAACGAATCATGAGGGAAATGAAGAAGGAAGTTCCTAACTGGAAAAAATACTGTAGGGTAATATTTTTGTTTCTTGTTTTACTGCCAGTGCCTTCCATGTCTTGATAATATGACACCAAGTAAGCAAATAATGAAAGTAAAATGAAATAAAAATTGTCTTTTAACTTAGTGCTAAATGTGTACTAAGTTGCCCAAAGAGAAGTTGAACTCTGTACATTTTATGTCTAGAGCGTATTTCTGTGCATTTGCCTCTCTCTGCATTTGTATTAGAAAATGAATTTTGTAATTGAGACTGATGCTCAAAATACTATATTCTGAATATGAGCATGAGTCATAAATTGGAATTACAGGCAAAGTTTAGACCACCGAGCCTTATACAATGAAATGGCTTCCCTCCAAGAGTAGCACAGGACTTCTGAGTTTAGAAATCATCTGCCATGATTTCTAAGCAATTAAATAGTAGGTAACTGAGGAACTTCCCCCTTTGGGGAGAGAAAGCAGGAGAGTCTTGAATTCTTTTGAAGACAACTTGCATTCTTTGTGCTATGCCATATGATGGGCAAGTTTCCTGTTTGGAGTGCTCAGCTGGGAAGACAGAAGTAACTGAACTGTTTCTTGGAACAGAAGACTCGAACAATGCTGGAAAATATATAGATGAGTTATTGACAGTAAGATCTCAGAGATTCTCTTGATGGTGGCTGTGATGACACAGTCCTTGGTTTTTCTTTTGACATCTTTACTGTTCTTCTCCATAATTTGCTTTGGTTTGTGTTTGGTTGGGGTTTTTTCTGGGGTTTTTTTTTTGGCAGGATAGCTTTCTTAAGCAAGAGACTGGTCCTTACATTGCTTTCTTAAGAAAGCAGAATTACCACATTCTGTGTGTTTTAACCAAATCTATTTCATTTGAAAAACTAAAGGATTATATGCTGCTCTTCAGGAGAACCAATTTTCCACCTTGCAGGCTTGTACAGCTTCCAGATATTTTGTTTGCTTAAGGGGAGGGAATTGTCTCATGCATAAGGCAAGTGTACAAATATGCTGTAAATTTTATACCAGACCTTCTTTAAAACCTCTTCGGGAGAGTCTAGAGGTACATTCGAAAATAGATGCTTTAATAATGGAGTGGGTTTGGATGTGTTAGCAGTAACTTGTTCATTGTTCCCCTCTCCCCCATTTGAGAGTTGAGTTCTCTAGTGATCTAGAGGAGGAAACACAGGAACATTGGGGGATGTAAGCAGAAGCAATACAGGGTGTAGAGATCAGAGCCTAAGGAATATTTTCTTAGAAGACTCCAAACTGGAGAAACCTCCCCTGAGAAGGAGAGGAGGAGAGGTGTGTTGTAGAGAATCAGGAAAAGAAGTGAGAGCAAATTTCCTTTTGAGAGTTTTGCCTTTACCCTTCTCTTCTCCCTGACATGTCTTCCTTCATTAGAAGCATCCTAATCACTGGTAGAAACACATGCATTTTCTTTTCCAAAACTGTTAGTAATGTCAAGTGCTCATGTAGTCCAATTAAAAAGTTCGTAGATAAGATTTTAGGAGTTTGAATAACTTTAATTTTATTTTTAAATTTACTGTCTCTCAGGTATTTCTTTTACATTGTTAAGAGTTATTCTGCGAAGTTATTGCTATACTAAACACTGACTCAGAATGGTTTTTTCACTGCTTGTTGAGGATGCTATGTTTTTCCAAACCAGCTGTAGGACTGTTTCCACATTAGATCATGCTTTGGTAAAAATGCCTTACAAAAACCAACAAGGCATACTGCAAAAGAATTCCATAATTTTTCCTATTTTTATATATGCTACTACTGAGAATCTGACTACCCTGATAATACGCTCCTTATAGCTATGAGCCATTCATGCCATTAAAACCTGTGCAGAGTTCCAGTACTGTGTCCTCCAGATAAGCACCTGTGACTTGCAGCTTCTTCTAGGAGTGAACCAAACCTGGAAGCTCCCTCACATACATGCACATACACCTTTAATGATAGTGATCCACAAGATCTGCTCTTTGTGTGGCTGATAGGACATAAATGTTGTCAGCTGCAGTGGCACTAAGCAAAATGTAAAGTGCAGTGCTCTGTGCCTTAAACCATATAGTGGTTGGAATGGTAAAAGCAGTGAGGACAGAACATCGTACATGGTTACCTAAAGGCAGGTGCTCTGTGCCTACTTTCAGCCAATAACTGGTAATTGTACATGCAGCACAAGGTTTCTGCTGAACACAGTAAATCTGTTCATCTCTTCTTATTATGGTAAATGTTCAAGGTTTCTTCCTTCCCTTGTTTCTTGACCTATGGCTTTAGCAAGAAAGCTTTGATGGAGGGGAGTATTGAGACTCTCACTGTCCTTACTTGATAGGATCAAGTTGTAAAGTTCTGGTTTTTTGATTGCCACTGGAAGTTTGATCATTTAAATTGGTAAGGATGTCTTAAAAGTCATCTGGTATTACTCCCTGCTCAATGCGAGACTAACTTAGATGGGATTGCTCAGGTTTTTTTCTAGTTGTCTTATATAACTCCAAGGATGGAGGTTCTGCAGCTTCTCTGGTCACCTATTTTAGTGTTGAATCAAAACTTTGTTGAAAGTTTTCTTTGAACAGTCTGGAGATGTGGATTGTGTACATTGTGTCTTGTCCTGTCACTGCATCTTTGGGAAGAGTCTGGCTCTGCCTTCTCTATAACCTCTAATTAGGTCGCTGGTAGCAGCAGTAATAACTTTTCCTTAAGGATGAGCAAATGCAGCTGTCACAGCCTCTCCTTGTATAACTTGTTCTCCAGTCACTACTCACCTTCAGAGCCATCTGCTGGGCTTCACTTCCATATGTTCATGTCTTGTACAGGCAGTCCCAAAGCTGGGCAGAATCCTTCAGATGTGCTCACACAAGTGCCAGATGAAAGGAAGGAATCACTTCCCATGGTCTGCTGGCTACACTTTTGCTAACACAGCCCGGTGTGTGGTTGTCTCTGCTGCAAGGTCATGCTGCTGTCTCCTGTTTAACTTGCTCCCCAAGACCTTTTCTGCAAAGCTGTTTTCCATCTGGTTGGCTCCCAGCCTATACAGGGTTATTCCACCAGAGATGCAGGACTTTGCCTTTGTGGAACTTCGCAAGGTTTCTGTCAGGCCATTTCTCCAGCCATTTGAGGTATCTCTGAATAGAAGATATTCCCTCTAGCTTATAAACCACTTCACCCAGTTCCTCTATCCTCAGGGAGTTGCTGAGGAGTCACTCTGTTCCATCACTCTGGTCATTACTATGGACAAATCTTACACCCAGGATTGGTCTGGATAAACTTCCTTAGAGGCCAGTTCAGACATGGTGTCTTTGATTACAGCCCTTTGAGCTCAGCAGTTCAGCTGCTGTGTCACTCACTTTATAGTTCACTTATTCAGTTCATGCATCAACAGCTTAGGTCTAAGGATCCTTTGAGGTCCAGTGTTAGAAGCTTGCTAAAGTCAAGGCAAACAATGTCCAATACTCTTTCCTTGTTTACAGAGCTAAATGTCTTGCCACAGAAAACAGATTGATTAACTTATTTCAAATATATGCTGGATGGATGTGGCTTCTGGAAAGAAAATTTGTTTCCATAGTTCTCCTGGTGACCCAGGAAAAAACATTTGGCCTGGTTCTATGGCTCTGTGTATGTCCCACTTGCTGAAGAGCTTTCTAACTTGGTCTTCTACTCATGTGAGTAATGCTTCTTTTCCCTGGAACTCTCCTATAGGCTCAGACCCCATCAGTATAAAATCAGCCAAAGACAACATTGAGTGTCTAAGCCTTTTCAGTGTACTTTATCTCTATGTCCCCTGCTAGTTGAACAGCAGGCCTACAATTTTCTAACTCTTCCTCTCTTCCTTTTGTTGCCAGCGTACCTTAACATCCCTCTCCCAACTCCAGCTGAGCTTGGGCTGTCGCCAGCTCAAGCATTGTTTCTCTCTTCCTACCAAATATTTTTCTTACTTCTACCTTCTGTCTGCTCCCTTTTTTTTTTTTAAACCTCCTTCAGAAATTCTGTGTTAACCCATGCAGGTCTTCTGCCATACCAACATTCTGCTAAATGCAGTGGATTGGGTTTGTGCTCTGAAGAGGTTCTCCTTGAAGGTTAGCAGGGTCTTTTGGGCCCTTTTGGCTTTCAGAGCCACGTTTTATGAGTGGACTGAATTAAGACCCAAGTGCCTTCAGGTCTTGTCACTTTATTCAATGGTTCTGTGATGTACATATTTTTAGGTAAAAAATAAATACTGTAGTAGATTATAGATGGGATTTAATGTGAGCCCCAGTCATATATGTAAAAATTTCATTAGCAGTGGCAACGAAGTGAAACACAGGAGGTCCAAAGTCTTGTTTCCTGGAAGACATAATTTTCCACATTTTATGTGTTGGAGTCTCCCAGCTGCTTCACTTTGGGACCAAAATAAAGAATATGTTAATTTACAGAGAGATTTTGGATATATGGTTTGCTGCATTGTTTCAAAGCAAGATACTTCTCTGTGGCTTAGGTTTCTTTAATGACTGAAACTTTGTATCCTAAATGATGTTCACGAAACAGGAACCCGAGCAGAATGTAGAGCTCTAGATATGGAGTATAGTAAATGACCTGGTTCCTTGGCATGTGTTTTTGCAGCCAGCCTGTCTTCTGTCTTGTCTGGCATCAGTGATTCTTGCCTGTTTCTTGTGTGTTTCATTGAGGTGCATCCAAAAAAAATATGAATGTCTGCAAGGGTTTTTTTGGTTTTATTTTTGTAGATTTGTGAAAAGGAGAGAAGAAGAGCAGTCTAATCTCTCTTGTAAAATAACTGGCAGTAAAGCTTATATTTTGTCTCCAACTGGATTCATGTGGCAATTGGGCATAAACACAGAGAGAACTTGTTCATTAGGAACTCTGCAAGGAAGTATTTTGAAAGGCAAGGAATAGGTGCCTGTTCCAATGGTCTGGAAAAAGCAAACAACAGCTGTGATAGTGTTTTGCTGTTTCCCATAGCTGTCGTGATTATGAAGTGATGATATAATTAACTTTCTCAAAAGCTGCACAAAGGGAAAGCTTTTCAGTGATGTATCCATATTTGTAATCCCAAGAAAAGCTTTTTGTTCTTTAGTTAGTCTATCACTTCTGACTCTCATAGTTTACTGAAATCCCCTCTCTTAGTTCTTGCTAGAAATACTTAGCTCCTAGATCCTTTGCCAGTCATAAAAATTATGAATTTTCATAAACGTGTGTATGAAAAAACTTTTTTCTTTTTTTTCTTTTTTTTCCCCTTCTCCCTGTTGAGTTAATTCACTTGGGATTTTGGACAAAATAACTGAAAGACAAATTGGTTGCTTCACAAAGGTAATTAAGACAGTATGTGGTGCAGGGGGTGAACAGTTAGGGGTTCTTTCCTACTAATGATCTGTTAATTAGTGAAGGGAGCTCAGCGAGTGTGGAGGCCTCTCAGGAATTACCTTTGAATGGCATTTAAATCTGCTTTGGTTAAAAAGGTATAATTGCAGGGAGGAGAGGTCTTTTTCTTTTTAGTATTTTTTTCTGTCAACATAGACCAGCAGAATTTGCTAAACCAATGCAAATGTGTACATATAACTGGTGTTGTATAGATGATAAATATTTTTAAATAAGCCAATAAATGGCTGTGATACCTTGCTGAGGATTTTGGTAACAGTTTTGGTTGCAGCAGCAGTAAGATTGCTACATGAAGCTGGTTGATTGCAGAGCCAGGATGTTCGAAACTTGCTCCCAGTTCAAGCACTACACCACATTAGTGTGTTCATACTATTTTTAGGACCAGTCTGGAATACTTGCTTGGATGTTTTTGTGGGAGTCAGCTTGAAGCTGGCAGGTTTAATATTCCTTGAAGAGAGGTAGCCCAATCTCTGTATGATTTTCTTTTGTGCATTTCAAAATATCTGTGGCATGTGTCCTGTTCTCTGCATTATTTATTCTTCTGCTGTCCAGAGTTATCCAGATTAAATTGACTGTATATGTGCAGGCTCTTAGCAGCTGTTTAGAGCAGAAAGAAAATAGCTCTTATACAGTCTGAAATTAGCCTCTCATTCTTCAGCGTACTTGCAGCTGTGGTCCCAAAGGTGAATTTTTCTCTTCAGGTTCAGGTAGCATTGCTTTAATCAGTACTCCTCCCTAGAAGACAGCCAGTGGATTAATTGTAAAAAGGTATCTTTTTTTTTACCTCCTCATTTGGAGTGGGAGGTTTTTCCAATGCCAACTTGTCAATTAGAGTGCAGCTGTGGAGTAGTATTTTTATTACACAGAATCACCGCTTATTTGAGAAGATCTTATCCCTTATCCATTCATATGTCATTTAAAGGTAGCAAATAATAAATGCTAGCCTAAAAATTGAGGTAAAACATTTGTTAGAGACAACCTAATGGATGTCCCAAGAGCTCTAATATACTATAATTGGCAGTTTGCATGTGTAGAGTGGAAGTTTGTGGAGTATGCATCACAACACATGCCTGGAATGAAGAAAATAAAATAACCAAAGTAATGTAAGTTTAGGTTATGTTCTAAGTGGATTTATTCTAAAGTTCAGAGTTCCGATGTTAAGGGAATGATAAACAGAGGCAACAAAATGCCATTGCATTTTAGAAAGCTTGTAGTTTTGAAATTCTGAGGTGTTCCTCATTTTGATTTCTCAGAAAAAGAGGGAAGAGCAACAACACCGGACTGAATATCAGTGGTTTTAACATATGGGCATACACTTCATACACTACAAATGGCTGCATCACAAAGTACTGTGGCTGTCTTTTGATAGTTGTACAAACAAAATCTTAGCCTCCTGCTGAAGTATTAGGAGGTAATTTGATGAAAAGTGGCATCTCAATCATGCTGAAGGAAAAACAAAATCTGTAGCACAAAGAGGGTCTTAAAGATACTGGAAGTATTGCTAAAAGCTCTAGATCTGAGGTAAATAAATTGGGTGCTTACCCGTGGGTTGGTTCCGATGGAGATTGCAGAGCATAACTTGACTGTGTAATAGTAAAAGTGGAAGAGGGTAAGAATTTAACTTGAACTGCTAATTGTCACTGAATCATCCATGTGTTTGCTGCTCTGCTCCGTGGTTTAGTTCTAATCATCATCATCTTCAGCATCAAATAAGGATGAGCCAGATCAAGGTGGTTGTGAATCTGTGCTTTCAAAAGGATTTTGTTATTCAGAAGTACAAGCAGGCAGCTAAACTAATGTAAGTGGTACAGTTTGAACAGTGTTATCAGAGACTGGCTTGTCCACTTCTCTTTTCTTGTGTTGTCTTTAGAGTGCCAATTAAACCAGTATGTTTTGCATCCCTTCAGATGGACTGGATGAGGAGAATGACCCAGCTGTGTTTCTCATTTAAGTATTTTGTTTGTCTATCTCTTTCTTTTACTACCCTTTTTTTTCTTCTTAACGCAATGCCTCAGCTGCACGGTTTAGAGCAGTGTGGGTCCAGTGTGGGTATTTTTCTCATAGAGGGATAGTTGATGTGTGTTTATGGTAGCCCAAACATTGGCATTTGAGCAGTTGGTTTCACTATTTCATACCCACTCTCAAAACAAATTCCAGCTTGAAAGGTAAAACTGAACAGGTTTGTCTTTGCTTAAAGTCCTCACCTTTCTTGATAAGGCAAAGGTCTGGAGAACTTGATGTTTTGGAGCAGAAGAGTAAAAATTTATTTAGTATTTCAACTAGATTGTGTAATTAATAACAAGCTAAGCAGCTAGAAGTGAGTAGGTGTTGAAGTTGATCATTTCACTTTAAAAAAGTTGGTTTTGTCTTATTGAAGAATAAACTCAATATGTAGCAAAATTTGTCGAAATAGAAATCGTGTTTATTTTTAAAGCAGTAGAATGTGTGTAGGCAGCAAGTGTAGGAAAATTGAGTTATCCACTAATACATTCGATCCTTCAGATTATTCCAAGGTAGCAAACATTCATGTGACATAAGAAATATGATTTCTTGTGAAAACCCTACATCTGCTTCTGGTTTCTTCCTTTAAGATTATGCTTTAAATGAGAGATTCTGAATTCCATGGCCATTCCTCCCACAAAATGACATAAAAGTTTTTGTGTTGGTTTAGTATGCATTTTCATCACCAGTCCAAGAATGAACAAAACATAAATACATTTGTATTATCAAAAAAAAAAAAAAAAAAAAAAAAAAAAAAAAAAATTTTATTATATAAAAAAAAAAAAAAAAAAAAAGCTAATTTCTTGTTCTGTGATTGCCCTGTGTAAAAATGACAATAAAGGGCACAGGAAAGCCTGGAGATTATGATGAATAACAGGGTAGTATGTTGCTTTCTGTAATGAGGAATGGAGTTACAAGTATGCAGTCTCCAAGGTTGAAACTGTCTACAACAAATTTTTTGGTAGTGGGTTTTACATTTAATAGCAGTGGCCAAAATGGAGAACAGGGCGTTTTTCCTTGACTTAGTGAAAAGGGGGAGCAAACTATTCTGCTCTGCCAGCTTTACCAAGGACTTGACAAGACCGAGCTGCCCTTTATTTCATATTGCTGGATCAGTTTAACAAGTTGAGGACCTTGAGGGTGCTGGCTTTCATACACAGAAACAGCTGCTTAATTTGTGCTAATCATTTTGGAGATTGCATTTGTATCTTATGTGTGTTACTCCTTCTTGAAAGTGTATCCTTGTGTTGTTGCCAAATACTCAGAGCAGTTGGCAATATGGAAAAGAAAGAGTTATAGGAACATGAGGTGTTTTTTCCTAAAAAGCTGCACAAATGTGACCTTTCTTTTTCAGGGGAATTCTAGCTGCTTGTGTAAGAGAAGCAGCTTGGTAAATAAAATATCTAGAGTCAAAGTTTTCAGTAGTTTCCTGGAGAGCTAAATTCATGATTTTAAGTCTGTGAAACAGGCTTTAGGGTAGATTCCTATTTTTGAAGATATGGAGCATGCTGAACATTATTCATGAAGTAATACAGATGTTCAGACATCTGTTTACATTTTTTGAAGGTGTATGGACTGTGTTGTCTCTATGTGGATATATAAGGCAAGGAAACCAGTGGATCATAACACTGGCTGGAGATTACTTTTTTCCCTAAAGGCCAAGAGAAATAACTGAAAGTTACAAATAATTCAACTGGAAATAAATTACAGGTCTTATCTCTGTGACATTTTTTTAGACACGCCTCATGTCATATTTTTTTGAGCCCTTCCTTAAACATTTCTATAAAAGAAATCTATTATCCATAGATTTGTGCTAAGAGACTTAAGCTTTGTAATTGTGTTTGGGTGTATGATTCTGCTGCTAATAGCTTTATGGAAAAAAATGCAATGCATGGGCTGCATGTTGTGATATTGATGTTTAATTCTCATCTCTGCAATGGACTTTTTGAATTAACATCTTGTGTCTTCTAATGATAGTTCACAAACTGTTGAGATGTTATCCTATCAATTTTTCTGGAAATCCTTGGTGCTGTGATATCAGGCCATTGAGAGATCTCTGCGTCTGTGAACCAATCCCAGTCAAACAGGACAATCCCTCAACTCCTTTGCTTGTGTGTTAAGTTCAGTTTTAGGAACCATTAGCTGCGAGTGCTTTTTCCTGACGCATCTGGCGTGTCAAATCAATATAATTTGGATTTTCAAAGATAACGTTATAAACAGTGATTTTTTTTTCTGTTTCCAATATTTTCATTTGAAAATACATTTTTCAGTATTAATAAGACATGCACCTACACCAAATATTCCTTCCACACACTTAAAATGGGACTAGACAAAAAGATACATGGAGGACAAAAAAATGCATGACTTCTTTTTAATGTAGTGGTCTCTACTTAGCTCTGTGCAGTTACAGCACCGTTTGGCTAAAACAGCATAAAAGTGAACTGTCTGTCAAGGCTGAAGAAGTAAGCTTACTTTTCTAATATATATATATTATCCATATTTCAGTTTAGTTAGATTTTTTTTCTGTTCTCCTGGATATTAGTAACTGCAATCTTTAAATCTATTTTAAGTAGCTTCTTTTGAGCATTTTAAATTTTCCTGACAAAATTTAAGATATGACTCTTAAGTGAAAAATTATAAGAAAATTATTTTTTGTTACCCATTTAAAAATTGCTCTGAAAACTTGAATATAACTGAGAAGGGATCATTAGTTAGTACTTTGTACTAATAGAACTTTGTCTCATAGTCTTATAATGAAAGCAACTTACATTACCAATAAAAATCCTGCATATTCATCAGGGGTGGCAGCAGTCAGTCTAAGTTATGAAAATGTTTGGGCACAGTCTGGAATGAAGTGGTGACAGCTAAGAGCTGAACTGCTCTCACTGACAGGGTGAATAATGTTCTTTTTTTATTTTCCCTCAGCATTCTCTATTTACTGTTACCTCTCTCTGCTCTGAACTTTGTGGTTCATTATGGGGCTTTTGGGAATGCCGCCAGCAAGATGTTCCTGATTGATGGTTCTGAAGCCAAAATTCAGGGGCTCTTACAATATCTTGCCAGCTTTGGCGTTGCTGTCTTCTGGGATTGCTTTCAATTTTTATCATCCTACAGCAGACCGTAAACCCGTCTGCTTCCTGTTGTCCAGGAGTTTAATGCAGACCTCAGAGCAGCAGCAGATCAGCAGCATGCATAAAAAAAGAGGTACTGGGGGACTGACAGTCAGCAGCTGAGTCCTGGGGGGCTTGGACTTCAGGTAGTAACTTCAACATGTCAGCCTGGATTAGATGTGGGCTAGAGCTGGTTGCCAAATGTAAAATGATTTTGTGTTAGAGGAGAAAGATGGTTTAGTTGTGTGCCTTTAGGATTTCCCAGCAGGAGGAGAAGGTAAATGAAAAGTTTAGCAAGTGAAAATGAAGGCTGTTCTTGTTGACTGCCTTGCAGGTGTAGTACTAATTAGAAATCATAATGCTCCATGAATACATTTTCTGTATTCTACAAATAGTTTGCTTTGGAAATGGGGACCTTGCTTTCATTATGTGCATTAAAAATTAAAGGCACGAAGAACTAGAATGCAGCAGACCTGGGTCCTTTTTCCTTTTCTTGCAGTTTTAAGGTTATGCACATTTAAACTGTTAAACTCCTCTGCAAGAAAGTGGCATGTAAAGTATAATAAACTTGAAAAAGAAATACTATTAAACCTATAGGTCTGTCTCTCCTGTCCAGTTAGCAGTTAAAGAACTAACAACACTAACTGCTGCTGGTAAAATGTTGATAAAAGGTTGACCTAAATCTCTTGGATAACCAGCGGGCTTTATTAACTGGCTGCGAGGAATGGCAATTGAACAGCAATACTGTCAGCAGAAGGTGAGTTGAAACTGGGTGTGCTTTTATTTCCTCTTTGGGAAAGCAATGTGAAGCCTGGCAGAGGTTCAGTGTTGGGTATGAGTTGAATAGGTTCTGTTCAGGCATTTTGTTTTGTGTAAGGCTGCTTGTGTGGCATTGCATGGCGTGTTTGGGAGGATGATAGTGGCTTTTGAGCAGTGCTTTGAGGTCTTTCACTGGAAACAATGAGAATAAATCTCAGCTAATTCGTAGTTACCCCTCAGAGGTGACTAGTACCGGTCCCTAAGCCATTGGCTAACTTTAAGTGAGGATCAAAACTTGATCAGAAACACTAAGATTTCTGTTCTTATTAAGCTTCCCAGTAAAAGCATGACCAATGTTATCTTCAGAAACTCCCAGGAACCTGAGCCATGATGTTCGTGCTTTATTTGACAGTATTTCTGAGGACCAGAAGAATAAAAATATGTCATGTCTTCTTCCCTCCCCCCATATGAGATAAATTTTATCTTTGTGAACACATTGTTCAGTTCCTGATTTTTCCCCCTAGCAATGCATTCTGTAAGTGCATAAAACTTTCTGCATTCATTTGTTTTAGTATACATGTGTTTTGTCATTTTTCTGTAGTGTTAAATCATTGAGTAGATTATAAATATCCTAATCTAACTTGAGCAGTTTCACTCAAATATTTAATATATTCATATTCTCCTCTGTTTTTGAAAATCTTTTTATTTCATAGCTACTTAGTTTCACCTTCAGATTTTCAGTTCAAATGTTTAAAATTAGAAATATAAAATATACTTAATTTTATCCAATATAAATGCAGAAACCTGAGTTGTTTTTAGGTGTGCTTATGTAACCAATTTTTCTTTCGAATTATTTTTTCAAAATGCTTTCTTCAATGAGTTTGTAGCTATCTTGTGATGCCAGCTTGAATTTTTTTTTTTTTTATTTCAGTTACAAATATGAACAGTCATCCATATGTCCTGCTGTGGGCCAGTGGAACATAAAGTTTGCATTTAAAAGTGAAAAATTGTGACTACTTTTCTTAGCCAGTGTGTTTTTCAGAACATATGTTCAATACCTCTTATAAAGTGGGTAGCTGATATTCAGAAATTATTTCCTCAAAAATGTCTTGTTTTCTGCTCAATGGGTATGAAGCACAGGCCTCAAAAAAGGTCAGAAAATATTCTCAAAGCAGTATAGCTTCTTAGCAGTTTAAATACAAATTGGTATTCCTTCATGATAAATATTAATACTAGTAATATCATAAACCCTCTTGCATCTCATGGGACAGCAAGATTACTGGGTCAAAAGGATGTGTTTTCTTCCTTACAGACATTATACCTTAATGAAAGCTTCAGCTGGAGTAAGTCTTGCATATTTATTGACATTTCTTCAAGGAATGATTTTTTTCCCTGAGTTGGTCTACTTATTATAAAAAGTTTGGCACCCACAATTATTTAGTCAGTATAAAATGTTTGAGAACGTGATTATGAATATATTTGACAAAAAATTTTCATACTTCTCGTGGAAAAAGTATTTCGATTATCTCAGATTTTGTGCAACTTTTGGGGAAAGGTGTTCTTAGTCTCAATATTTTTCTACTACTGTAATATAAAAGGACAGTAGGGTATATGGTTAATTTGTTTTTCACCCTCAGTGCATGAAGATGTTTGGAGTATTTGTTTTGGTGTTAATGCCTTAGTACATTCAGCTTGCACCACATTTCCACAGTAAGAGTTAAGAAAGCAATCACAAAATTTATTTGTGCTATAAAGAAGTATTAGTTTTAATTCCTTTTTTCTGCATATAGCACAGTCTAAAAGAGGATCTCATTGGTTAGTAAGTCCTGTGCTTTCACGGCGCAGTTAAATATTTGCATTGGAAGTTAAGTGTATTTTAAGTGTATTGTGGCAATCTACAAATGTGACTACAGTTCCTGATCCATTGAAGTATATCGGCGAGTAACAGAGCCTGTTTTTCAACTGCAAATGATACGCTTATCTGTGTTATGTTTAATTTATGTGTAACTTACCTATTCGATAAGATTTGAGTTGCTGCTGGAAAGTTATACTAGAAAAGGCGAAGGCAGTTTGAGAAATTGGTATCTTACCCATTCAGTGTGTTTAGACAATATGAACTGCTGAGCTCCTGTGAAAATAGTTACACCAAGACTACTGTGGAAATTCTTTCTGAGTGTGATGGTGATGCAGAGCTGTGTGCAGCAGCTGAAAAGTTCCTGCTTTCTAGAGGCTTGCATGGATTTTCTCTGTAAACAAGCATTGTCCAAGATTACAAGCAGGAGAAGTAACTCTGTAGTGTTCAGGATGATGAGAGGTTCTTGAGGCCTTGCAGGGCAGCTGAAGCCTTAGAACATTGAATTTGCAGTCACCTGCAGTAGGATCAGATGATGGCCAACAAAATTAATATTGAAATACCCTATCCATTATTGTCTAGAGCAATATTCCAGCTGTTATTGTTGATTGTAGCTACTGCTTCAATTGTACACAAGTTAGGTCAAAACTAACATTTGCAACGAAGCAGCACATGTGTACAAACAAAACCTGTGCCAGCTCATGCACATGTTGACCTGACCCGTTGTTCGCTACAAACAACTTCTACTACTAGAACTTTGCCACAGCAGCACCATGGAAGCTGTCATCCCATGCACCACCCAAGGGGTGATAAGGAGGTGTCTGCACTGATGGAAGCTGGTTTCTTCTCTGGGCATAATTTGGCCAGTGTGGGTCCGGGTCCGTACAAGTAGCTTCTTGCTCCAAAGGCAGAGTCCTACCTTCTTGCTGCTCACTAGTCAGCAATGCCAGCAGCATCTTTAGAGGAACTCCCTGAACACTGGCCTGCTGCAACTTGTGCATTGCATAGCTTGCTTAATCAGATAATTTTTTGGCAGATTGTGTTGTTAGGCTGCCTGTTTAATCTCTGGACCTCACAGCTCAACCGTTAGTTTTGTTTCTCTACAGTCATCTTAAAGCTACAGTTCAGACACTTGTCTCAGGCAGTTGAAGTGCCACAGGAAGACTGTGCAAACTCCACCACAAATCTCTCCACCACATTCTTACATTTAAGAATGGTATCTTATTCAATTACCAAAAGAGAAGTGCTGATACATATTTTGTATTCCAACAGCTGATGTATTTTCAGCCTGTAGTGTAAGATAGAGTTATATGCTACCCAAGGGCCTCCATATGGGAAATGCGAAAGGATCAGTATCTTCACTGAGAAGTCGTTGGTGATCCACAAATCAGAAGGAATTGAAAATGGTTGATTGCTACAAATTTCACCTGTGTGCCATTTACAGTGATAGTTTGAGAGCTGTTGACAATGTTTCACTGTAGAAGTTTCCCACCATTTTTGAAGATGATCTTACAGAAGCAGGGATCCAGTTTGGCTATTCTTTTTTTTCAATCAAATATTTCATATATACTTGTAGCAAATGTTAGGAAACTTGGTATGTGACATTAAATGAGGTTTTTTATAAATTGTAGACAGTGTCAAAGGTAGGTATATCCTGGAGGCTTGTTCTTTGTAGTCATGGTCCTACTATAGGTTCAGGATAGGTCTCAGGCTCTTCCATAAATGCAGACAACCTTGTGTTACCGGTTCCTGGTATACAGCTGCTCAATGTGGTTTTATTTGGATGGTCTTTATGCTTTTAGCTGTGTTTTTCCTTGGTGCCTCTTGAGCCATAAGCAGATTTTCTTTGCACCTCAAGGAGTAGATAAGTCTCTGGGAACATTGATAAAGTGTATGTTGTGTGCTGCCGCATCTCAGTGCAAGGTGTCTCTGTGACTCTTTGGTCTCTGCCCAACTCTTTGACCTGTGCATTCCAGTCAGTTCTCTTCTGAAAAACTTCCTTTTCCTTTCCTGGTATCTCTGTCAGCTGAGGACCCGTATATGAATTGACAAGCCCTGACTGTACTTAGCAAAGTGATGACTTTCTGACTGGCTTGCTCAGGATGGAAACATTCATGTGCCAGACCAGAATCTGTATTATCCTACTCAAAAATTTGCATGCTTGTCTCTCTCAAAGCAAAAATAAATTGTAATTCACTGATATCTGTCTCACCTGGGATAGAACTCAACTTCCTATTTCCTTTCACCACATTTTGAGAAAAAAAGATCTGGGCCAATCGTGCTGAACATGAGAGTGCCTACCCGTAAAACTGTGTATTGCTGTGGGAGTTGCATGGAGAGTAATACAAATGTTGCTTTGTAATTGAATGATTTGGCTGATGTGATGTCTTGGTTTTTATAGTCTGATATGCCTATTGCATGCTGGGCCTGAAGCAGTGTCAAGTGGAAATACAGAGGGAGATAAAAGACTGTAGCTAGTTGAGTTAGATGTATTGTAATTGTTTCCTAAAACAGCAATAAAAATGCAGGCAGTTGAGGATTTACTTAATGAGAAACTTTCTAGCCAGACTAGTCCTGTAACTGACAGAAGAAATTACTTGGTAAAACCTCCGTGCCCACACACTTCTGGGCTGTGTGAGGTTGCTGAAATGGGGTTTCATTTCTTTCTTCAGAATGAAGTTATGAATATAGGTTAATCTTAAAGGTGCAAAATTTACCTGTAACATTTCTGCCTACATAATAGAGAACGGTATTAGAAGAGACAAGTTTGCTTTAAATGTGAAAGTATATTATATCTGTAGTTTATTTGTATATTTGTAGTACTTCTGTCATCTGAAATGCATTGACTGAATTACAAGTCTTTTACTGTTTTTCTCCAGCTTTTGAACTGCAACGCTTGAAAATCACACATAAGTTACTAGTTTACTGCTGAAACATACCTTACTGGTTTGCTTTCTCTTTTTAGGTGTCTTGGCTTTTTAATCCAGCAAGAAGTGAAATAACAAGTCTAGATAGTGGAAATATAGATGACATTTTAAGTGAGTACTTTGAATTATTTTTTTCTTTGTATGTCTGGAGTTACTTATCTGTGTGAATATTGCAGTGATATTAAATGAATATTCATACCCTAGCTTTGAATATATGAATTGCAGTTAGCTTAGAAATATTAAATGCCTGTGGTCAAAATTAGCTGTCTGAACTAATGTATTGCAATGAGAATTTGAAGTGTCTTAAAAAAAATAACTGGTATCTTGTTTGCAGAAGGGAATACTTGATTACATAACCAAAACCAGTCTAGAGGGCATTTTAAAAGTTTCCCCCAAAAAATAGCAGCAAGTGAAACCCATGGTGTTGAGCCTTAAGTATCTTGCTTGTTCAGCTCTGCCTTTCCTCAGGTTAAGCACTGTCCTGATTCTGGTGACTCAAAGAATGGAAATCTGTAAATTAAACAGATACGTGTTTCTTCTCTGAAACCTCTTCCTCGGAGAAGTATGCAACTTGCCTGTATCTGGTTGTCTTTGCAGGAAAAAGTTATTACATTGTTTCTAATATATCCAGGGAAAAAAAATCCAGGTCTGGGCTAGAATCTGCCTTATGTTATGGGATTGATTTGTGATATGAGATCTGTCTGTAAATGCCTTTTATAGAGTGGAAAATATAAAATGATTTTATACAATGTAATTCACAAAAGAGAATATATGCCAAATGTAAGTGCTTCTAAAGTTCATCGCATTACTTTCAGTAAATACTTTGTGTTTGAAGTAACCCTAAACTTTTCAGTGCTTGTTGTTTACCTATTCATCACTTGCATCCCTTGCTGATAGTGAAAATCTTAACGCCGTAACTGTAATCAAACTGTGTTGTTCCCCTGTTCCCCAGCCTACTCAAGAGTCATCTTTACCAGCATGTTGTGTTTTCCAGGCTTTCAGCATCCTAATCTTCCAATGTAACTGCTCTGTAACTTTGTCAGTTTTCTGCTTTATCAGCATTTCTGTTTTATAAAGTTGTGGCTCATGTTCTGTAATTTGAGCATGCATTTCATTTTTTTTCCAGTGTCTAGGCCAATACAACTACTAAAAACCAGTTTAAAGCACAGTTGGTTATTATATTCTGTAAAGATCAGACTTTATTTTGGGGCAGGAGATTTATCCTTTTTTCCTTTTTTTTTTTTTTTTTTTAGTATATGAAAAGGGATGCGTAAGAACATTATTTCACTACTTCATCATCTGTAGCCCTGTAGTATTGCATTTTTTTTTAGTGTCCCTTAGCATGTTTCTTTTTTTTGGGGACTGAAAACCTCTTTGCTACCTTCTGCCATAGTATCCAGGCTAAATAAGACAAGTAAGGACAAACCAGAGCAAGTTGCACAGGCAGGCTGTCTGTTCATCAGTCTTCTACCCCAAATAGTTGGGATTTCAGCTTTTAACTAATTTTTAACACTTATGAGTAATAGAGCTAATGCTTAAGAGATACTAGAGTTCAATTTCTGGATGTGAGTGCCTTAATTTTAAATCCAGAAATAATTTTTACTACATGTGTCACTTAATTACTTCTTGTGTGTCTTAATACCTTAAGTATTTACAGTTTTTTGTCTTATGTATCTATAAAGTCAATAGAACACTTGACTGAAGGCATCTTTCATCTCTTTCCCATTTGTTATAGATTATATTTCAGGTAAAATTTACCCTAGCAGTTTTCTAGCAATCAGACTAAGCTCTATGCTGAATAATCTAGAAATATTTGTTTTTGTAGTCTTTTTGCACATATTTTTATAATCTCAGATAAAAGAACTGAGAAGTTTGCCTCACAATGTGACATTGGGCTTTTTCTTTTTCTTTCTTCTCAGACAATGCAGATGTTGCTTTAGTTAATTTTTATGCTGATTGGTAAGTTATTCAAGTTGGTTTTTTTTTTATATTTAAACTTCTGTCTTTTGAAAACTGTCATGTTTGGCTATAGTTTTCTAGTTGAAAATACAGTAGTCGGTTGCTTTCAAACCAGTTCTTTCCTGAGTTTATGTCCCAATTGCTTCTCCTTCTGTGTATGCTTGCTTGATTCACATTATAATAGGCTATGGTTTTAAAAGATTACAACCTTAATTATGATTACTACTTTTAGGAATACAGTAATAACCCCTCAACATAGCACACTGCCAGTCTGTGATGTGACCTGACTTTTGAGGGAGAACAGATCAGTTTTGCTCATGGAAGTTCTCTGCTTTAAGGGTCGAGAAGAATGAGGGACAAGAAGCCATTGTAACATACACATGGTAACATACACACGCTACATAAGTGTGTAACATACAGCTGTGCTGCCCAGAGTCAGGTTTTTTCAGAAGGTGGACTTCAGCTCTCTTGGCATTTTGAGAGCAAGACTTGCTCTTCACTTACATGTTGACTGTTGCAGACATAACTGCATCCCCAGGCTGTCACTGTTAGGTTTAAGGTGGGTTTCAGTGCAGGCTGGTTTATTGCAAGTCTACTCCTTGAAATCTCATTCTCACAACTTTTACAGTGCCATTAGGCATCTCCAATTTAAAAATCTGCCATATGTTTGGAAGGACAGAATATAAAATAATTTTACTGACATATTAGTAATGGGCTTGTGCACTACTGTTACCCTAAACTCCCTAAAGCCACCGAAGCATCTTTACAATCCTACAGCCTTTTCTGTGGGCAAAAAGAGAGAATTTGCTTCAAAATCTGACATTACTGGAAGAAGGGGACCCGTAGGGTTCTCTTTGTTCCTACTGCTGTAAAAGCAGTCTGCTCAAATTCTGCCAAACTTGAGCAATAATATAATACATAATACTTACAACTTGTATTGTTGACCTGTAGAAAATTACCTGTGATATTTCTGGAAAGTGTTGGTGAATATTTCATTTCAACAATCTAAGGAATTTCTTTTACTACATTTTTAAAATTACTTTCCCAGGGATGATTCAGGTAGAAAAAAATGAACATACTTCTGAATAGAATATATTTCCTAAAGGCTTATAATTGATTAATGGTGTTTCTTAGGGAGATAAAGCAGAGGAGCATATCTTGAACTATGTATTCTTCCAGAATTACTTTTTTTTCTGCATCTGAATTATTCAAGTTACTTTTGAACTGATTTTTATCCAGTCAGTTACTGGGATGATTACAGGTAGATTTGGTTTTTCCAATAGCTTTTCTTTCTTTTCTTTTTTTTTCTTTTTCCTTCAAAGATTGAAGTAGTCATCAATTAAAATATTTCAAAGTGATATGTTGAAGTTACTGTCTTGTGTTCTGTTTACAGGTGTCGCTTCAGCCAAATGCTGCATCCTATTTTTGAGGAAGCTTCTAATGTAATCAAAGAAGAATATCCAGATAAGAATCAAGTGGTGTTTGCTAGAGTAGACTGTGATCAGCATTGTAAGTAAATCTTGATTTAGGTTTTTCTGTGCTATCCTGCTACTAAGTTACTAATTGTATTGAAAAATATGCTAAATAGCCGTGTGAAGTGTAGCTGTACCTGGCCCGTCATTTAGCCCAGGGTTGCTTTTATTACAAACCTCTTCTTCCAAATTTGTGAGGGCAATTTCCAGTGTTTCTTTCTCATTGAATCCATAAGCTTTTTTTTTTTTTTTAATTAGTTCAGCCTATCTCATTTGAATATAATGAGGGAAAAAAAGGCTGGGATTATAAATTGAATTGGCTCACTGAGGTGTCAGAGAAGCACTAGTGCAACAAATGATGCAGGTCTTCACAACCAAGAAGAGGAAGGGGTAACCTACCATTGTCAGCATGAAGAATATGTTCTGCTCAGGTCTTCCTTCCACCTCAGAGTCATGGTGGGGGCTGTAAGTTTCTTTTCACACAGCCAGGGAGGGATCAGAGCTTTGCTTTGCTGTTTGTACACATGCCAGCAAACAGCTGCCTATTTGGGTTGGGTTTTCCCCATGCCCAGACATACACGACAGTGATACGCAAAATCTTATTTTATGCTGGTACTAATCCCTAAAGTTCCTTTTAAATCCCTTAATAAGTGAAACACAAGGAACATCTGCTGCACGTTGAAAGGCAAATGGATAGCACCAGGATTTTTATTACATTTATAGGATCAGCTCTGTTGTTTTATGCTTCTTGGAGAACAGCATTTCTAGGAATAATTTCTTTACAGTGGCTTGTGATTCCCAAAGAGTATAATTCAGTTTAATCAATACTGATTATACTATTTGGGCTTTACAAAACTGTTAATTTGTAAGAATAAGCATCACTGGAAATTGGCTCATCTTTTCATGTCAAGATAATGACAACAAAACTTTATAGAAAGTTCTAACTAAAGACCATAGTAAAATCAGCCCGTGTTGTTGTGTTTTATTGTTAAAGTTTAAGTTAACTGCTGAAATCCTTGCTTTCATTGCTGTAGCTTTAGTTGCTTGAATAACTCAGAGAGTCTGGGCTGCTGGATACCCTGTGTTTAGCTATGAGCTGTTCTTGTCTTAGCACTTACGTAGTTAAGAAAACATTTTTTTGCCCCCCACTAAGTGTTTGAAACATTTTAAAAGTTTGTTGCTTAATCCTCTCGTGTGCCCTTTGAATTAAGGTAGTTGGAGCTTTACATAGAGCTAAGAGGAGGAGATGCTACAGAAGAGATTGTTGTCCTTCTCCCTGGAGTACGTGTAGTGG
This sequence comes from Platysteira castanea, assembly GCA_013397175.1. Taxonomy (NCBI): domain Eukaryota; kingdom Metazoa; phylum Chordata; class Aves; order Passeriformes; genus Platysteira; species Platysteira castanea. The sequence goes on from VYXC01005075.1 coordinate 288,024, forward strand.
GCTAAGTAGTAGGAGGCAGTCAGGAGTTTTGGTCTTTCTTTTTGTCTCTGGAATACCATTAGTTCTCTGTATTTACTATTTTTGTCCTTAATTTCAGTAGATAAGCATGACTGCTGCTGCTGCAGATGTAAAATATGAGAATTTAAAAAATCTTTTAATGACAGGCAATTTACATTGACTTTTTGAATTAAAATATTGAAGTTGTATATGTCATTTTTAGTTTCTAGTATTTATTTGCTGGGTTGTAAAGAATGGTAAACAATGGCACACAGTTATTGAATATGTCCTGAAGTTTTAAGTATTTTAACTTGGATTTTAACATGTGCAATAGCAGCTCTCTAGTAAGGGAGCGGATGTTACTATATTATCAAGGTTGGGCCCCCTGTAGTATTTTTCTGAATGCTGCTGTCAAGATTGCTGGTGGTCTGGGGTTTTTTACTCAAGCTTTATCTTTTTGTATGTGTTTATGTGTTTTAGCAATGCTAGAGGGTTTATGTCAATATTTTGGTGGTTTTTTATGCCTGCAGATTTCATACCACTAGTAATTCACTATTAGAATGATGTTCTAGAGATGGTGGATTATTTACATTACAAATGATCTGGTTCTTTTTGAGGCCAAGACTCTGTAGGGAATCCAAATAGCTGATTTCTGGCCACTCAAAAACGGCTTTCAGAATGGTCACTCAGGCATAGATACTTCCTATTTAATGCACTATTATTGAAGCACACTGAAGGGCCCAACAGCTCACACCAGCTTCTGAGGGTAAAGCTAATTAAAGAGAATTATTGATGTACTGCCAAATGTTTGATGCCTAATGACAAAACCATCACACTGTCTGCTCTTGTAGCCAATATAAAGATGTTTTTCTGGAAAGTGATAGTCCCTTATGTAATAAAATACAAAATATATATATTAACACTAGATTAAGCCTCTGTGTATGTTATATTTTACACCAGTTTATAATACCGTGAAGATAATTATACCTGAAATGTGTAAGGCTGTGTTTAAACTGGTGTGGAACATACACTAAAGGTAGATCTGAAGCAGGTAGCTGAAGCAGGTATGCTTTCCTTTTCCAAGACCACATCCTTTTATAACTTAGAAATGTCTGAGTTCTGCTATACTGTGTCTTGTTAAAATCTTTGATAGTTTTGGTATGTTCAGTTTAGTAATTCACCTATCTTAAATATTAAACACCTCTCATTTAAGTATAATACCAAGTAAAAGTGATCTTCCATATAAAATTACAGAAGATCTTACTGCACAGATATTATAAGAAAGATTTTGTTTAGTGGTTTGTGGTTTTTTCTTTGTTTGGGGTTTTTTTAGGTGTTTTTTTTGCTTGCTTGTGTTTCAGGGATTTTTAATCATTTGTGTTAAGCAGCAGTGTTGGAAACTCACTTGGTACAACAGATTTCCTATGTTTCTGTTCTCTTTGAGTGAATATTGCAATCTAGAACTCACGTTTCTCTGGAGGAGAGTTTATATTTTGGGCAGTTTCTCTGACTTTGACATTAGGAGCTGTGGTACAGAATTCTTGTAAGTTGAAGTATATACATGGAGGGTTTGATTCTACTGCACCTTAATTTCCTTTGGTTTCTGAGTGAAATAAAAAATAGTAGCTAGTTTGAATAGATCTTTGTGCCTCCAAACATAAATCAGCTTCTCACTGATGGTATGTAAGGAGGTGCTTTGCTGCCCAGGCTGTTTAGGGAACTGTTGTTCTTCCATTCAAAATGTGTCCAGGAATGGTATTTTCCCTCAGTGTTGTGATCTGTTGCTCCCTCTGGGTCTGGCTGTTCCTGCAATGTGACCTCATGTTGATAATGTTAGTCTGCAGAGATGAGATTGCGTTGCTACTGTGCCTTTGGTAAGTGCAAGAACTCAGTGATAGCAAATTTGGATGTTCATAAAGGAATTGTAAATGAAACTCTAAACAAGCATGAGGATTTAGTTGCGTTCTTGTCACTTTGCTTGGAAAAAAAAACACCCTGAGAGAGTTATCTTTGGATAAAATAAAAAGTGTAAGTGATTTGGAGAGGTTGTTGATGGCACTCCTCAGGAGAGCCATTTTGTTAGTCTGTCAGAAAAGGTTACGGGATGCCTACTGATGAGGCCCTGCTTAGAGCGGGCATAGCTGTTGTGACTGCTCCTTTGCAGCAGAAGGTGGTTTGAATTTGCTGTTACCTGAGTTTGATACAGAATATTGATTGCTTTTCTTCTACTTGTTTTGGTCAATCCTAAAAGTCACCAGTATCACAATCATTGGAGTAGAATGCCTAGTTTAGATGGTTTCCCAAGTTCTTTTCTAATCCTGCTTCCCATGAGTATTCCCAGGGCTTATGATTTCTTGCAAGTGTCACAAGAGTAGTAGTTTAACTGGGGAGAATTAATGGTGTATTATGAAAGTAAAAAGTACCTTCCAAAGACAGATTTCATTTGTCATCTGTAGTGTGCCCTGGTGCGTAGCCTGAGGGACTTCAAAAGATGTTCACTGATCTCAACATCAGTCGACAGAATACTCATTTGGTCATTCCAGCTTCAAATATACAGCTGAAAGAATTTGTTACTTTTGAGATGGAATGTATTGCAGAAGGGTAAGGAAGATTTAAGATGATTTGACACACAAAATAAAATAAAGATTAGTGTTAGATCCAGAAAATTCAAGCTCTCTCTACATGTAGCTGTGCAACTCCTACAACCATCATGTAACACCAAAGTTAGGAAATGCAGTAGCTTGGGTTTGTGCTAGCTCTTCCTTTGGCAACATGAAGACACCATCCCCCTCTCCTCTAGAAAAAGGAGCACTGAGTATTTTCAGAAATTAGTTTTACAGGGTTCGAGTTTTGAAACTTTGATGTTCTTTCAGATAACTTTTCAGGCTGTAATAGTCCTCTCTTCAGCATGTGAATTCATCAGGTGGTGCCTTATATTATGAGGTAGGCACGTAGGATAATTATCAGTATTGTTCAAATCTTCGTGGACATGTTTTTGAGACCCACTCCTGTAGACTTAAAATCTAAATATTTGTTTAGTCGTGAGTATGAATTATGGCCCTGAAAGATTAGAACAGTGTACTGAATTAATAGCGGCCCTTGTAAATGTTGCTGGTTCTTCAGTGGGAAGGACCTTCTTATCTACATTGTGGGTGGGAGCCTTCTTCAGTATAGTGTGTCTTGGTGCAGTTTCCAGCACATTCTTCACTGTACATATAATTTCAATTTGGTGGCAATGGAACTGAGATTCTTGGTGATGTGATCTGATATCTAGCTGGCTGAACTTTGGATAGTGTGTTATGGTGTTAACCTAGAATGGTGGAGTCTGAAGCATTCTGGGAAACACGTCACTGCCCATGTGCTTGCTTGAAGCTGCAGCTTGGGTAATGTGTGGACACCCCACGAGAAAAGCCTGACACACCCCAAGAAATGGGCTTTGACATTCCTTTGAATAGAGGAACACACGATGCTCTGACAATGGAGAAATGGCTGACAGTACAAGAGATATGATAAAGGTATGGATCACAAATGATAGCTCGCAAAGCCTGCTTTCTTTGAGGATCTTACTCAGAAGGGGATGTGGGAGACTGTCTTAGAAAACAAGCGTGTAAATGTCAGGCTTCACATAGAAGTTTCTTTCAAAATGAGAGCTGCTGTCTCTTCCCTGTTGTAAGAATGAGCTTTGCTCAGGAGAAGTAATACAGTGCATCTGTGAAGAGAACTGAGCGACTGTAAGATATTCCTGTTGGAGTTGGCAGAATGAATAGTGGAAAAAAGTCTGGCCAGTTTTGAAATGGCTGCATGTCAACAGATGAATGTGCAAAATGGGGAGGAGAAAATCATCTGAATCCAACAGTCATTGCTGTGCTCAAAGTTTTTGATTTGTAGAAGAAAAAAAGATGATCAAGTATGTCAGTAGCTTCCTATCATAATTAATGTGAAACCATTCTGGTAGCACAAACATTAGATTTGTGATTTAATGATAAATACAGCAAAATACAAACACAAGATTGATTCCTTTCAGGTACCTTCATATCTGAAGAAAATAAAATGTCATAAAGTTGTAGATGGGAAACTTTTTCTTTCGGTAGGTTGCCCTTGTCTGTTTCAAATACCTCTTCTCATCAGAAAACGGGCAGTGGGAATGTCTGGAAATATTTTAAAATTTAATTTAGGATTTACTATAACTAATGCAATCTGTGAATGAGTTCAAACAATATTCCATGTATTTGCATTGTGTATTTCCAATTTTAAAAGGAATATAATTTTGTAGTTGCACTGCTTATGCTAACTCTACCTGTATCAAATGCCAGGGCTTAATGAAGCATTTAAGGTTTACTCTGTTTGACTTTTGAATTAATTCAAACAATTTTTCATGTACTTGCATTTTATTTTTTGTAAAAAGATGGTTTTCAAATACTTACTTGTGTAGGAGTGTCATTTCTCTGTGTTAGTTCAAATACCAGCATTCGTGGAATCTCAATGTAATTTGTAAAGATCATGCAAGTACTGACTTATGAAATAATGTTTGAATTCAGTTCTGACAGTGGGCATTTATTACCATTAATTTTTTTACAAAACTTCAGCCCTTGATGAAGATCCACATCCCTAGGGACTGCAATTTCCATCTTGGAGGATCTTCAAGACCCCCTGAATGTCCATTCTTCAACCCTTGCATCCTCCTATAACTGTGGAAATAACCTGAAGGAAAAGTCCGTGTTCTGAAACAAAAAGTGTGGGTTTTGATGTTCTCTTGCTGTGCAGTTCTGTAACAGGAAGAGTCTTCAATCTCAATGTGTTTCTGTGAAACCTTGACACGTTGTGCTCCTTGTCCCTTATCAGACCCTGGTCAAGTTTGGATCAGCTCATGTGCTGTCAGATCAAAGGTCCTTCTGCCAGCAGGGGAGAAGGGCAGCAAATGCCTGGCTTGCAGATGTTGTTTGTCTTCTACCAAGCAAATATAAAGCGATTCCTCCACCACTATGCTTGCCACCTTCTTGCAGGCTCTTAGGTACTTTAACTAAAAAGTGGTGGAGCTTAACTGAAGAAAAAATTAATCTAATTCTCATTTATGTTGAATATATTGGCATCCTTCCCTGAGGAGTTTGTATTAATTTGAAATAAAAGTACTCTTCACTGAGGACATAAAATGTTTTACCTTAATTTTAACTGTAATTAGCACATTAAGAAATGCACTTCTGGGATACTTGGGAAACAAGTCAAGGCCTTTCTCTTAGTCAAAATTGATAGGCTGAATTCTGTGTTATTTTATAGTGATGCTATAGGAAAATAACTAGGAACTGGGCTAAGCTGGTGAAGCTTTGAAGTTTACTTGGGAGATGTTAGAGAACGTTTTTGTGGAGTAGACCTGATTCTTATTCCTATGCTATGCATATTTTGTTTTCAGTTCTCAGACTCATCTAAGCTGTGCAGCTGGTTCAGAGACTGTTTTCAGTTACTAAAGCTGCAAGTAGGATTAGTATTGTTCTAGCAGCAGTTGAAATTGCTGATGGTTTCACTGAGAGTTCTCCAGGCAGCATGGAATTCAGATTTCTCCATTCCCTTTAAAAGAGAGTAAGTGTAAGATAGAAAGCAAATTTGCTTTGTGGTAAATATGTAACTGAGAAGGGAGGTTTTTGTCAGAATGGATTTGTTCTTAGATCATTCAGTACTGTGCCACATGTGCTGATGGACCCCATTTGGTTGCCTTCCTGCTGTGGGCTAATCCAGATCACCTGAAGGGTACCCTGTGAGTCCTTGAAAAGTAAGGACATGCACAGCCCACACTTGCAATGCCTTGCTCTCTCTGTTGACTAAATGAAACTTCTCTGTCTCCAAAGGATAAATCAGTGTGTTGAATTCACCACCTCTGTTTTTCCCTGAGAGAGAAAAGAAGGAGGATCGTGGTGGGTGTGGTTGACTGGAACGAGTTTTCTCAAATGGTTAATAAGCTCTGGGAAAGTGGGCAGACTGCTCATGTTTGGGGAGATTTAGTTGAGTTTAAGTACAGAAGTTTAAGTAAACTGCATCCCACTCTGTAAGAGAGGATACACAGTTTTTACAGGATCTGTGAGATTATATTTTTTTCTAGATTTGTTTCCAGGGCAGGACTGAACAGGGGAGACTAATTAAGCAAAGCAAAAGCCAAAGTGCTTGTGGAAATCTATCTAGCATTACATACTTTGTCTCTATTGTTTGTTTTTATTCTTGCTTTCATAAGAACCCAAAGTATATCGTGTTACCTTGTTTCTTCAGTTCCTCCTCATAAAATCTTGAAGTTCTTTACTGAACTTCAGTTACATCTGAAAAAGGGAAGAGCATTCATGCTATTAAGTACTTAAAAACTTCTATTAAAGCAGCTGCTGAATATTGGAGATACACAAACCCAATTTCTGCACCACAGCAAAGGTTGCTGTAAAAACTCAAGGCAGCTGGTTCCTGCTCAGTGTGCCATGAACCACTTGCTGGTTATGTGTAAGCTTCCCCATCAATGTGTAGCTGGGAACTAGCTGCAACTCCTGTTGCAATTTGCTGTGTCCCAGTGATTTAGCAAAGTGGAAGAGTAACAAAGGGGCATGAAAAGAACTGTGGTGGGGTGTGGTGAAGAACCACATTAGTGCCTTAGTAGTGGTTGAAGTTAAGGGGCACAAGATGCATATGTGGGGAACTGGACTTTATTGCTTCTGCCTAGCTTTCTTCTTTGCTGCTCTTCTAATTGTCCTGTAAAGCCTTTTGCTGTTTTTGTTCTTTTACATTTGTAAGTCTTGTGAATAAATAAATAACTCACCTGTTACATAAAGGTGAAAATAGCTAGTGCTCTTGTGCCAGATGAGTGCAAATACATGCTACTTTGTTGTGTGAAGCTGTGTGTGGTCTAAGTGTAGAAGAAGACTGGACTGCATCTACAGATGTGAATGAAGACCTGTCTTGAAGGGAATGATGATGCTGGTTGACCAGAGAGGTGTTTGTCTTAATTTAGAAACCTGGAATTTTGTGTTTGTTCAAAACCTGAACATCTCAGAACTGTAACAGCAGGCTTCTGGCCTTCATAGGCTTCAAAAAATACTTTGTTCAGGGTTTACATTCTCTAAAATTTTAGACGTGACAGTTATATTTCCAGCATTGCAATTGGAATGAAAATCAGCAAGTTTAGAGAAAAATAGGAGAGGATTAATTTTGTTAAAATTTTCTCAAGTGAGTTAACTAACTGAGATTGGCAAGCTTTGAAGATTCCATGTTCTTGCTATGCTCTTAGATTTGCCTTCCTAATTGTTTGTAGAAAGTGTACTAAATGAGTATACATGACAAAATTGAGTCTTTACTTATTGCAGATTTTGGTAATTTTTTTCTTTATGAAGATCAGTACATGTGAGAAATATAGGTGTGAAGGGTTCTGGTTTTTTGTTTGTTTCTTGGTTTTTTAGTTTTGTCTTCTTGTTGCTTAAAGATGTAGAGCTACTGGTTCAGAGATTCCACACACAGACAGATATACATGCATAAGACACCATGTTCAGTGTATTTCTGTATTTGTACAGCTTTGGTTTCATTTTCTTAATTTCTTTTTAGCTGATATAGCTCAGCGGTACAGGATAAGCAAATACCCAACTCTGAAACTCTTCCGGAATGGCATGATGATGAAGAGGGAATACAGGGGCCAGAGATCTGTGACAGCAATAGCAGATTACATCAGGCAGCAGAAAAGTAATCCTATTCGGGAGGTCCAGGATTTGGAAGAAATTAGTTCTCTTGATGTAAGTATTTCAGTTTTATTCCTTCTCTGTACAGTTTTCAATGTTGATCTGTGGAACACCATGTATTTGAAGTACATATTTACTTCTTTTTTTTTTTTTCCATTCAGAAATGTTCAGTACTTTGGGTTTTTTTAAACTGAGTGGAAACTTGGATCATTTGCAGTATTACAAATTAGTCCAATATGGTCACTTCGAGTTGCATTCACTCTACTACCAAGTTATTTATCTTGCTTTTAATAATTTGAAAATAATGATATGTTGTATTTGGCAAGATACTTGTAATATTTCTCACCAAAAAAATACAAGGATTCTTCTGAATATTGAAAAGGCAAAAAAGAAATAATTTCTGCATTTATTGGCTGTTGAATGAATGGCATCACTGTATTTAATATCTTGAGGGAGTAATGACAGTTTTTGATAATTTGATGCAAGTTATAATTCAACTTTTGTTTTTACAGCGCAGCAGAAGGAATATTATTGGGTACTTTGAGCAAAAGGACTCTGATAATTACAGAACCTTTGAAAGAGTAGCGAATATTTTGCATGATGATTGTGTGTTCCTCTCTGCCTTTGGGTAAGTTTTGAAATATGTTGATTTTTTGACTTCATTATTGAAATTCTGTTAATGAGGTCTATATAACTGAATGGACTTCTTTAATATTTTCAGTGTGGCATAACTGAAGAGACTAAACCGTAATAGATAAATACACGGAGGGGATAGAAGGATAAAACTCTTTCTAGCCTTCATGTTTGCTGTGAAGTTCAACTTTTATTTTTCGCTTCCTTTTTCTTTTTTTACCATTCTTTGTCAGTATAGTTTAAATGTACTTGAGGAGGTTTGGGTGAGGGAATGGTAGACAGCTGTGACCCAAAAACTTGTGTTATTAGAGGGAGAGGAGAAAAAGTAGGGAAGAGTTTGAAAATGTTGTGGAAAAAAAATTCATTAGCTTTGCCGACTGAGTAACTCTTTTTTTGCAACCTCTTAGATTGGGCTTTTTTTAATTCTTTCCTTTTTTCTCATTTTCCTTTTTTTTTTTTCCCTCTCTGTAAGGAATGCAGTTGCTTACTCATTTCCTCTTGGTGTTAGGGGAGCAGACCTTGTTCCAAAATACCTAATTTCTGTGCCTGAGCCTTTTTCTATGTCACTGCACAGTGTAATAGCTTAGAATATTTCACTGGTGAGCTACTGAGTGTAAGGCTAGAAGAAAAACCTACAGGAATTCAAATTTCTCCTTCTACAGATTTACAGTGATGTTTTAAAATATTCAGTGGAAGAAGAATAGATTGGGAGAGATTAACTTTTAAAGTAGCATAATAAAATAAAAATCTAGATTCTTTCTGCAGTGTTTAATGTGCCAGCACTACCCAATTTGAAGTGATTGGGCATTAATGTGATTGTAGTGGTTTCCAGTCTACCCAGAGTTATAAGATCAGGAATTTGAATGGGTTATGCTAGATTTTGTACTGCACAGAGTTGCCTCAAGAGTTTTTTTTAATTGGATCTAGTGGAGAAAGTAGAGAAACTGAGAGGATGTATCAAGGTAGAAAATGTTTCATGTTTGAACAAAACCTGTTGTCAGTCACTGATGCCTCTTCCAATATGTCTCTAAAAATAGTTTGGGGGTGAGGGAGAGTATTTGCAAAGTGCAGGAGTGCACGTGGCTTTCCCTTCCTGCAGTTCCCAGTTAGGTAATGCAATGACTGTGTGCAGCCCTGGCCAGGACTTGTAAATCCGCGGTCTGTAGATCTGTCAGTCTTATCCCCAGTGAGTACCATTATCTCAAGTGTTTTCTGATGAGTGCATCCAACTTTGAGTTAAGCACAGCCAGTCTGAGTTGCTCTTAGAATTTTAAGGGTTTTTTTTGCCCATCATTCAACTTCTCAGTCTTTTTCAGAAATAACTTAAAAAAATTATTAGTAAGATAGCACTACTTTCAACATTCACTCTTCTGTTTTTTGAGTCTGTTCTTCTTTGGTTTGCTGTTTGTCAATTGCATATAACGAGAAGTAGTTTTCCACCACTCAGTGTTAGCACTTGGTTGTTGGGCACTTTCTTGAAGTAGTTACTCTGGGAGGTTTATTTTTATTTTTTGTTCAGATATAAGCAATAAGCAGACATAGTGGAATGGATCAGAGTTTGATTATTCGTAATCTGCCCATGTAAATACAGATTGCCCAGCAGGTTTATCGTTATTCTTATCTCCAGACACCGATTCCCTTTCTAGCCTGGAGCTGTTAGTGTTTTAAAGTGTAGCCTTCCCAGCAGCAACCTTGGGAGCTAAATGTTTCCATCTCTCAGTAGCTGAGGCTCTTCAGCTTCCTGAAAATTTATATGTGAAAAGACTTCCAAGGGAGATACTGGCTACAGATCAGTGTTTTTTATTCAGATTATATATAGCAAAATTCTTCATGGGGAGCTGGCATTGATCAGTTGAACTCTTCTGACTGAGCATCCTAACATCCCCTGGAAGGGACTTTTGGTTTTGCTATGGACAGAGTTCAACAGCTACATGGTTTGGGGAGGTTACATGGGTGGTTGTGTTCAAATTTCTCTTAAGCTAAAATAAAACAATCAATTTGACAGGAGAGAAACAGTTGCTTGACTAACTTCTGTCAAGGCAGACGTGTCCCATTATGCCAGAATTACTCTGCCTTTAGGTAGGGGTAATAGCTTATTTAAAAGCTCTGTTAATAGTACTTAGTTGCAGATGATCTTGATGCTTAAAACTGTTCTTAAATCAACTGGTCCTAACAGTTCTCTTAAGATCTGAAGTGACCACAGAACAAGATTAATGAAAGAAGACTTGTAAGCAGGAGGAGATAGATGAAGAACCTGATGAAGAGATTGTTAGAGGTAGATTTTAGAAGTAGAGAGGAATGAATCTGAAATGTTTGTGAACATGGAACAGAATGTTCAACAGGGAAAAAAAAAGCCAAAAATACTTTTATCTTAAAAGGCTATGATGAACTCTAAGTAATTAATGGAAGAAAGTGATAAATCTAGGAACTGTTTTAATTTTACATTAAAGGGAAGGGTAGGGGGGGTTGTGTGCTTTCCAGAGATTCACCTTGTACATTACTGCTTCAAAAAAAGACAAAATGCAAACCGAAGTGTTTCCATTTTAGTAGTTGTTTTAAAAAGGTGTATCTTCAGGCGTTTGGGATTTTCACATCATGTCCCCACTTTATTTGAGTTATCTGAAAAAAAAAATCAGTCATAGCTGCAGCTACTGGAGTGGAAGAACACAGAAAAGGACATTTTGGGTTCTACCACAGGGTTTCCCTAGAGCATATATTTCATTATAGATTATCATCAGCTTAGCAAGCAGTGATTGGGCAGGTGGCTTCTATGGCTTCAGTTTCTTATTCCATGAAGGCTTATTTGGGATGCAAGTGGTTTACCTCAGTGATGATTGTCACTAGGAAGCCTCATTTCACATTATTGGGAGAGTCATGTCAGGATACACATCTCTAAACTGATGCAAATACTGGTGGTGTAATATATTCTGCAAAGCACCTTTTGTATGTGATAAGAAAAGGATAATTTAATCAAAAGAAACCAATAAAACATAACTTTGAGTTAAGCCTTACAATGTCTGTATTTTTCTTGGCACTCTAAATTGTTCAGACCCCTGCAAGATGTAGCTCACCTTGCAGTGAGGTAAATGCAGATAATTTGACTTCTCTTTTTTTTCTGTCTCTTTCATTGGATGCATAACTGTTCCAACTTGCTTAAATAAGAGATGATAATTTTGGGGTACAAACTAGCAGCTTTCACGGCACATTGCTGTGATTTGGGGTAAAATATTCTAAAGGCAAGAGAGGAACTTACTAAGGTGAGGTAGTAAGCTGAATAGCAAGGAGGAGCTGTATGTCTTAGAGGTACACACCTGCTGTATCATCAGTGGCCAAAAACTGCATGCTGTGTCTTTTTTGATCTGTTCTGAGGGTAAAATGGACAGTGGAGGCTCACTTGCCATCTATTTTCTCATTCTTATGCCTATAGAACACCTCAAAGCCCTGCTTTATCAGGGTAGATAAGATGTAAATTCCTAGTGTAAACAGTGGAATAGGAAGAGTAAATGAAAACAAGAATCCACCTTTCTCTTTTGCTTCCTTAAGATTTTTTTTTTAGTTCTCTCATGGTCTCTTACCCAAAATTATCCTGGCACAATTCATCACTTGGCACTTTGATGCCTTTAGTCCAGACTTCTGATCTTAGGGATGCATCTTCCTGACTCCCTTAATGCCCTCTTATCCAGGCAGGCCAAGTTTCTATGCAGTCACTTTACTGTTTACTTTAAAAATGAAGGATATTAATTCTCAAATTGTGAAGGGGAAAAAAAAAAGAAATAAAGAAAGGATAGCAGATTAATATATGAATTTTGGTATCTCAGTTATTTTATTGTCTATAGCAAGACATGTTTACTGGTTGGTTTGTTGTAGGGCTATTTCAAAAGCAGAGAGATTTAGCGGAGACAATGTAATCTACAAGCCACCAGGGGTAAGTGTAACTATGTATTTTATTTTGATTGCTGTGATTATATGTGAATACAAACAAATGGAGACTGTATTCAGATCATTCAGTATGTTACTGCATCTCAAATATTAGTTTTATTTCATCACTAAATAGCGTGAGAAATAAGATCACAGAAATTAGTGTTTCTGAGTCATTGAAAAAGATGAGTCTCACGTGTTACCAGTTAATGCACAGAACCTAAACCTATAATTTGAAATGTCCGTGTCCAAAAAAATTAATTTTTTTTTTCTGAGAAACAGTCAGCACATTATGTGTATAGATACTGTGTGTTCTGTAGAACTCTTAAAAATCTGTGAAGCTGGTACACTTCATGTTTTTCAAAGGAAGTGACAATTACAGTGTATTTTTCTGACTGTTACTTGGCTGTCTTGCATGCCTTAGTCCACAAGGGTTAAGAGCTCTTCTCTTAATTAAAAAAAAATTAAATTAACTGTGGTTTAACAAACTCTCATAAGCATAGTTTTACTGGAGAAGAAATTCAGTACAGAAGAAAATTTGCAAGAATTGCACTATAGAGACATACTATCTAAAAATCTGCTCCTTTCTCAAATTTACTGTATGAAAAGAGCTGCTTACAAAAGAGGAAATAGATGCAAATAGACCTGAAGGGGAAGGGAGTTTCAAAGCATTTTTATTTTTTTCCAGCAACAGAATTTATTAGGTTACCTAATCTATATGGCATTTCTGAATTAAGGTGTGCTTAATCATGGCCACAGCTTGCGAAGTCATGCTTCACTTCATGTTAACCCAAATTGTAATTAAATTAAAGGATGCTAGCACTGAATTACAAGTTAAAACTACTAGCAAATAAAGGAAAATTATTATTTATTCATATCTCTTTGGCAAAACAAATGTAAAATACCAGTTTCAAGTCCTGTAGGACATTAGGAGGGGTTTTGATGAGTCTTTATAACTATCAGCATGAGGCAGCTCACTATCTGCATTTAGTTTAGGTCTGGAGATACTATTTCTCAGCCTAGCAGAAGTCTATATAGCCTTTATTTGAAGCATCCCTAATTTAGAAACAAAGTATCTCCCATTCCTTATAAGTTGTCTTAAAAATGGAGTTGACTGCATAAATTATCATATGTGATATTTATTTTCCATTTGTACTTTTATCACATAGTTAAAAAAAATCTTGCATGCACAAGGTCGAATATTGGTATAAAATTTGTTTTCAATATTTATATGAATATTGTTATTTTGTGTTGAGTAGATAATCTTTGTAGGTAGCAATGTCATTTTTACTGTTTCTCATCCTACTGTATTTTTTTTTCCAACAGGAAAATGCTCCAGATATGGTGTATTTAGGCTCACTAACCAATTTTGATTTGATTTATGCGTGGACACAAGATAAATGCGTACCACTAGTTCGAGAAATCACATTTGAAAATGGGGAGGTAAGAATTTTTTCCACTATTCTACATTTGGGTTTCTTTCTCAAAACCCAAATGTCTCTTTCAAGGTTCCTAATCCACAACAAAGAACTTTGTGTGTTTTGTTTTAGGCAGAAAATGGCTGTCAGATAATGTCTTTTCGTTCTTTAGGAGCTTTTTGGTTACTCTTGAAATTCACTGGAGGCAGATCTGTAGTAGTTTGATACACTAGCAAAGTAAGAAGTTATAATTACAGAACCATTAAGGTTGGAAAAGACCTCTAGATTGAGTCCAGCAGTTAACCCAGCACCACTGTGCTCAGCGCTAAATCATGTCTCCAGGTGCTGCATCCACATGGTTTTTTGAGCACTTCCAGGCATGGTGATTCTACTATTTCCCTGAGCAGCCTGTTCCAGTGCTTCACAACCCTTTCAATGAAGAAATTTTTCCCAATATCCAATCTAAACTTCCCCTGGTGCAACTTGAGGCCATTTCCTCTTCTCCTGTCAGTTGTTACCTGGGAGAAGAGGCCGACCCCCACCTGGCTACACCCTCCTTTCAGGGGGTGGAGAGAGTGAAAAGGTCTCTGCTGAGCCTCCTTTTGTACAGGCTAAACACCCCCAGCTCCCTCCCACTGATGGTAATGTTAGTGGTAGAAAAATATTACTGTATTAACCACTTCCAGAGCATTACCTAGTAAATAAGCACATCAAATGGTGGGCGACCATGGAACTGGCAATCTTCTGGGAATGGTAATGAAAACTACGTGGGGTTTTTATTTTCAATCTGTGTTAAAGCACTGGTACCTTAATCTTTGTAGTTTCATGTGTTGTTTCCCATGCTTTTCTTCTTTTGGTTGTAATTTGTCAGGCGGAATTTCGGAGTTTCCTTTCAAACATCTCTTTTCTTCTCATTATCATTATTTCTTTCAGTGGATTTTTGGGTATTTTTGTAACTTAGTCTTCATTTGTCCATTTCCAACTCAATATTTTATTTTGTTCTTTGTAAAATAAACAACAGGAAAAAAGTCCTTTAAAAATTATCAAGTTTGTAGCACCTAAAGAGGAGTATTTGTACACAGACACAGAATCTGCTAGAAAATCTGTCAAGGTTTGTCACAAATTACAGTATGTTGTCCATACTGGATGAGAAACCAGAGAATCAGTCATGTGATTCATTCACAGTTTCTACTATCAATTCTTTTTATCCTGACTCTGCAGTGCCTCTAACACTGCTATTCTGGGCACATGCAGCACTTCAGGTTTCATGGCAGAGGGAGGGATGGGGTGGTTTTACATAAGCCATTTTTGCTGACTGTTTTCTAGTCAATTCCACCAACTCTTATTGGGAAGTTCTGATAGTTAACAAATCTTAATTCTTCATTTGCAACTCAATATGTAAAAGATGCCACATGGTAAAATCTTTAGAAATGTGTGGTAGATTTTCAGTGTACTTTCCTCATGCTGAAGAAGGATTCTGAGCCTTAGAAGTCAAGATTCATCACTGTTAGCTTGTACCACATTCTGTTGTGGTTTCTCTGGTGGTTGCCTTAACCATTGATTCCTGTTTGCTTAGGCAGATAGTCACAATGTGACTTTTTTGCCTAGCAAAGTTTTTTTAAAAAATTTCAGTGTTGCTGGTACCCAAACAAATTTAAACATGCCAAAATTGAGATACTTCTGCATGCTGAGATTGTGTAGTTATTTAAATGGGCTCTTATTGTGCATATTGCACTATATTACAGGATAAAAATAGGAAGTGCTGTGACTCTTAAGCTGTGTTTATGGCACTAGAATACACTATAAACACATAGTAACTGAACTCTGAAGCAAGGTCTTCTGCTTCAGGAGACTGCCCATTCAAGACAGTTCCTGTGCTTGACAAGGCAAAGGCTATTGGGATCAGGATACCATTCAGAAGAAATCCCTGTTTAACCTATAATCAGGCTGTGTAGTTCTGTGTTAATTGAATGCCATGAACCTGTGTGGTCTCTCAGTGATGCTGAACTGTGAGGTTTTGAACCAGTATGAAGTTTCTCAAAGGCACACAGAAGTGACGTGGGGAGCTGAGATCTAATGGAAAGTCTTTTGATATTGTTAGTGCCAAACAACACAGTAACTTTTGAGGGAGCTGCCAGGTCAGTGAGATGTGATATAAAAGCTGGAATAGCAAAGGAAACAAAGGGAGGTACTTTATACAAAGGCTAAAATCAGCAAGGTTCACACCAGCTGTTCTTACAGCCTGTTTGGAGATGAATTGATGTTGTGAATGTAACTTGCTGAGATTGTCATTTTAGCTGCTTGCAAGCATGAGAAGACCTTAGAGCCAGAATACCAAGCTCTGTTTAGGAGTTCTCCCTCTGGAAATGTACCTGCTGAAGTGAGTGGGGAAACAGAGCCATAATGGTAGTGGTGCAAAACAGACTTTTTCCCATCCTGTAGTAGGAGAGGAGGCTGAGACCCAGCTGAATTTGTGTGTGTAAAAATGAGAATGAGCAAATGTGATTAGTCGTTGTTTTAGGGACGGATTGGGAAGCTTGGATTTCAAGAGCACTGAAGTTATGAGGATCTTTGCAATCTTCTCTTTAAAAGACCAAGCTTCAACTTACCTGATGGACTTGGCTGAAGGGAGAACAAGAGCCATTTCATGTACTCTTGTGTAAATGGCTGCCTACTGATAGGGAAAGTCTTCCTTCAACTTATTGGAAATTGAAGATACCTGGAGAAATGCTTCTATTTGGTAGCAGAACAAGCTACTACTATCTTTCTCAAAAAGCACAGTTTTTATGCTGATGTGGGCTAGAATTAAAGCAATAGCAGCACTTGCTGGTTATACCAGTTGTGCAAAGGGGAAAGATAGACAACTGTAGGCATTTCTTAGATGATAAATTGTTATTTCTTCAATCAGACTGTAGTGAGTTGAGCTGACAAAAATCATTTCTGGAGCAAGCAAGTGCATGTTGTTTGTGTTTGAGTAAAAGAAAAATCCTGAATAAGTTATTCAAGGCAATCCTGTATTCATCTGTCCCTGGGCAGAGATCTTTAAAAGGCATTGGGCTGCAAGAACATACTCATTTGAGGAACTGAAGTTTGCCTGGCCAACAAGGGATGACCAGTCAGGACACAGTTACTGGCAGAAGAGCAGTACTTGATCATAAGTGGTCTGGCTATGGCATTAGCTTCTGCTTTTTTCTCTTTTGGTGGGGAGGGGATACAGTTATTCAAAGATACTTGTTGTGTTATGCTAAGAAAGCACCAGCTTACTCTGTGAATAAGCTAGAACTGGGTCTAGAATACACCCTCAGTCTTTCATAGCATTTAACACCATAGTGCTCAGGCCTTATTGTGGTTTCTCTGGAGATGCTGTGTTTCCTCAGAATCGGGTTATTTCTTTTGTGCAAGTATTCCAGTGCAAGTGTGTCCCTTCCCAAAATGCTGATAATGACTTGCTCTCATCCTTTATCTGTTGTATATGATAAGAGGAAAGGGAAACATGGTTAACTGTATCGCTCAGGTATCTCAGAGGAAGGGTCAGCAGTTAACATCTTTACTCTTGCTCTTTCATCTGTTTTTAAAGTAGAGATCTCACTGAATTTGAAAGTTGTTGGAATCACTTACTTTGGTGCTTTTAAGAAATGGAAGAAATGAGTTTGTCCTTTGTTTTCTGTGCAGGAACTGACAGAAGAAGGCCTTCCTTTTCTCATACTTTTCCACATGAAAGATGACTTGGAGAGTTTAGAGAAATTCCAACAGGAGGTTGCACGGCAGTTAATAGGTGAAAAAGGTTTGTAATAATTGCCACTACTTCTTGGTTTTACTGGTATAATTTTTTTCAGACAACTCAGTGGAGTGGAAGCAAAGGCCAAACAGAATTGTAGCTTTAAAGCTCTTGAGACTGAAGGGCTTTATGCATTTTTGACAGTGAGAACCAACTCCTCTGGAAATTATCAAAATAGATGCACAATTTATTAGTAAGTAACTTTGAGAAATCCTTCTTGTCTAAATGATTTAATGTGTTTTGAGAGGGCATTAAACAAAGCTTCAGTTGTAATATGGAAAACAAACCACTTTAAGAAAATCTATTCTTTTGGTGGTGGTGTTTATTTAGACCTATTTTCAGGTTTTGTACGTTGTATCTATCTGGTATCTCCACCTTCGTAATACTTAGGAAAGTGGTTTCAAATGGGTTTCAAGACAATACTAATAAAAAAATCCTAATGTGGATTTTTGTCTGCTCACAATGTTAAGGTACAATAAACTTCCTCCATGCTGACTGTGACAAATTCAGGCATCCACTCCTCCACATTCAGAAGACTCCAGCAGACTGCCCTGTCATTGCCATTGATAGCTTCAGGCACATGTATGTCTTCCCAGACTTCAGTGACTTGTCGTAAGTATTCTTCTTGGTGCATTTGAATTTGAGAATGACAAATGAAAATGCTCATACTTTAATCAGTACTGTGGTAGGAAGATGAGTAAATCTGGGATAGGTAATGCTGCCTCTGTGTGATTTAGTGTCAGAGCCTTAAAACAGGATGAGGTGGTGTGAAGTCACTGTTTAAATGGAGATGTATTAATTTATGCAAGAGAAGAATCTTGTATGAACTTAGATGCTGCTCTTCTTTTCTTTCAAAGTTTTGCTATTTTCCATTATGGTTAGGCATTTGGAGCCTGGCATGGTGTGTTTAGTAGTGATCTAGATATCTCAACTTTAAAAGATTAAAAATACTACATGGATTGTGAAGTACTGTATTATTCAGAGATTACTGTAAAATGCAGCATGTAAGAATTCCCAGCCTGGTGGTTTGATTTTTCCTGCAGTGCAGTTCTAGCCTTCCTGCATTAGTCTACACCTGGAAAGCTGGCAAAGAAATGGTTGTGTGGATCTGTGAAATTTTCCATGTGCAACTTGGAAAAGGGCCAATCACAGGCATGTTTATCTGGTCAAGTACGTGACAGCAAAGTACCAGGGTGCTTGGGTGAAATACTGCTGTGGTAACCCTCATTACCTCAGCCTGACTCTTTTATGGTGCACTGCCTAGGAAGCAGATGCTCTGTCTTTCATGGACCAGTCAAGGAATGAAGACGTATAAATGTTCTTTTCAGGGGCTTTCAGACTGAGACAAGCTCTCTGTCTTCTGGTTGGGTGCTAAACTCCAGTTTCTATCTCAAAGGAAGCAGCTGCACATACACTGCCTGCTAACTCCTGGTTAGATGTCTAGGCTGGGTATTTCATTTTTGTCAAAACCAAGGACTCAAAGCTCAGACTTAGTGTGCAACGTGAATGTAATATCATGTCTAATTTTGCTATTCCAGGAGACATTTTTCAATCTGAGATGTTGACATTTGGGAGGAGAGTTTGAATTTAACTTCCTTCCGTAATCCTCCACAGGCTTATTTATAAAATGTTGTCTCTCTTTGATGTATCCTGAATAGTGCTTTTCAAATATCTGAAGCTATGTATGTTGAAATTTTTGATAGTGGCTATTTTTCTCCCTATGTTCCTGTTTCTTTGGAAGATTGTATTCATTGCACACCCCAGCAAAAAAATAGCAGGATGTTTGCATTTTAAAACCACTCTTATTATTGTCACTTTTTAAACAGCCCTAAAACAAATTAATGTCTCGTATAGAGGTAGTAGAGATGTTTAGTTCAGACTTGCGTGTTACATTTCTTACATGTTCTGTTTCTGTGAAACACTGTCAGAATAATGAGAGCTACTTGCTTGATGTGTACCAGTTGTCACTTTGAAATGAAGCTGAAAGAGAGATGTCAGGATTGTAGACAGTTGCCTAATGATAAATAATTACTCAACCTTACTCTAGGTGGTTGAGCTGATGCATAGAAATAGCAAAACACAGTTTAGGAACAAGAAGAGCTTGGAGCTCCTGGGGTGATACTCTTTTGTGTGTGGGTGTGGTTTGGATGTTTGGTTTGGTTGGTTTTGTTCTTTCTTGGGTCCTTTTGTGTGGTCGTTTTATTTTGTAATAATAGGTAAAATCTTAATTCTGAGACTTTCATCTACCACTTTAGTAACCTTCTGGACTCTTTTACAAACTGGCCCCAAGCTGTCTCTTGTAACCTCAGTGCTGCCACCAGCCAATAGGGTTTGGATATGGCACTTTCAGAGCTGGACCACTAAAAGATTTCCTCTCTCTTTAGGGAGTTCATTGTCTTTTTGGAGAATAGGCACTTGGCAGGTAAATGAGACCATCACTCACTATTTTATCCTCATCCTTTGGCCACCTGGCCCTATTCATCCTGCTGTTCCAGCCTGGAAATGATAGCAGGGAGTGTCCAACTGCTGGGTGTAGCTTCTCAGAGAGAACAGGCTGAGCTACCAGAGGCTGCAGGCACCAGGTGCCCTTGCTGCATTAGGAGAAGAGAATGTCTCCAGAAATGTGCCTGACCTAGAACAGGGCAGGAGCCCAAGGAAAAGCAGGGAGCAGTAAGTCTGCTGTCCCTATAACCAGCCTGAAATGAACCTCCTTTTCTCCACTGGTACTAGTTCATGATCTCATCTGGGATGGGGAGAGGCCCCTTAAAGTATTACCACTGTAATACTGATTGGTTACAGACATTGCTGTAATGACACCCTCTGATTCAATATTTGCTGCATTTTATCCATAAAGTTTTCTGATGATCTGAAATACTGCTTATAGTTTGTTTGACCACACTTTCTTCCTCTTTCCTAAAAGTAATAATTAGTTTCATGAAAAACCTGTCTCCATTAATGCATTACCTTTAGATTTCATGCACAGTGCTCACTCTATATTATCTCCTCTTTAATACTTACTAGATTATTAACTCTTCACTTTGAGATTTTTAGTCAATTTGACATTTCACAAATAAAACTGGATGCTGTTGTTTAGCACGTTTGCTGTGGGTGACAGTAGATGATCTCAGATTAGATTTACATTGATATCCTCTCAGTGCTTATCTGTGGTGTATGTGCAGCTGCTGAGGCAGTAGAGAGCCTTTCAAAGATGGTTTGTCAATACTGCTCCCCAAGTGTCATTTGTATTTGTAAACTGTGCATTTGGAACCTGCTGTTCTCTCTTACATTACAGTTAGTGGGGAGCTGAAGGGAGTTCACAATGAAGTTATTGGCTGGTACAGCTCTGTGGGAGTTATTGAAAAGATGAAATACTTGCTGTGTTCTCAAGAGACAGTGGAAAGAAAAAGAAGCTGGTGGGATATCTTAGCAAACCATGTGGCTCCCTGTCCTCTATTAATCACCTAAAAGTAGGCATAGTGTGCTAGATAAACAGAAGTTGGCTACTCTAAGCAGTGCACTTTAAATCTCCTGTGTCTGGACTTAAATTTGTAATAAACATCTGGATCTTTCTGTTGAATTTGTTCCAGAATTCCAGGTAAACTGAAGCAATTTGTACTAGACTTGCATTCTGGAAAATTGCATAGAGAGTTTCATCATGGCCCCGATCCAACTGATGTAGCACCTGGTCAGGTAAGGTTACAACAAACACATTTATTTTGGCTGTTTGTTATTATGATTATGATTATTACCTTCTTTATTACTCCCTGTCAGAGCTGTACCTTCTTGTATGTTTGTACTTTTAACTTCTGTCTTTTGAAAGAGAAATCTGTTAAGAGAAGCATAACATTGCCACATTTGCTTGGCTCCTCAACCTTCTTAGGGTAAAGGCAGGGAGAGCATTAGGGGAAGTATTTGCCTTGAACAAGGGAAGAGTATAAGAATATTTATTTTCTCCACTGAAACGGGAGATCTTGGGCTGGATGACTGTAGTGAATTCAGAGAGCTGCTCTTGGGTTCGTTCTCCTGTGGCTTCAGTGAAAAAACTGATAATGCATCATAGCTGCATTATTTCCCACACAACACATTACTAGAGGGTGTTTCTAAGGGGAAAGAACAATTGATTGAATGTTTTATATATTTAGCAATGTGAGCAGAAGGCAAATTATTAGAGCATCAAGAAAGGATGGGTAAGCAGTAATAGGCCTTACTGCTTTTGCTAATGTGGTTGACAAACAGCATTAGCAGTGCTCACAGGCTGCACTTGTCAGTTTGATTTCCTCATGGTTCTGCTCAAAGGTTCTGCTCTGTTGTCTAATGACATGCCTGGAAGTCACTTCGGGGATCTCTTCAGGAACACAACTACTAGATCCTTCTCCAGACAAAAGTCAGAAGCTCCTCAGTGTCAGAAAAGAAAGGACATGACTAGTCCCAATTCCCTCTGTTCATCCCAGTCTTCCAATGGTGTTTTGATCAGCCTTATATCTTCTTGATAAACCACTCAGCTCACATGCTTGGGGTCCTGCTGAACAGTGCAAATGTAACTGGTCAGGGAACATTGTCACTACCTGGGGCACTCTCTAAAGAAAGAACCATTTTAAAACACTTCTTTCAAGTTATATACTGTATTATCCAGGGCTCACAGGGCCACTTTGGTCCCAGAGGAGCCCTGGTACCCTTGTGTTGGGGAGCCTTGGGCCATTCCATGGCTGAGGGACAGAAACTATAACTACTGGCTCCTTTTCTTGCTCATGTGTGGGATGTGGTAAGGATAGCACTGCTCTAAGTCAATTGACTGCAGCCTCCTGTTGCCCTGCTCAAAAGACTTAAAAGCGTGAAAGCCCTGGAGGGCTTGCCTTGGCCAGGAGAATGACTGCTTTTCAATGTTGTCGTGACTGGCTGTGAAAAGACGTGGCCTGAATTGTCTCAAGCAGTAATTCACTTGACTAGGAGTTCCCTGTGTTTCTCAGAAATTCATTCAGCAACCAGAATTCAGGTCATCAGGAGGAGGGGCAGAAATAAGGGCTGGAGACTGAGGCATAGGCCAGGCACTTGCCCTAAGGAGGACACTTGGCCAGGGAAGGAGGAAGCCTGTGAAGTCCCTGGACCCTGCTGCCTGCCCGTCTGGGCACAGGCACAGGACCCAGAGCTGCAGGCTTGCTCTTGCCTAATTTCTGCCTTGAGAAATGCACATAAAACCTGGGATGTTTACGTTCCCATCCCTGTATGGCATCCTGCCATCTTGTGGAAGATGTGGATGCAATGGAAATAAATACTGGCCTTAACTAAGCTGCAGGCTGCTGTCATGGGTCACCTGTGCCCCTTGAATTGCACGTATTTTTGTATGGAGTGTTTTCTTTAAGTTTCCATGGAAAAGTAATTCTAAAATACTTTTGCAGCGATGTCACTTTTGCCCTGGTATATCTCCTAAAACACACGCACACAAAACTAGAATGCCCCCAAAGCAAGTGGTAGATTCAAGCAAATATACAGTGGGGTGCATTTGAAATACTTCTGTGTGACTTGTACAGAAACTCACGTGATGGCCGTTACCCTTCCAATGTTACAACAAAAGGAATATCCTTCACTGGAGGCTTAATTAATGTGTCTGTGTGTGTTTCACCTACCTGGGACTCGGAACTCAGACTTCCAAAAAAACCCCCAAACTCAAATTGTGAGAATGCTGGACATTTGTGCACTCCCATAATGCTAGAAATTCATTTAATGGAGATGAATGACTATTAGTCTAACAAACAGTTTTACTCTTTGTTCTGTTTTTCAGCCAATTCAGGATTTAGCAAGCAGCCCACCAGAGAGCTCATTCCAGAAACTGGCACCCAGTGAACATAGGTACACCTTATTGAGGGAAAAAGATGAACTTTAAAAAACTTGAAATAATCTTGCAAGCCTTTCAGACAGCAGCATTGACTTCTGTGTGGTGGAAATAGTAAACCTATATTTTCATAATTCTATGTGTATTTTTATTTTGAATAAACTGAAAAATAATTTTTTTCTCCCCAGGCTTGTAAATACATTTGTTTGGTGGGTCATTCTGTACAGCATCTTTCAAACAGTACATTCTTAATGCTATAGTAAAGTATCAGAGACCCATCCAGACTCCTGATCTAACTCTGTAAAACTTTTATAATCCAAATGAAGGTATCCTTGCCAGAGACATGCTGTTAACTTGCACTATCCCATTAAATAGGACTTTTGGGTTGTTTTCTGTGTAACCTTGGTAGTATGTGCTTTTTCTTCTTCTGTGAACAGCTATCCTGGTAATCTATTTCTTTGTCACATTTTTCTCCAACTTAAGAGGGTCTTCTATTCTGGATACTTGGGAGGGGAATAAATTAAAAGTTTTACAGAATCTCGTGTGGTGCTTTACTGGCTGTAAATGTCTAAGCAATTAAACAATCCTGAATATTAAAATACCAAGTGAGGAGAGGAAAAGTTCTGATGGTAATGGCTGTATTTGGAATGAAGGGGCGGTACTGACCTGCTCCGATTTCCCAGAACTAGATTGTTATGCTGCCCACGTGGTTGTGGTAAAAGAATAGGAATATTAAAAACCTTTCAAAGTAAGAGAGGACTAGGACTAGACTGGCATCTGAGTTTGTCAGTCCTAAATTTATATCCGTATGTTTGTTACCATTAGTCTTGGGCATTTTTTGGGTTTTTTTCCTTCTGAGTCCCTGCCTTCCTGACAGACACTGCTCAAACATGGCAAATTTTCTGTTACTCTCTTTGCCTGGCTTGTGCCTTACTTAGTGTGTAGTCTTTGAATTCTGCTCTGAAGAAGGAATTACCACTTCCCTTGTGGACTTTCTGTTATGCTTTTCTCAACGAAAAAGCTCCTTTTCCAGCTGCCGGGTGAGGTGAACATATGGAAACTATTAGGTGGCAGAGTAGCTGTTGATTTGTGCTGCATTGCTGGAGATGAATTAGTACTGGATTTGTACAGTGCAATTACTGCACAGACTGTCGGTTTGTGACTTGGGCCCCAGCGTTCAGTGTCCTTGGAAGCAAGTTTGTTCCCTGGACAGGTGGAACAGTGGGTTTGGATTTACTTAGGAAAGTGGCCCAACCTGTGCAGTCACTGCTCAGGATCCTTTTGCATCTCAGCTCAATGCCACTGGCTCAGTTATTGACACAAGACTTACATAGTCCTGTGCACCTGTGGCAGAAGTTGATCCCAGGACAGGCTCCTGACTCAAGTCCCTGCAGCAGTAGGCACAGCAGATTTCTAGGGAGCATTTCTGAGGACAGAGTTGCTGGTACCTACACCTGACTAAGCAGCTGCCGAGTTGGGAGCTGAAAGAGTAGTGCAAGGCTTTGTTTACAGCTGTACTTTTTTGTTGGTTTTGTGAATCTGCAGTTTGGAGTGCACATAAAGTGCTTGAAAGCCAGGTTTTCTCCTGTCCCATTCTCCATCTCATCACATATCAAGCATTTTTGTCAGCTGAGTCGTACTGTCTTCCAGCTGGAATCCATTAAGGGTGACACTTGTTATCTGCAGGTGGTGCTGCACAACTTCATGAGGAGTTTTGGCACCTGAAATTTTGGTCAATTCCTACATGGTCCCTGCAAGTACTTACCTTACTTCTCTGAGGTTCCCATTTTTCCTTGGGATTCTTGGAGGAGTGGGATTTATAATTATTGTTTGGTGGAAGATGTCTAAACTTCTCTTTCTGAAGAGAGATGCTCATCCTCCACCCGGGAGGCCAGTGGCTGGTGCTTTCAGGTAGAAAGTGAGAGAGATGAACCCCCTCTGCCATTCCTTAATCCAAGTTTGCTTTTGAGGGTAAGGACTTGTTCCCAGAGCTTTGGCATCCCAGCATTAGATTGACAGATGTAACAGTTTTATGACAGTCACATGCTCAAGTAATTTTGGTGTGAATTCACTGGAGTTGGCCCTGATTCTCCTGGGTTCTTGATGACCACTGATGCAGCTGTACCAGCTGCTCGAGTGCCTTTTCTCTTTGCAGGCAGAGGGGTTGAACAGATAAAGCTGAGCTGTGCTTGCCTATCCTCCTGAGGGACACTTGAGCTTTTGCCTGGAGAGCCAAGTGCTCCTCAAAATCCAAGTTGTGTTTCAAATTAAGCCCTTCCACTCTGATCATCTGCAGCTGTGGTTTTAACCATTTGGTGCTCAGCTTCCCACTCCCTTTAACACTTCTCACAGCTTTTCCAGGAGAAGTTGTCAAAAATATTAGTGTTATCCCCCTTAGGGAACAAAACCATTCCAAACTGTTTTCAATAGAACTTGAGTCCATTTCTGAGCTACCATGTGTGTACTGGATGCACATGACAATTTAGGAACCTGTATTCATTTCAGTCACTGTAAATATTTCCATAGCTGAAGTATGTGTTTGGGAACTCATTACAGGATTCTTAAATCTTGGTAGTGCAATTATTGTAATGATATAAAATTTGGGAGGGATTAATCTTTTTGCTGCTGGAAGGAAATAAACCCTGACATTCTCAGTAAATACTCCAACCAGTCTCATAGGCAAAAACTTTTATTTGGTCTGAAAGAATTATTTATTATCTTACAATTCTTCTGACTAACATGCCTAGCAATTTAATTGCTAGTTTGGTTACTCAGATGCTGATGTTTCTTCACATATGTAAATAACCCACCTATTTTAAAACATCATAGCTTAAATAACAGTCTCCCACATCTAGTGTGTACACAATGGATTTCAAATTGCTTTTGCAAAGACACATGGGGGAAGAAGCGTTTTTGTGGTAGACATTTCATAAAACGAGTCCACATCAAGCTGAATTTGTATAAGCTGGGGCAGAAATTCACTCTTACGAATTTAGATTGTCCTGGCATTATTCCAGCTCGGGGAGAGAGGATGGAGTCCACAACATCACCAATGTGGCTGTTGTCATTTAAATGCACGAGGTTTCACAGCATACAGCAGGAAAGCAGAGAGAGCATTTGAAAATCATACAAAGGATCAACCACAGTTTCTGATTAAGAACACTTTTTTCCTTAAGTGTCTTCCTTTAAATGTAGAAAAGAAGTATCAAAGGAATGAACATCCTTGCTCTGAAGTTATGAGCTCATTAGCTGTGTTTACATCCAAAACAGATGTATTGAAAGGAAAGGGCTTTTTGCCTGGCAGGAGCAAATGAGCTGAATTACTCAGGTCGTGTTTTGTACTCCAGCTGATTTTACCAGTGCAGGCACTGAGGGTTCAATGCATGCATTTTTGACAATGTCTGCAATTACTTGTGAACACTATTCTTGCACACGTTGTTTCCCTGAATCTCAGACCTACTTAAAATAGACATAATGCTCTGGCTGATAGCAATTTCAGTATTTTAGAAGAAATAAGGAAGAACTGCTCAGAAGAAGTTACTTGTGCTGTAACTAACAGTTGCTTACAATGTCTCTAGGCACAAAACCCCATCATCTGTCAATAGCAGACAGTGATTTCCAGTGATGATATCAAAGCACTGGTTATTGAAAGGGAGCTCTTTCTATAGTACACTTCCCTGGACAGTGTTCCCTGCTAGGGAGCCTTATCTCAACACTGACTTCAGTGTGCACCTAAGAAAACGACTCAAGCAGAGCTCAGGATGAATCAACCAAGCTAAAAACTTTAAAAAGCGGCTTCCCAGCCTCAATATCTGTTCCCCCAAACAGTAGCAGCAGTAGTGTGGGAAGAGTCCTGAAAGGGTGGAGGTAGGACCATGTGCTGAACAGTAGATTATGTGACAATTGTACAGTTATATGACAGTAACAACACATTAACACTTCTGTATTTAATAATGGAAGCTCCAGAAGCAAAAGGCTTCTTAGGGAGGGTAAGATAACAGGTGTCCACTATAAAAAGCGAGCAGAAGCACTGCCAGCATCTCACCCCACACAGGCTCCACAGCATGTCCCAAAATCTTGAAGAGGCTGAGCAGCTACTCTGCAGTGTGGGTGGAAGCAGAGAGTTTTGGTACTGGAGAGTAATGTAAGAGTGCAGCTGCCTAAACAAGGGTGGTTTATGCTGTAAGCTGTATCAGGCTGACATTTTCGACCCCATCCCAGCCTCTGGGGCTGCCAGCTCGCCCTGGCACCATGAAGGGGCCTCGCTGCTTCTCCACTGACCTGGGGCCTCACGCCACACCTGAGGGACAAGGGCCTGTGGAGGGAGTGGGCCTGGCTGCAGCCCTGCCTTCCAGGGAAGCTGTTCAGCTCTCCCACCAGGGCGTTCTGGGCTCCAGGAGAAGCAAGGGCAACATCTTGCAGTAAGTGCTGCTTCAGCAATGTGAGGCTTCAGGTTCAGGATGCCAGAGCTTGGCTCTTCATCCTGTATGGTGTTCTCAGGACAAGGCAAGGGGCTGAACAGCTATGGAAAATTATTACCCTCCAGCTGCAGTGCTGCAGGGTTGCTGCTTAGACTGTTTCGTTTGTAACTACACTTTGAGCAAGGTGAGGAGTTTACAAATTAAAAACAGGTGCCTGGAAAGAGGAGAAGCTGCTTCCAGTGCTGATCTGATATGGCTGATGGAGGCAGATGTGATATATACATAACTTTCTTCCACTTTGCTCACCCAGCATTCTCACCTTTTCTTACGACAGCCCATGCTTCCCTGTGCATTACTGAGCAGGCATAGTCATATCCTGGGGAATCGCAGGAAGAGTTTGGGAATCCACATAAATGAAAGTAAATTTAAAATATTATGACCATGAAAGATTGATGGCATTTATTTCCTTTTCTTTGGAGCACTACAATAAAAGCTCCAGCTTCTCATGGCATTCATGGGAAAGCACTAGGATTTTCCAAGTATCTCTTTGCATTGTCTGCAAGACACTTTGTGCAAATTTGGCATGAAGCACCTGTCACCCATCATTACAGCTGTGAATATATCTTACCTAAGAATTATGTAATTAAAAGTTATCCATATAATTTTCAAGGGACTGATGTCATCATGTCTGAGAAGAGAAATTCTGACATGACTGTTTCAGCCCTCCCAAGGAACAGAACTGTCATCAAAATTCACACATCTCAGCCTTGTATGTAAAGTGTAAGGCTGCAAGTCTGTCATTAGCTCAGCTACTGCACCGTTGTTCCTGGCCCTAATGAATCTGTACTTCAGCTGGATTTTTTGGCACTTTGGTGAGAAAGCTCTGGATGGCTGGAAGAGACCTGCTCAATCATTTTTTGTTTTTTTCTTTGTATCAATTTTCCACCTGTGAACCCCAAAATCCCACCACCAAGTGCAGCTGCAATTCCTGCTACTTTGAAGCCTGCAAGGAGACCAATAGGACCCCCCACCACTCCACCAATGACTGCACCTGCCACAGGCAAAGCTGCCAGCTTGTATTTTGCAGCCTGTAAAGGAAAAAAAAAATAGTTAGAGTACTTGCCTGTGGCGATGTGCATTTTCCCCTCACTGCTCTTGGCAGTGACTTGAATGCTCAGTGATAAATAAACTTTACAAAAGTATGACAGAACATGCTAAAACCAATTCAAAATCAGCTTGTGTATGCAGTTGTGAACCAGGTCCTTTCACGTGGTTCTGGCTGCTGTGTACACTGGGTGTTACCTGGTCACCATCGTTAAATCAAATCAGAAACTGAGAAAGTGCTCAGACTTTTCAGTGATGGGCCTGACTCCAGCTTTGGGGTTTATTCAGCAACTGACATGGAACAGGATGGAAATGACAGGTTATCATCAGCCTCCTGTTTAATGTTTATGTGATTCTTGTGAGCCAGTCACTGACTGCACTCGTCTTTGCAGGTAAACTGAAGTAACTATCAGAACACTGTTTAAAAAGGACCCCCCCAATTAAATAATTGTATTTTCTAGCAGCTTGGATGTGATAGAAAATTACAAAAGAGATTGATTTTTTCTTTCCCCTGCTACCTGTGGGTCATTTCTTCCTTATTTCCTTAATTGCTGGTTCCCTCAGCATTAAAGACGGCAGATCAATGGGGTTAATACAGAGGGTGGCTGGGAGGCAGAGCACCATTGATTCACCAGCAGGAGCAGATCCCTACCTTTCCCAAGTTTTTGGTTCCCTCTTCAACATTCGCAGCAGCACTGTTGACATGGTCTTCAATCCTGTCAATCTTCTCCTGCTGGGACTAGATGCAAAGGAATTATGAGTGAGGTAACCTGCTGGGAAGCAGCAGTGAGCCAATACACACCATTTTAATGCCTGTAATCAGGGCCCCACAGCAGCTTTCATCTGCACCCGGCAGCCTTAGTGGTGCTCCATGATTAGCATCTGATACACTCTGCTGAAACTACAGACTTACTTGAAAAAAATCTAAACTATTAAGTAATATTATGGGGTGGATATTAGACAATGTCTTGCTGCAGTTAGAGAAAACAACTCAAAACATATGATTTCTAAATCTTTTCTATGGATAGAGGAATTCACATTCCAAAAGGAAAAATACTCTAAACTAGCCCGTTTTATTTCCTGCTGTGTCTCACATTCAAAAAAAAAAATCCTATACAGGGCATTTATAAGATCAGTACCAACTCCAACATACAAAGCTGCATCAAGAAATCTGAGCAGAAGTGTTTAATTATGACATTACAGAACAATGACTTCAGAAATAGTGACAGCACTGAAAAAATACTTGATGTTGCTCTGTATTTTACTGTTTGATTTTACAAAAACATTCCATCCTTTCTCCAAACGCAGTCAGTCAGACTCCCCTGCAGTCTCTCCCAGGGAACACTGGAGCAGAAGATGAAGGGGTCTGTGCATTTGTTTGTTCTTATTTTAATCTCAGCAGTACGCAGGCTGTTTTATGTCACAAAATAATGAGATGGCTGATGTTCAGCTTAAAATAAAAGGCATTCTGAACTTTTTGCCTCTTTCTAATTCAGAAACTGCTGAGTGCACCAGCTCTGGTATTCATCTACTATGCAGTCCACCCACCTTAGATGCATGCTATTACATCTAATGATGGTTAAGTGCAAAATTCAGGAAGTCCTGGGAACAGGACCTCTTTCTTTAACCTTTAGAAGAGTGAATGAACACTTCTGCAGTCCCTCTCCAGTGTAATGGTTCTTACGTGAGTTTTTTTGTACAGATGAAGCAGCACATACTCAGCAGAAAACATAAAAGCTAGGTTATTTATCCCTACTAACCCAACAGCAAGGAGATTAAAGAATTCCCCTAGAAGATGAGAATTGTGCATTTAAATTGCCTGTGGCACGGGAAGAACTAAACATTGGGAACCGATATTTTGGCAGTGCTGTGAGAACAGAGAAAGGGCATGATAAAGGTGAGCATTTTTCTAGCACTCCGGATTAAGTGAGAAAAGGTACCTGACAAACACACACCCTGTTCAGGGAAAGCTGTCACCACCATTACAATTAGAAATTGTAAAAACGAGTAGGACCTGCGTAGAAGTCTGCAGACAACACTGTAGAGCTTCTGCTAAGGTTCAGCTCGTGGCCATGTGCACTGGCTGGAACATTGTAGCTGCTCCAGTGACAAGAAGTTGAGAGCAACTCCCAGCACTAGTGCTGAAAGAGGAGACTGCTGCCTCCTCAAAGTGTCACCTTGGCAGCCTGAATCACAGGAGAGACACATCCTCAGCGTTTTTTGTCCCCACCTAGGAGTTGCCTATTCACCCTGTTTTTGTAGGAGACTCTCTAGGACAGAATGCAGAATTAATACTTACACAGACTAAGAGAGAAAACTCAGTCACCAACTGGCTGAGCTCAATCAAGTCCTGCAGATAAAAAACAAAAGTTGTTTTGTCATAGTTGCTAAAACCAGGAGCACCAACATGGCAGGGAGGGAGTTCCAACATACCCCTTCTAAACTTTCCCAGGACTCGGCTGCATTTTCTTCCTGAGGTATTTCCGGAAGGCGGGAGTAGATCTGGATTAAACTTTGGGAACCATCCTTCACTTCCGTGTTATATAAAGTTTCTGAATGAGAAACATGATGTTTATAAATAAATGCACTGAACCAGGATGCAGGTGGTGTGCAGACTTTCTCACTCTTAAAGTCTCTCAAGGGTAACCTGATACTTAACCTAATTCAAGCCAAGCAACAATCCCAAAAATTATTGTATAGGGAGAAGTCTTACAGCACTACACAGTTTCTTAAAAGAATGTTATTGACAAAGAAATAGATTCATTTCTATCAGCACATTTTCACAACCAGTCCTGAAATGATACTAAATTATACTCCTGAATTCAAGGTCTTTTAATTCATTTTGTATTGATCAGGCTAAGAAAACTGAGCTTGGGACAAAAACTTTTTGTTTACATATGTCACACAAAAACGTTGTGCTCCCAAAACTGAACAGACAGTTACTCATTTTACGATTGATTATCATGCTACTGGTTTGATTTTCAGCAACTGGGAACTAAAAGAAGCTGGAGGAAAAAGCTTTCAAAGCAAAAGCAGTGAAACCCAAGTAACGTGGTGCCTAGCATTGGATGCTGGATCATTTGGGTAAATCGTACAGTGAGGACAGCAGACATTTGCAGCTCAGTGCTGTACAGGAGATATTCTCAAGTATGTTCCTCCCTAAATCACCCGGACTAATGCGGAACACGTTAGGACAAAGTATGGTCTTAAAAATGGGGACTGACAGTGAGGTGGCACTGGGGAGAGCAGATACAATGGGCAGACACACAAACACCGCCCTGCACTCAGAGCCCACTCTGGAGCCACTGCAGATGTCACAGACATGCGTGTAATTGTGGACAACTGAGTGGCAATAAAGAAAAATAACAAGTTTGGCTTGTCAATACAAGGACTGAGGAGCTTGGCAGTCTGAAAGGCAGACTGGAGAATGTGTGTATGTAAACACAGTGCAACGATCATCTCAATTCAAACAACTTCAATTTCTGAAAGGAAGATCGCTCCTTCAGTAGGACACTGGTGTTTCCTTCCTTGGGAAGGCAGTCCCAAGGGAAAGCTGTACTATGGGGAAGGCTGGTTAGGTATGTCTAACAATACTAAAGTGTAAATACTGTATTAAAATCTTTAGAAACAATGATTGTGCCAAGGTACGAGAATAATACTATATAACTGTTACAACAACAGATATGACCAATGGAAAACAAATAAATATAATCATATTCATAAAAAAATCAGTAACAGTGCATGTTTATTCATGGAATTAATTTAATATAAAATAAAAATGATACATTTTCATAACATTTGTCCATTTCTCAACATTTTTATCCCAGTATCTCAAAACAGATTAAGGACCCGATCTTCCTACTCTCAGCTCAGTAGAAGTCTAACATCAATGAAGTTGATATTTAGACATAATTACTAAGTAAGCAGAGTAACACAAATGCACTACGCAATTTGGGGGCTTAATTTGGGCTTGTTTTCCTTTCTAATTATTTCTACCGCTTTTCCTTTAAGAATCCAGAGATGGAAGGCACTTCACGTTCTACAATCATCACCTGTTCTTCCAGAACATATTTCTGATTTATAACCTGAGATTAATTAATGTTGTATATTCAGTTCTAAAATATTGCTTTCCCCTATTCAATATAATTAATTATATATCCAAATGTGTGCATTTTTTGAGAAAACTGTTCTGCCACATACTCTGACATTTATCACTGGTTTTAAAGATTTTATTTCATTTCAATCCTACACAATCCTATTTCAAAATCAAGTTTCTTTTGCCCAGAAAGGCGTACTCTTCCCTAATCAGCCACATGCATGCTAAGTTGGTTAAAATTAAAATATTCATAATTCAAAAGCAAAATAAAAACCTCACTAAGCAAAACTGCCTCCTCCCAAGACCTTGCTCTGGTCTGTTCCTAACAATCTATGCCAACCTACTGCAGAAAAGCATATCCTTGAAAGTGTGTTAATGATACCAAATGACACACATTGAATGACACACATTCAAGAGAAATTAAAACTGTAAGTAGGTTTACATTTTATCATTTTGTAATAATCAGTGAGAAAATCAGAAAGAAATCAGTGAGAAAAAATGCCTCATGAAAATTCTTTATTCACTTTAAAAAACTAAGGTAAAGAAGAAGAAGGGTAAGAGGTGGTCACATTTGGGCTGAAAGTATGAGTAAGAAATTTATATTCCCTACTTCACTTTTTATCAAGTCTAACCAATTTTAATAGAATTGAGAATGGAAGTGACTCCGCCAGTTCATTTATACAGCATCTCCACAGAAATACAATAACACAAAACACCTCTGCAGATTTCACAGAGGAGCTTTACACCTCATTACACTTGAGATAAAAATCTAATGCTGTGGAAGATTCAATATGTTGCTTAAAAGATTTTAGTACTTTTAGGAGTGGAGTCACCTTTTGTTAATATTTGTTTAATATGCAATTAAATTCCATTTCTATTTGCCCTCAGTTGAGGATGGTGAATGGGGGAAGGGACTGTATCATATCACTGACATGCCTTCTAAATGGGAGATTTGAATTTGTAAACTCCTTCCTTCTCTACCAGATGGGAAGCAACATGCTACAAAGAACAGGCACGTATTGAACCTCCTTTGATTAAGATCAACAGCCAAGATTTGCTTTCAGGATTGCAGCCTCTAAGCACAAAAGAATAGGCAATATACTGTGTCTGGGTTAGCAATTCAACAGGGCTGCTTGCACAGGCAGGCAAACGAAAAAAAAATCTGTGTAATAGTATTTAGTTGTCTGCCTGTCTGTGTGTTTCACTTTAAATGGGGTGAATTATTTCCACATTCCTGAGCAGACTTGCAGATGCCTGTCATTCCAGCAATATTTTTTCTGTTCCTCTCCTCCCCATCTTTCTGATCAATTTATTGTCCTTCTGAACTGCTGTTATACTCAATGTCCTCTGTACTTCAAAGGTATCCCAGATTTCAGAAGCAGTCCTGTTCTTTGAAATTAAACTCTAGTTCCTATTTGCCACCTATGTAATTGTGTAAAAAAGAAAAGCAGTAAGCCAGGACAAGGCCTTTCCAGTGAAATACTGGAATGTACTGAGAATAACTGCAGAAAGTCACCAAGAGAAAAGACATCTTAAATTTAGTTCTGATCATAAGAGAAGAGCTCACAGAGAGACTGAAAGTAATGGCTAATATATATGAAGGGATTCACTGAATATTGAAGACAATGAGCTCCCCACAAAAGAGATGTCAACAAATTGGGTAAAATTAATAGAAATTATGTGGAAGAAGTTCCTAAAAGATAAAGGACTGCAGAATTGCTGGCAGACACTAAAAAAAAAGGCTGCACTGAAGATGACACCAAATTGTCCTGATGCAGAGGAAGATGTCTACGGCTTCAGCAAGAGCTCTTCAATGCCCTAAATGTCAAGAATTTGACACACAATATGAGTACAAAGAAAACTATAAGCACAGAAAGTTAATATCAGAAAAACCAGGATGTAAATACGTTGCAACTACCAAGGGGCATAAATGGTAGCAAGGAAGTTTCTGTGAATGTTTTTGAAGTTAGAGGAAGACCAAGGACGTGTAAGTGCATTGCCAGATAAACAGGTGCAATTAAGCAGATATTTGATGCAATTAACTTAAATAAGAAAGAAAAAGAGAGAGAGGCAGAAACAAAGAGAAGAAGTTAAAAATATTTGGATGAGCTAGGCCTATTTAGGGTCCGAGGGTTTGATGAAATTCACTCTAGAGCATTTTTAAGAAACAGCCTCTGAAATTTCAAGCATATTTTTCAGAACCTGAATAAGGTGGTCCCAGAGGACTGCAAGACAGAGACTTTAAAATCCATGAAGATATTAGGACAAACTACTGAAAAACCAACTACAGCATGCTGAAGGTGTTGAAGAGGTCAAGATCTATATATCAGAAGTGAATTCAGTCTTTTCTGTTGGCCTTATAAGAAGAGAGAAGGTTTTTACAGTGGGGGTGGTGAGGAACTGGCACAGGCTGTCCAGAGAAGCTGTGGATGCCCCCATCCCTGGAAGAGTTCAAGGCCGGGTTGGATGGGGCTCTGAGCAGCCTGATCTGTTGGAGGTGTCCCTGTCCATGGCAGGAAGCTTGGATCTCAATGATCACCAAAGGGTCCCTTCTAACCCAAACAGTTCTGTGACTCTGTATTTGATATATCTTGATGTTCACAAGGTTTGCTGATACTACTGCACATGACATTCTTGAAAGCAAGCCCAGTCGTCAAATCTACTTTCTCCCCGCTCAACCACGAGGCTCACTGGCTTGTTAATCACACTTGAAAGAGTTCTTGTAGTTCTGCACGCAGCAACAAGGGTCATGAAATCAAATCTGACAGCAGGTTCTTCTACAGTGCCACTGCAGAAGAATGCTCTTTGGATTTTAAGACACATGAAATGCTCAAATAATTTTGAGTAATACTGCTACTGCAGCAATCAAACTAATTACAGATATGTGGAAGGATTTAATCCTGATGTAACCAACTTTCTCACAGATCATTAGGAGAGAACACCAGCCAGCACGAGGGCACAATATAGACTTCTCCTGAAGTCTATATGGTAGAACAAGGATTGAAAGACATTTTATACAGAAAGGAGGGAAGACCAGCAAACGTCTGATTTCTAGCATGTCATAGTGTGTTTTCAAAATCTTTTATTCAAATGGATTTATACTCTTCTTCTTTCTTGTCAGTAACCAAGTTAAAATGCTACAGGAAGAGATGTTTTTCTTTACCTAAAGACTTGCTCCTCTTTTCCATATATTTCAGCAATGCTGTATTACACTGTCTGTCATATAAAAATCTTCTTAATATTTCTTCAGTAATTTAATGGAAACAGCCAAAATGATTTTACTTGCACATGATCAGGTGATTTGCAGCGAAGGGGAAAAGAAGCCAAGCTACTTTGAAACATGAATGTAAGTATTCTGCTTCCTATGAACAGTCCACTATTTCAAGATCCAAGGCTATAGGATCTTTCTCATGGAAGGCCACAGATGTTTAATTTTTAAAGATACTTCAGCATTTTCTGCTTATCAAAATTCAGTCACAGGTCATGACAAAAGTGTGGTGTACAGAAAGAAATCTACTTCTTCATTAATAATACTCTTCAACTGAAATCTCATTTGTTTACTTCATTTATATCTGGTCAGAGAAATCGCATACTGGATACAATGACAGAGATAAAATAAATACAGAAATTAAATTCTACTACCTTGTCCTAGAGTTGCAGATCTGGTTAAAGAGGCATCCTCCTGTCCTTTGAGTTGCCTTTTGAGTTCTTCTGCAGATTCAGAATGCAGCTGCAGAAAGTCCTTAATGGCGGTTGAAGCTTCCTCTTTAATGGGATTTATCATTCTCTGCAGAACTGGGATGTCTTCCTGCCGGACTCGCAAACAGAGTTTCTCCATCTCTCTCATATTGGCACGGAGCTGCTGCAAGAGTGTTAAGAGTTATTTTGTAGCTTACTGTGTGAGAACACCAGACACCTTCAGTGCCTGGGAAGCACCTATCATCTTTATGATCAAGGGAGAAACATTTCTGAAGCCACCACCACAACTATTCTGATTTTCTGGCTGTCAATTTTGTACTTTATCCACTTCTCCAAGTCAGTTTGTTTTATTTTGGGTTTCAATTATAGTATTTAACTAATTAATTCACTGTGTAATTGCTGAAGCTATTTCTGTTTCTCTGATCAATTTAGGTCTTTGCCAAAATATTTACACAAGTTTCAACAAGTTGCAATAATATCCAAATAAAGTGACTGTTTCTCAAAATTTGCTTTTTTTGTAGTAATAAGTTACTGCAGTGACCACGGAACCTCAGGATACAGTTATTCATAACCCCCAACTACCCCAAAACTATCACTTTCATTTTGTGAAGATGACTTCAGGGACAAAGAAAAAGGATTACTTTTTTCTTTTTTTCCAGACGAAGAACAAATATATTTATTTGACTGGAATATCAAATAGAACTATTTCTTTAGTTATAGGACTTTTGAAAAGATATAAACTATTCACAGCTACCAAGAAGAGTGTGTGTGCAGGCATTTCCCATAAGATAAATTTCTTTCTGCATTCAAGGGGTTTTTTTTATTGCCTGGTCTTTTAAAATCTAAAAATGCACACAAATTTTCTCTTCCTACAAATGAAAAGAAGAAAATTACACTTTAAATTATACCACTTACTGTTTTAGGACAGAGTTTTTAACTAATTATAAAAAAATAAGACTGTAATAAAAATATATTCTCTGCATTACATTACAATGATACAAAAAATTCTATTCTTTGTTGCACTATTTACTAGTTGTTTTGAATATTCTTCTCACAACAGAACAAAAGAATGGATTGTTACCAATGAGTGGTTAGAAACATAAAGGTTTTCTTCCACAATACAAACCAGGTACAGGTAATGCCTTAGAAAGGCAAAACTGCCTATCTGGAAAAGAAAGAACTAGATGGAACTAATTTTATTTACGTACACTAGTGTGGAATGAATTGCTTTTAATATTTATGAAAAAAAAAATAGCAGAACATACAATTAGAGAAGAAGGAAGGAAATTATTCAACATGTTGAAGTCACATTGCACAAGCTTCCAAAGAAAGAACTATTGATTCGTTAAAATCATGTGTCAAATTACTAAAATTAGATTAGATTATATTGTATGCTTAAATTAAGAGGACTATTAGCCAAATTAGGCTGCATTATTCAAGACTAACCTCAGGTAAAACCACTGATTGACAATTTTTAAAAAGGGAGATTAAAAAAACCCAAAAAACTTTGGAAAACACTGAGTTGATGGTAGCCAGTAACTTTCCTCATACATTTCGCATCTCAGTTTACATCACTCTTCCCCCCATGGCCTGCCCCTAAGTACTGAAAAAAGGAGAATGTCACCACTGTCATAGAGCACCATGTGCCAATTTCTCGGTTTATAGGATCTTGGAATTTCATTTAAGAAACAAAATGAGATTACTTAGACACAACACTTAATTACCTAATTTCTGAGAACTATATGCAGGGGACCAAGGTTCATCCTGCTGTTTCATTTCAGGAAACAAAATTATTATTATCCTGTCTTTGGTCACAATGGAGGAAAAAAAAAAAAAAGACACATCAAACAAAACTTGTGAAACAGTGACAACAGAGTTTGGGATGAGATAATAATGGTTCCACAGCAGCTTCTTCTAAAGAAAAAGGAGAATTTCACAGTTGAAACTGAGTTAAAACATAGCTCTGCTTGGGATCTGTACCACTGCAGCTGCTGCTGGGGCAAATTACAAGTCCTGTGCAGTGACCAACACAACACAACTGGCTGGTGGGAGTTTGCACAGATCCTGAACAGAAGCTTCAAGAAGTATGAACTGCTCACCCTAAAAAATGGCTATACCAACTCCTCACTTCCACTGCTGATTATTAGCTTGCTGATCAAAGAGAGATATTTCTGGGCAAGAAGATGGAGGAATCAGATGATGATATTCACATATTTAATGAAATTTAATTTTAGTAGCTCTTCCTTTGTCGTTTTGAAGAGAGGACGCTTGTTCCACTTACTGTCAATTAAACAGAAGGTGAATGGATTCAGCCTAGCAAGAAAGTTCAGGCTGCAAGGAGATACATCCCAGGAGCTCACCAGGGTGTAACATCATAAATGTTATGGATATGCAAATGACTGTGACTTCTTTTCCTAATAATTTTAATGGCACAGTTTAATTTCTAGGTAGAGCATAAAAGTGTATTGCTCTCATCCCAACTGTATGCACTTTTAAAACCAAGCTTATTTAGCAAGGAAGGTAATACAAAATTCTCTTTTCCTTTGTGGGGACTCCTAAGTTTCAAACTCTCCAAATTCAACCCAAAAAAAAAGGAATTTTTCTTTATAATAATTGCAATCTTGGTCCATTGACTTCCAAAACCAAACAACAATCTTTGTTTCAAATGGCTTTCTCACAAAAACTGTAGGAAAATAAAACTGGTGAAAACCTTGGGAAGTTATCCCTTCAATGCTGCTGTCCCTATATTATTTCTTCATGAAGAGCTACAACATCCTTCATACCATACTGCCAGAATTCATTGTGCTATAGCATTTCCTTATGTCTAACAGAAATCTCTCTGGCCTCAGTTTAAACCAGGTATTTCTAATCCTCTCCGTTCAAAACAGGGAAAGACAAGCCCTATCCTCCTTGCAACCATCCTCTCCATGTTTGTAGACAGACAGACACACGATGCTATCAGGTGCTGTTTGGGCAAAATAACGAATCTGTTGATCTTTACAAGAAGTCTTGTTTTCTCAACTTCTGACTACACTCATTGGTCTCCCTCTATTCACTTCATGCCTTCCTTAGAAGTGTGGCGCCCAAACTGGACTGACTATTCTACCCGGGGATCCCAGTACTGCTGATGGAAGAGATTGTAGGAGAGACCACACTGACTGCTCTCCTGTTTATATATCCCACTAAGTTATTTGGCTTTTTTGGATCACTACCACACAGTCAGTTCAATTCTACTCTGTGTCCCTCAAGTCTTACAAAATTCTTGGCCTTCGTCAAAGAACTCTTGAGTTTAAGGATATCTTTACCCTGCAAATGGCCACAGGCTGCAGTAATGAGCTGATTTTACACAATCCTTCACTGATACCACAATCTCCTGCAAAAATAAAGTTCTCTACTCTACTCCTCGTGCCCTCACAGTGTATCTACACTGTATGCGAGAGAGGTACCTAATCTGAAGATCATTTTAGAGATGTTACAGAAGACCTGAGCCATACAACTGAGCTTTGAAGATTTATGCAAAAAAAGAGCTGATCAGAAACAATCTTTTACTTGTAAACCATTTTCAGCTGAACTAGAAATCATAAAAGAGAAAAAAATTAAATAGATTAACATCTTTCAAGCAGCTTTCCATGTTAGAGCAAGACAGTGGAGAGACCCTATCTGCCTAAATGTGTTTTGCACAACAGAGTCTTTTCCTGGGCTGAATACACACTAAAGCCAGACTGTTCATCCACTGCATTTTTCCTTTTTTTTTTTTAATGTATTATTTCCTCTCTAGTAACTGCAGCATTTCCCTTCCTCTCACCATGGGAATGATCAGGGCAGTCCTTAGATGTTACAACAAAATACTGCCATTTCATTGAAATTAGCTTAAACCTTGCAATAATTAACTATTTGTGTGGGACAGTTGGCATGTATGTGGGCAAAGCCTAGAAAACCACAAATTCATTCAGGCCCTAACATTTTAAGAAGTCCATGGACTGTCCCTAAAAATGAAAATATACAAGAATACATTCAGAAAAACTAACACATGATATACAAGAGCTATTTTCTCAATATTTTTGAAAGGGTCTCTTCATGCCCTGTGCAAAGATTTATCTCTTTTCTTCTCTTTCCTTTATAGAAGTTTTTAATGTGGCACCCAGTCACCCGAAAGCAGAGCAATAGATTTAGGCTCATCTATACTTCTATTATAATTTTGACCACCATCAAAAGTACAACAGAAGTAATTATTCTGGGTAAACTGAAAATTCAGAAAAATGGCTAATTATGTGCACTTGGATTAAATGTAGAATGGCTGTGCATATATTTGTCTAAAACCTGTGGCGGATGCCTTGGGTCAATATTGACTTAGGGATTCCTAATGTATTTTTACGACATCTAATTTTGAGAGCAAAGTGTGTGCTGCAGAGAACATTTGGTATCACAATAATTAATCTGATTTCTTTGCAAACAAACAGATCACAAGTCCATTGGTAAACATTTAAACAGCTTACAGCAAACACATTCTACATGTCATATAATTCATTATCAAGTACTCCAGACTCCTAAGTATTTAATTAAAACAAAGAGCCAGTCTGCTCTTCTTGCATGGACCCAGATACCTATTCTGCTCTCTGGGTATCAGAATGTGAACCACTTTAATGCATCTAGATCTGTATCCAGAGCTGGAAGCAATAAACATTAAATAAAATGGAAGAAAATTTATATTTGACTGAGAGAGAAAACAGCAAGCTTTAGATTCAAGACAAATATAAATGTTTCTAGAGACAAATAAGCAGTTTTCTTATTAAAGCACTTAAAATATCTAAAAATAACATCTGCAACACAATTATTTTTTCTCTAATTATTGACAGATTTTTGTCTTGCTGAAGAAATTATATGGATAATTTAAAGTTACAAAAGAAGCCTTTCCCACAACTCAGATGTGAAAACAGATTAGAGAACAGACATAAGAAAACATGCTTACTACACTATACCTGTTAAAATGCCATTGTTTTAATAGCACTTCCACCTTTGCTGGTGAAAGACTCTTTGAATATGAATAACAAACTTGCATTCAAATTTCAAAAGTACTTGGTGAAAAATCAAAATAAACACTCAAACCTCCAATTAGCAGAAAAATCAGCTGGATTTCATGTGCAACTTCGTATCATCTACACTAAACAGAAAGCTCATTAACACCTTCCATTCCTCAAAAAAGACACATAACTCCAGCTCTCCCTACCATCTAATTCTGTTGTTCAATCAGGATTAAGTTTTTCTTTCGGAGTTGTTTTTGGGTTTTTTTCATTTTTAGTCTGGTCTAATTTCCCACAAGAGTCAGTAGGACACTGAAACAAACATGGGAATTTACAGTATTAGAACTGTGAGATGCTTTGGTTTAGGACTGTGACATCTGTGCAGGCAAATCCTGCTTGTCTACATGCAGTGTAGGTCACTTAAGGTAGCAAAGACAGGTTCCTCCTCTGAACAACATCTATGAAACCAACACAAGATGCCTCTCCCGGCCAACACACGTCTGTCCCCAGAATACTGGCAGTGCAGCTGTTACAGCCACTAGATGCTATTCCTGCCTCAGCAAACTTTGTGCTGCAGATCTGGTCATTGTGTTCTTCTGTACTGATAATCTGCTTTGGCTGTGTGCTATTTAGCTGATGTTTGGCTGAGCTTCTTGCATCATTTTCATCAAGACACAGGTATTTTTAGAAACAGTGTAAGATTCCCTGTGTGCTCAGTTATGGATGATTATGCATGAAGTCACTGAGATGATGTCCGTGCTGACAAATGTGCTGGTATTTCCTCCCTTGACAATATCATGCACGTAAAAACAGATGTGCACACCAAACTAGTAGTCCAGATGTCCTCTATGTCTGAAATCATGCTTTAAAATTAGCAGCATCCCTTATTGCAATAGCTGTCTTCTAATTTAATAATCTAAGAGGATAGTTTGCAAAAGATGACAATCTCCAAACTTGCTTCTTCAAGAATATGGAAACATTTCTGACTGTATTTGCCTCATAGGACACAATTAGGAAAATTCCTACCTTTTAAATGAAGTAAAGCAAAACTGTGTGCTTGTCAAAATACATGTCTCTCTGAAGGCCCATCCCTGAGGTAACCAGAACTATGTATGTAATTTAATCCCAACAGTAGCACAGCCATTTTCATATCCTTACCTGAACCGTTCGTCCTGCATTGATGTGCTCTTCGTGCAATCTGTCCCAGAGCCTGCATCTCTGATACTAAAACAGAGGAAAAAGACTCCTTAGAATTGCTATTTTTACCAACAGGCTATGCAGGAAAAAAGCCACCTTTGGTAAATGATCACTTTAATTTTCCAAAACTGACAGTAAAGAAGATGAGTCATAAACAATTCCACTGCAAAATTAGAGATGTAAATAGCAATGTATTTAGTGAAAATTTTTGTACTATATATTTTACTGAATTACAGACAATCGGGACTTCAGCATCAGTTTTTAACATCCAAGTGATATTGCATCCTGACACTGCTGTAGCATAAATCACTTGGTGGGCAGTAGAACAAATGGCAGAGGAAGGAGAAAAGAATGGGATAGTGAATAACCAGTACTGGTCGTATAGGACAATGAGGTGTCTGGTAGTACTGACACAGAAAACAGCATTCATTACACAACACTACCATCTACGTTTGCACTCAACATTTCTATACAGTTACAAACACAGCTACAAGAACCATCAGGCTAGATCAGGCACTCCATGAGGCTCCACTAACTTCAGTGGGAAACTATCCATACTTACTATATACTTATATACTGTATGTATCCATACAGTACTGCCCACGGGGCAGAGACCAGGTTATTACATTAGCAGAGAGCAAGGTTGGCAAAAGAACTGCATATTGTCACATATCAACCTTTTCATCATTAAAATAAATCAGTCCCTGTTACAGGCAGTTGACACAAATAATATAGAGACTTCAGCATTAAAAAGACAGTAAAACAATAGAAGTAGAAGTGGTGATTCCTGGAATGTGTGCTGAAACTATCAAAGAATGCATTTACAGTATTAGACAATACTAGAATATTTATTTAATTCTTTAGATAACAAGTCAAAATATTTACCATGATTTGTAAGATATTCTTATGTAAAGTTTAACTCCTCAATTTCTTAATATGCTTTGTTACCAATAAAAAACTTTATCTACAGCCTCTA
This sequence comes from Platysteira castanea, assembly GCA_013397175.1. Taxonomy (NCBI): domain Eukaryota; kingdom Metazoa; phylum Chordata; class Aves; order Passeriformes; genus Platysteira; species Platysteira castanea. Next base: position 331,809 of record VYXC01005075.1, read on the forward strand.
TCTTTCCATAATTATTTTCATAATTTTAGATGCCACAGCAATAAGGATCACAAGTTACTCCGCTTCCTAAAATACAGTGAGAAATCTGAAGTTACTACTTATTTTCAGAGCAAAAAGTTCTTTAATATTAGGACTTTGTAGTGCTATGGAAGAGAAAAGGTCTAGTGTTCAACAAAGTCAGATTAACATCATTCTTCTAGGAAATAGAATAATAACAACCTCTGAATAAACTGCTATGCCACTAAAATTACTGCCAATGTTCTTTAAAAAAAATGGTCAAAAAGCCCTGTATCAACAGTAGATCTTCCAATTTAGTCACCCCTGAAAGAGTACTGAAACAGGAATTTCTCAGGTTTTACCAAAAGAAGTTTAGGGAAAAAAACACCTATTTAATTTCAACTGACTGTAATACATTGTACAAATAACTAATGATAAAAAATCCTGTTACCCAGTTAAGAAAAATTCCTCAGGAAATTTTTACTGCTCTTCATAATTTCTACTAGAAATGCTCCGCACATTCATCAGCTTTATATATTTAGCGGTTTTATTACTTTGCTTCAAAATGCCAAATATGCTAGTGACAAGCCCAAAGAATCCAATGACTTAACACACCCAGAGCAACGACATTCACGTGGTCAGAGAATTCCTCCTTGTTGACTTCTCCTTGTCATGCAACACAAAGTAGGCCATACTCTTGGACAATGTTCACCCTGGGGGCCTCAAGGATAGGAAAGCTTGAGAAGAGATGGTATTGACATTATTTATTGTGGAAGCTGGGGCTGTTCAGCCTGGAAAAGAGAAGGTTGCGTGGACACCTCATTGCAACCTTCCAGTATCTGAAGGGGGGCTACCAAGAAACTGGAGAGGGACTCTTCATCAGGATTTGTAGTGATAGGACAAGGAGCAATGGGTACAAATTGAAAGAGGGGAAATTCAGGTTACAGATTAGGAGGGAATTTTTTACTGTGAGGGTGGTGAGACACAGGAACAGGTTGCCCAGGGAGGCAGTGGATGAGTGGCTCATCCCTGGCAGTATTCAAAGCCAGTTTGGATAAGGCCTGGAGCCTAGTGGAAGGTGTTCCTGCCCATGGCAGGAGGGTTGGGACTAGGTGATCTCTAAGGTCCATTCCAACCCCTTACCATTCTATGATTTTATCATGAACAAATACATGTAAAACTAAGGGAGGTCCATGAAGTAAAAACATCTATGGAATCCTAACCTGTTATGTCAGGTCCAGAAGAGGGCCACAAAAATGCTCCAAGGGCTGAAAAAGCTATCCTGTGAAGAAAGGCTGAGAAATTTGGGATTGTTCCGCTTGGAGAAGAGAAGGCTCTTGAGAGACCCTATTGCAGCCTTTCCATAAACAAAGAGGGCTTAGGAGAAAGACAAAGACTTTTTGCTAAGGCCTGTAGTGACAGCATAAGGGGCAATGCTTTTAAACATTTTAAGGAGAACTTGAGATTGGACATAAGAAATTTTTTTATAATGAGGGTGGTGCGGCGCCAGAACAGGTTGCCCAGAGAAGCTGAGGATGCCCCAACCCTGCAAGTGCTCAAGCCTAGGCTGGGTGGGGCTTTGAGCAACCTGATGTAATGGAATGTGTTCCCACCCCATGGCAGAGGGGTTGGACTAAATGATCTTCAAAGCTCCTCTTCCAACCCAAATCACTCTACCGTTCCATATTTCTGTGGTAATAAATCGTAATTGTGCTATAGCCAAATAGTTTGTATTCCACAACAGAAACATAAAACATTAGGTTACTCTTAGACACTCGATCTTTTCTGCTCTTTGTCTATTCTCTTGAGAGTCCTCTTTAGAAAGAAACTGATGCTTCTGCTTTGAATCTGTTCCATCTCTCCTTGAAAGTATCCAGTGGACATGGAGAGAACTCAAAAGTTTGTCATAATATCTTCTGCTAAAAGCTCTTCAATAAATGTCTTATTCAAATGTCTACACTCAGATAAGACTGCAGTAAGACTCAGATACCCTCATTTCTCATTTTGTGTCACCTTTACATATCTTCCCATCACAACAATGGTCCCCAGCCAAAGGTAAAAAGTGTTTCACACAACATCCTTTGGCACAGTCACAAGAAATGAAATTAAAACTGAAAGCAAGAGAGAAAAAGTGTCTTGCAGCACTTTTTTTTGGAAAAGATTGTTGTATATCACCAACAAACCTCAGGGCAGTAAGCCAAACAAAATCTCCACCTTCCTGTACTACCAAGTCAATTGCTATTATCTAAGAGACTTACAGACAGCTGTAACTCTTTTGGATATGCATGCATTTTACTCCCTCTTGGAGTAAAAGGCCATCCAATCCATGGAATGTGCTTTAGAAAACAAGAATTTTCATGGGGAAAACATGGAAAGAAAGAAGAAGTACAGAGAATTTATTTCCTAAGGATATAGCTTCTAAGTCTTCCAAAACTCTCATACAGAAAGTTGGACTCTCAAATAGTTGAGAAGCAATGATGATGAATTGATGTTAGCCACTTCCTCTGAAAAGGTGTACTCAAGGTCAAATCTCATTATATATTGATTTTATAGTTTCTTCAAACAGTGATTTAGGAGATTAATTGTTTGGACCATCTCTGGAACCTAAGGTTTAAATCAATATTCATGAAATGAGGTTAGAGATATTGGCTTCATCATAAGTAAATAATGTTGCTGCTCTAAGCAATTGGACATAATTAGTGATTTTTGCTTAAAAGTAGCGTGTAAAATAAACAGGAGCAGATTCTATAAAATTATCCTTTTACCTCTAGGGATGTTTGGTTTACATGGCTGAAAGTTAATTTTACAAAAAGTATTTAAGAGAAAATCATCAAGACAGCTCACAAAGTAACACATTCATTATGTTACGTGCTCAAATGCACGTAAAATATATAAAATGCAAATTATCATACAAGTATTTCAACCAAACTATTGCTAACAATGTTTACTACAAATGTAAAGGCCTTTGTGCACACAATTACAAGCCAATATAGAACTTTGTTCTTTAGCCAAATTTGAATTAAAGCACTTTGTCATCAACTTCTCATTGAAAACTCCACGTAATCTTTCAATGTGACTGCTTCTACAGTGTATAAAGAACTACATTAGCAAAAAGAGAACACTAACCTTCTCAATATTTATTTGGTGTTTTCTTAACCTTTCCAAATCTGTTGGAATTGCCACTTTGATGAATTTCTGAATTGCGGGTTCAATTCGGCGGAGTTTAACTTTTTCTTCATCTTCAGACATCCTAAAAGCAGCTTTCAAGTCAACAGCTGTCCAATATACCTTCACCAAGGTAAAAACCCCTAAAGACAAAAAAAAAAAATATTAAACAAGAAGGAGAAAACTTGAATCACCTTCTAAAAAATCAAAATAAGATAAATCAGTCTTTCTAATAATCACATATGCCCCAAAACCACAATTAAGCAGTATTAATACTTACTATCTGGATATTTGCATTTAAATTATTATCTCTATTTATTTGTAGACTTTGGGGATCATTTTTCATAAAACTTAATATTAACAAGAAAAGAAACAGCTAAGTAATTAAGGCAGAAGCAAACATGCTTTGCAGCATAATGATACATGAAAAGGTTTGAAAAAACTTCCAATGAGATGCTTTGATTGATCAGAGTTCACGTTTTGCCAATTCACACTCAGAATCATCTTAAAAATTTTAGAACATGTCCTGAAAAGACACCAGAATAAAATCAATTTTGGAATTCCATTTCCTGGAAATGTTAAGAGCTCCTGAATGAAGATTTGCACTCCAAATTGCACGTGTCCCCTACTGAAAATGACTAAGGCATCACCTAGCAAGGAGTATAAACAGGCTGCTGAAGTATTTGCAGGGCCAGTAGGTACATAAGCAGCCTGTATTCTGTTCCCTGCATAGCATAAAACATAATTTTTGAGTTTCACTTCTCTAAAAGAGAGATGTGTAGTATTGTATGTAATAGCATTTAAGAGGTATTAAAAGCTACAAGAGCATAGGAGTAACGAACGAATTCCATTATGCTGAATGCACACAAGGGGAAAAAACACACCTATGAGAAAGTTTTGTCACAAGTGTCAGTAAAAAGACGTGCTAACTTGGTTATATGGAAGTACCTGAACTACACCAGCAACTGTATCAGAAAGCTTTCCCTGATTTTCCTCTCTCAGTAACTAAACTGATTTAAAGTAATTAACCCAGCATAATCCTCCTGGTACAGGTGAGGCACTGCAGAATGTAACAGGTTAAAAAACATTCCTGTTTTTCACACAGTCAAACATATTATCAACAGTGAAATTCGACATTACTTTGCTCACATCCACCTATGGTGTGAAAATGCAGACGGAGGGTGTTGATGTTTTTCTGAGACCTGTGATTCCTGCAGGCAGAGAGAACATGGGGGTAGACACCAGCTGATGGCTGGGTCTATGACTGAACTGCTCAGTGTTCAGCCCCAGGCCTCTCATGCAGGCTGCAGGGAGCACATGTACAAACCTGCTCTAAACTCGAAGGGGACAAGTGGAAAGCATCCTCCAGCAAGAAAGGGAAAGCACTTCTTTCCCTTTATAGGTAGGTATAAGGAGGAAAACAGTTGCAAATAAAACAACACTGCACTTTTGAGAAGAACAGAATGCTAACGGAAGACTTTCCTCCCACCCAACAAAGAAATTGAAAACTGTGGAAAACTGAATGTTTACTGAGAGTAGACCAAGTTAGAGGAAGTCAATCTTTAAGAGTTCAGTCACACATCTTTTCTTTTTTCAGAACCTCAGAAAGAAATTATTTCACCAACTGACTTCGCAGTCATTGCTAAATCATCCCCAGTTCAAATTACAAAGACACACTACCAAACAGTCTTACAAATCCCCTTCTAACCTAAGGCATCTAATATTAACAGTCCTTCAAACAAACCTTCAAACAAACCCCCCGCGCAGTGGGACCTCACATTTTTCAGGCTGCAAAAAGAACTTTAATCCTTTTATATTGATTTACTCTTTTCACCATTCTAAAAACATTAGTTTAAATGCAAGGTGATAAAAAATACATTCTATTACACTTTGGTCACTACAGTCCCTAACTTTTGAAAGAGGCACTTATATATCACAGTTGAACTCTATTCTGAGTCTAGAACTGATTTTTTTTCATACTGTCCAGAAGATAAAAAGCATCATACTCCAAACCGCAGTACCTCTTCAAACATACATTTAATTTCGTGACAGATTACACACTAATCTACGAGTTTATCAGCTAGAATTAATTAAAAATTGTCTCCTTAAAGATATTTAATAGCCATGTCATGCTTTTCTTTCATACTGAATCATCTTGAAGTGATGACATTAAGTTCTTCAAACATACGACAAAACATGAACTCACAGAAAGCCACAACCCATTCTGTTTTAGAAGAAATGCAGCAGAGGCTAAGATAGATTCACTATAACTTTGTCCTTAACCTTTCATGACATCTAGAGATTGATGAGAGCCAAAACGGATAGTTTAGATGACTTACAATCTGGAGGACTGTGAAAGCAGAGTTAATGTAAACAATGGCCATGTGCCTTGGGTAGATGATCTGAATTTTGAAGATTTGGCTGCATGCAGGGCTCTGGGTAGTCATTTTCTTTTCCTTAAGAATTTCCAGACAGTAAAGTAACCTCCCTGACAGTGTCTATCAATCTCTTAAAGACACTGCTGCCTAAAATTCACTGTGCAGCAAGTTTGAAAAACTAAGAAAGAAATATAAGAACTCTTTACCTTCTCATCAGTTCTCCCGCTTAATTTTCTCTCAAATAGTATAGTAGCTTCTGCAACAAAAATTCTAAGCCATAAATTATCAATGCAATGTCTTCCTTTTTTTAAGTACTTTTAAAAAGTACTTTTTTTAATATTCACATAATATTAACATTAAATAAATAAAATTAACATTATGCATTTCTGCTTGTTGCTGATGCAATTTCAAGGAAACTTTGCATACTTTATTTGACTTGTGTTCTCCTAAGCATAATTTTAACAATTCATTTCTGAAGTAGTAACGCCTGTTCTTTCAGTAATCACAGAGTAACAGGACAGTTTAGGTTGGCAGGGATTTTCACATGCCATCCAGTACAAGCTGAATTAGATGTCATTGCACGGGCCCTTGTCCAGTCAAGTTCTAACACCTCCATGGATGGACACTCCACACACTCACTAAACCCCTCCTTCAGTGTTCAACTATTGTACAGGCTAAAAACAAACACAACAAAGACCTTTCTTGTAGCTAAACCAGCTTGTGTCCACTGCTCCTCATCCCACTGTCATTCACATCCAAGAGCAGCCTGGCTCTACAGCTTCTACAGACAACAGTAAGATCTCCCCTTCCTTCACCCTCTCTTAAAGCTGAACAAACCCACCTCTGTTTCTCCTTGAATATCAAGTGCTCCAGCCCTCTAACCAGTATGTGGTCCACCACAACATACGGGTCCTTTTCTGTAAGGCTGCTCTCCATCAAGTCTTCCCAACCTGTTCTAGGTGCAGGGCTTTCTTATTGTCTCTCCTGGAATTTCTGAGGTTTCTGTCCACCCATTTCTCCATCCCATCAAGATCCCTCTGAGTAGCAGCCCTGTCCAGCCTACAAACCACTTTCCTCAGGCAAGTGAAAACACTGCAATCAACTTCAGCTTCTTAGGAAGGTGATTTTGCATCTGTCCTTGGATCTGGATACCAGTAACTGAAATAACATTAATCCAGAAGTGATCAAGACCAAGATGCAGAGTAACTTCCAGTCAACTACATCAATAAAAAAGATATATCCAGAACATGCTGTAGCAGCACAAGTCACATAGTTGGAGTCAACCAGAGGTAAAACTTTTCCCAAGTATGGCAACATACTTGTTGTTATGAATTTCAGAAAATGCTGCTCACACACGTCAAACATTAACACTCCTGAACCTTTGTTAAACTGCTGGGTGCTTTTTGTTCAAACGCAGTACAACAATGCACAACAAACCTCAGGAGTTCTGCTTGCCCAGGGAAACACAATGAAATTCACTGATTTGATTTTAATTCACTCACAACACTTTAGACAACCACTGCCACTAGAAAAAGTACTTCCAGCATAAATGCCTTGTTGATAAGGGTTGAAAGGCCAAAAAGTTTTTCCCTGTAAATAAATTAATTAGAATATAAGGATGTACAACAGCTTTCTCCCTAAGGTGACCATAAAAATTTCCTAGAGTGGTACTGACCCCAAAATTGCAGTGACAGCGTATACACTATTGCTCACTTGGCTGAGGCCTATAGTTAGTGAGGAACACGCTCCTGTAGTAGACTACAGCCAAACTGCACTTAAGGACTAAAATAAATCTTTTTCCTTCTGTCTCTAAAATAAATCAAAAGAAAATAGCTTTGTTAGGCTGAAATAAGCCACAGTCACCAGCCCCAGTGTGATCACAAGGTAACATTAAACTGCTTAGTGGGATAAACAGCCACTAAGTGGGATAAACGTGTGGGATCTCCCACAGAACACCCAGAATCAGCAGCTGTACGTGTCAGGCTGTGGTTCCCAGCAGATCTGTGCTCTTCCGGATCACCTGGCAACACAGACTTGATCCAGGCAAGGCAAGGGCACATGACTGCATTTTAAGGTATCAGACAACAGGCATTTTGTCTTGGATTTATATGTTTAAGCCAGCTGCAGAAGGGCAGAAAATACCTAATGACTAACATGTGAACACCTTTTGCACAAAGCTGAACCGGTGGAGCAAGTCTGCAGTGGGCTGATGCCTGCCTAAGAGGCCACAGCAGTTCAACCTGCAACCAGAGCCCTAATACTGAATTCTTGGTATTAACAGAACTACACCTCTGGTCTCACCCCAGAACCACAATCAATTAGGTTGGAAAAGACTCTTGAGATCATCAAGTCCAACCTATCAACACCACTCTGTCAACTAGACCATGGCACTAAGTGCCATGGCCAGTTTTTCCTCAAACACCTCCAGGAACAGTGACTCCACCACCCTCCTGCACAGCCCATTCCAATGTCTAATCAACCTTTTCGTGAAGAAATTCTTCCTGATGTCCAACCTAAACCTCCCCTGGTGTAGCTTAAGACCAATAGGTTCTGGAGGCCTACCCTGCCTGTACCATGTCCTGGAAAGACAAGGCAAGCATAAAGAAAGCAGAAGCATAAAAAATAAAGACAGTGTTTAAGTCTTATATAAAAGCTTCAAGCAGACTAAACTAGTTGTTTTTTCCTGACAAACTGTTTTAAAAGCTTGAGCAGTGCCAGGCTAAACAATTCGTCAGGCTGCAAAGAATAAATAAATAAGTAAATACGTAAATAAGACAATCCAAGCTGGTGTGACAAGTTCTGCCCCGGGTCAGCTCCCCACGACCTGACCGCGGGCGGACCTCGGGCCCAGACGCTGCTGGAGGCACCCCCAGCTCCCCCGCCGGGCAGGGGCAGGGGCGGGAGCGGGACGAGCCCCCGCCGCTCTGCCATCGGCCCCGGGCCCGGGCCAGGCCGGGGGGAGCGGCGGCTGCCGCGGCCTCGCCGAGGGCCCGGAATCGGCAGTCGCGGGGAGAAACCTGGCGCTCGCTCCGCGCTGCGGCTCGTACCGGCCTCGTCCTCAGCGGCCCAGCCCAGGGCCCGCCGTGTGCCCGCCAGGCCCCGGCCCGGCCCGGCTCTTTCCCTCGCCTCGCTGGCACAGGGAGCGAAAGCGAAAGCGGAGCCGCCCCGGCCCTGCTGCCCGCTGGTCGCCGCTCCCTTCGACCCCCGCCTGCCCGCGGTCCCTCAACCCCTCACCCCCTCACCCCCTCACCGCCTCACCATGGGGCAGCCGTGTCACAAGCGCTGACCGCGGCCGGCGGCGGCCCCGGGACGCTGGGCGGGAGCCGGCGCTGGGCTCCCCCTCCGCCGCAGGGAGCGGCCCAGCCCCCGCCCGCCACACGCACACCCCCTCCGCCGCCCTCGGGCCATCTTCCACTTGTTCGTTTCCCTTCGGGAACGACCGGTCGGGGGCGGGAAGGGGACGGAGAGGAGGAGGAGGAAGAGAGGGAGGCGGAGAAGCTGTCCTGGCCACGGAGTGGGTACCGGCAGTCTGGGATAAGGGCTTATCGGGAGGGAAAAGTTAAATTTATTCTTCTAAAAGAGAGCCAACGATTCCCCACAAAATTTTAAGAATTTTTCATAGAATCGTAAAATATTCTTAGCTGGAAGGGACCCACAAGGGTCATCGAGTCCAGCTCCCGGCCTTGCACGGGACCGTCCCCAAGAGCACACCATGTGCCTTCCCGGGGGAGCCTGTTCCAGTGCTCAGCCACGCTCTGGGTGAAGAATCTTTTCCTGATAGCCAACCTAAACCTCTCCTGACACAACTTCAGGACATTCCACCAGTATGTTTTGAAAATAAATTTGAAAATAAGTGTAACTTGTTTGTGCCTGACACACTGATCACTGGATCCTCCCCCGACACCATATCCCCTGGCTGGCAGAGCATCTGCTCCCTGTAGGCGTGCCCACACCTGTGAGACAGGTGTTTGCTCAGGCAGGGTTATCCTACAGCACACTGCACGGGATTGCATCCAGATAGTTCTTGAATATCTACTGTGGGGGAGACTCCACAACCTCTCTGAGCAACCTGTTCCAGTGCTCGATCACCAGCACAGAAAAGAAGTTCTTTTTTGTGTTCAGGTGGAACTTCCTGAGCATCAGCTTCCTCTTGTCCTGTTGCTTGGCACCACTAAGCAGAGCCCAGCTCCATCCTATTGGCACCTTTCCTTCAGATACTTGTAGAAATTGATGAGGTCCCCTCTCAGTTGTCTCTTTTCAAGGCCAAACAGGCCCAGTTCCCTCAGTCTTTCCTCATAATAAGTGATAGTAAGTTCATAATAAGTGATTCAGGTGACAGTTCTTGAGAGGAGTAATTCTAAGTGAAAGTTTGTCATTAGGTTGTCTTGGTGTTATTGTTGGCCTGGTGCTATTAGAAATCACCTAGACAAAAATACCAAATGACTACTTTGCTCGTATAAATAGAGATAAGAACAATTCACTTAGATAAACTCCTTTGAATTTCTTTGTAAGCTCACCTCACTTGCAAAAATACTCCTCTGAAGCCAGTCAAATTGGAGGTCATGCATTCAAGATAAATCCTTAAGGGCACACCTGGAATCTAAGGGAGAATGACTGACATGAGACAGTGCTAAAGAGGACCTGGACATAATCAGCTAAACATGAGCTCTCAGAACAAAGCTTTTGATAGGTAATACTCTGAAGAAAACCAGAGAAATGTCAAATACAACTGGAATGGATATTCCCCCTTTTTATAGAACTGATGTAACCATTATCAAAATAATGCACTCAGTTTGAGCATTAACACTTCAAATGGATGTTAAACACTGAAAAGAGTCCACAAGAAAGGTATGGAAGGTGTGGAAGATGTGCATTAACATGACTTATTTTAAAGGTATAATCCAATGCAGGTGAGGAGGTACTTTTGTCATAAGCGTAGTAGTACTTGTCTAAGTAGTATTTAAGAGATATTTGAAGAGAAGAAGTGTTGGTTTTCGGAAAACTACAAAATTCTGAAAGCAAAACTAGAATAAAAATAAGACTAGAAATATGATATATCATCGTTTGCTATAGGATCAAATTGTCTGTGAAACTGTTTTGAAACAATGCAAAATTGTCAATTAAAAGCATGGGGATTTTTTTCAAAGATACCCTGTAGTTCAAGCATAAACAGCAGAATACACTGGTCCAGTATGGAGGTGGCACAATCACAAGGTTTTACACAGCCATTCCTTTTCTTAAACTTGATGACTCCAAGAAGTTGACTTGTATAGCAGCAAAAGAAGGAACAGGATCCTGATGTTTCCAAAATGGAAGATTTTTTTGTGTGTGAGTTCTAACAGGCAACATCTGAAGAACTCCTGGCACATTTCATTGTGAACATGATGTTCATGCCTGACTATCCAGTTCTCCTACCAGTGCTAATGTGGTTTTCCAGACAACCCAGCAGTGACTTCAGAGAAGTCCAAATCTCCTCGAGCTAAAAATGACAATGCAAAATGCTATGTCACTCATGTAAAGATCATCAAAGGAACAAGAGTTCCACCTTCAGGTCTGGGAAAATACTACCTCTGATGGCAAAAGATATCTCAAGAAAAAAAAAAAAAGGGTAGATGAAGTTTGGCTTCCTGAATTACAGACAGAGTCAGACTTTAATTGCAAGTCAGTGATCAATTCTGAGTGGTCTCTTACAGATCTGATGACCGTGTGCATCCCTATATAGTTATCAAGCTGTCCTGTATTACCAGTAAATATGTGGGAGAAAATAATGGAGAGTCCTAGAAAGGCACAGAACTGTTGTACATCTGGCTAAGGAAGAGCTTGCCGCAGTTTCTTTTTCCACATGAGATCATTCATAGTTTTCAGATACATGGATTCAGAACTAGGACCCAGATGTGCAATTAATTTAACATGCTTAGCTCTATTCCCAGCAATCTTTCCTTACACACAGACTCTCAGATAAGTCATGCTGGGGATATTTCAGTGAGTGTTGCTCAATAGACACAGAACTTCCAAGATGCTTACATTATGTTCCCAAAGATGTATCTTTTTCCAGTAGAGCGTTTCAAAATTCTGTTGCCTTTTTCAATGTATTATTATTACAGATACACTGATTTCACTGTCAAACGGCTTGTGCTGGCAAGAACCATTCATAAAGTTTCCACTGTGTCATGGAAAACAGCCCTTACTGTGTTACAGAGAACACTGCTCTCTCTCACAGTCTTTCAGGAGCACAAGCTTGTTTGAAATGAGATCCCCTTTTAACATATATCCCTGGAAAAAAATCAGACTCTTTCTATAATTCTTGACTGAGGGGTGTTCTCTGGAATATGTGGCAGCATTTTATAAAAGCATACTCTTGATGTAAGCAAAATACTGGAGGTTAATTTGGGGGTTAGCTGTTTCCTACTGTTAGCAAAAGTTGTGCTATAGTTTTTGACAGTTGCTAGAATTCTGATCCAAAGTTCTTTCAGTGTACTTTGTGGCAAAACCATCTCAGATTTGCTTGAGGATCATTTGTGTAGTATTACAGAAAGTAGAGCTCTCAAATGAGAGTAAAACAGAAGAGGTTTATCATACATTAACATATTTGCAGTAGCAGTAATACTGCATAGAGTGTAAAAGTAGGAGAGAAAGAAATTAGGGCAAAGCAGATTCTATTTCGATAGAAGGACTTCCTCACTGGTTGCTCTGGTTATTTGGGTCTTTTCCAGCATATTCAGAGGTCTCACTGTGTGACCTTGATGCAGGAATAGTTTACAGCACTTGCCACTGATCTACCCTTACAAGATGCACACAGGAAAGCCTGTACAGAGAGAATGGTAGGTACAGAGACTGTCTACAACACCTGGTCTGCAGTAGGATCTCCCTTCTGACAAGAGCAGGGTGAAACAAGCATCACTGGCCGGTGGGAGCTCGTGTTGCTGGCACTTGGGGAATGTGCAGCTGTGGTACTTTGCTTGGGGAGCCTTAGATATCCACTGCTGGCATAACCAAAGGAGGTAAAACATTTTAAAAACTGTTGCCGGGGTTGTGGCCCTACCTGGGAACTTACCCATGCCTAGAATTCCATCAAGATCCACGTTTGGGGTTTTTTTTCCCAATGTCTTTTTGTTCCCACTCGAGAAAATTTCTGCCACTGAGAACTACTGATCAGCTTTCAGCATATGCTGTAACAATGATTTATGAGATATTCCCAGTTTTGTTTGTTAGGTCACCTAAGCAGTTTTGCTTCAGAAGAAGGTTGAGCTAACTCAGTTGAAAAGCTTTCAGTAGGACTGTCTTTTGTGCATGTTTGTCTCTTGTTATAATACTGCACCGTATTGGCATCACCTTAAGCTAAATCCCGACAAGTCACTCCAACTAAAAAAAACCAGGAGTTTCCATACAGGGCAGTTTTACCAACTAAAGGAAGTTGGTCCATTTCCCTGGGGTTTTTATACAAGACCTTAGAAATTCTCTATCAAATCTTAGTGCCAATCAAAACAATGGTAATATTTCCATTAAAATTAGCATAGTGAGGATTCAATCTTTGTCGAGGATCCAGTGCTTCCAGAGAAAAAAAAAAAAAAAAAAAAGACTAACTATATTCAGGGATAAAATGGCATTCATCCAGTTTATCCACCATATTTACCAGTAAACATTCCTTTTGTAAAACCATTAAACCATTTAGCCATGAAGGAAGGATTCACGATGTCTTCTAATTGCAGAACCAGAGGTGTAATACCATCATCTTACATTCATAATCAATTTATATTACAATCTTTTTAAAAGCCATTTTTAATTTTTCTTGCTTAGTTAGGAATGTGCTTCTGATTCTGCTGTTTCTCTAACATGTGCAGATCATGAACAACTGCCTGTTCAATAAAACCTTCTGGGAATTTTAGAAAAAAATGAAAATTTAGAGTACTTATATTCCTTTGGGGTCCTTTTCCACTGACTTGATGTTACATATTTGCTTTTAAGATTTCTAGAATTGTCTTTGCCTTCTCTCTTCTCCCATTGTGGGATAACCAGAAAAACATTGTTCAGCGCTGCCAAAGAAGTTCCTTGTGCTGAGAGGTGAATAAACAAGGGGGCAGGGAACCTTTCACTACAGCAGGTTGCTTAGAGCTCTATCCAATATGGTCTTGAACACTTCCAGGGTTGGAGCATTGACAGCTTCTCTGGACAACCTGTTTGAGTGCTTCACAACCTTCACAGTAAAGAATTTCTTCCTAATATCTAATCTAAGTCAAGCCTCCTGCAGTTTTAGGCCATCAAGTTGACATTACATTGATCAGGAGTTTACCTGTCCGTACAATGGCCTGCCTATTAATCACACTGCTGGTTCAGAGGCCTTGGACTGTCTCCAGCAGTGGCCACAAGTGCATGGTGAGGTCAGAGTAAGGATTGGGCAAGCATGTGTGCTAGCTCCTCCTTCTTATTCTCCCAGCCTTCACCTTTTTTGGGGGTGCTTCCTGAACCAGAATTGGTTTGCATTATCAGTAACCTCAGTGGATCTCTCTTCCAAATGCTCAGCCAATCTCCCCTAGAGAGTAAGGCTCTTTTGAGTAGAAAGGTCCTTTGGCAAAGAGATTCATAGGTCTGCTGCTGTCTGTATAAAGAAGCTGATTCTTCTGACAGTTCGCTGTTGTCCAACTTCCTCTTGCTACTCATTTCTCCAATGACCTCATTTCTGGTCTGCATTGCCTTTTCTTAGTCTCAACCGCTCCTTGTCATCAATGTACTCAATAACTTTGATCACCCTTGAAGTTTTTCTCTGGGGGTTTTCCATTTCTGATTGGTTTTTTCTTTTCTTCTTTTTTTCTTAATTTCTTTATAATGAGGTGGGGAGACCAGAGCTGCACACAGTATTCATTAAGTGGGCAAATACATATTTATACAAGGTTATAATTGTATTATCTGTTTTGTTGCCTATTACTCTACTAGCAGTTCCTAGCATTTGATATGTCTGTCTCTTTTTTTTTTTAACCGTGTCTGAGAAACTTTACTGCAAGTCTTCATTCTAACCTTAAAGTTTTACTTTGAGTGGTAGTGGCTGGCAAAATGGTTGGCTCCTTACCTTAGGAATGGGCCATACAGTTGCACTGAAAATGATTGAAGGTAACATAATAAATAAAGCAATTGTACAGAGGAGTATTTCCACTCACAAGAAAGTCAGGATGAGTCAGAAGTGAAGAGGAGGAATGGCTGAGGTATAGTTCAATATCTATTGCTAGAAAGTATCTGTCATTTCTAATACCTGGCAAGTTGTATACAATTTTAAATGTAACTGAAACATTATCTTATCAAGATAAAAAATATGTCATAAAATATACCTTTTTAAGTGAGAAACTTCTTTGGTCCGGTGCTGCTTTGATTATTTCTGTCTTACACGTTTTCCAGAATTATCAAGTTCTTTGCAACTAAGGAAGCCCTCATGACCTGGATCTTTACAGTGATGCTGGCTGGTATTATCTTGAAAAGTTTAAGTTGCTTCTAGCAGAAGTCAGACCCTTTTCTCTGAAAGACACAAAATGAGAAGGTAGTCACTTACAATTAACTCCTTCCCTGTCTCCTGATTCCTTGTAGGTCATAGATATATCTAAACCATGAAGGGGGATGCTGGCATAAGTTCACATTTCAGACTTGTTTCTTTCTTCCCTGATAGACATTTTTAGTGCAGAGGTGCTCATCAGCACTTCTTGAAAAAGAAAGTTGATGACCTGGCATCAAAGAGGCAAAGCTGAAGGGTATCAACTCCATTGTCAAGTCAGGCAGACCTTTTCATTAACTCTCAGGCGGTGCCATGTATGCACTCAAACTGTGAAGTGCTCAACTTCTGTAACAGTAGAAAGTGGAGATGCTTCATAAACAGATACGCAAAGAGACTTGATTCCATAGTAAGAATTATTTTTATAAATAATGTTATATTTTCCTTTAGGATGGCAGTAGCACTGTGAAGTCCTGACAGTCTTGTAGTGATAAACCTACTTTAAAGTTTTGTCAGAGGAAAACTTTAAAGCTTTCTTTAAAGCTTTAAAGAAAGCCTCTGAAGCCTATTTTACTTTAAAGTATAGTTGAAAGTTTTGTTTTCTTGGTGAGTACTTTGGGATACATGTTCAGCTAGCTATGTGGAGAATTAGCATGCAAATCCCACTAGTGCTAAAGATACTACTAATTCCCTGCACATCATACTGAATATTTACATCTTTGTTGAGTATTTAGATGACCCATGATAATATTGGAACTCATTGGACCCATGCAACTCCCTGTTGCAGTTTTCTGTAATGCTAAAAAGGAAAGCATAAACATGTGATAAAGACCATTTTTAAAGATGCTTAGTTCTATTTAAAAGAGGGTGTAATTACAGTTTGAATTAAACCCTAAATTGTGACTAAAATGGCTTCATTTCATATCTTGGAGATAGTAGATTGGATTAAAGTTCTGTGGGTACTGTGAATGTAGATTATTTCTTTGTGTGCAAAAGCTCTGAATTTCAGAGAAGCTTAAGAGGGGCATTAGCTTAATGCTTGAGTGGTACAGAGAGCGAATTATGTTAGCAGTTTTGTATCTGTTGGCAAATACTGTTCACAGGATGGATTTCAAACATTTATGAATGGCTGTCTTCTACATCAGCTGCAGACAGGTAAAACACTGGGAAAACAAAAGAGCTCTAATTGTTGTGTGACTGTGTTGGCAGTATTGCACATTGATTGCACACTTTAAGGAACATGATTGGATCTTGTTTTCAGTCTATCTTACTGCTTCCTGCTGAGGGTCATCTCTGAGCTGGACAGCAGTCCTAAAGTGAACAGGATGGAGGTGATGAACACAAAATAGCTTTTATGGGCCCAAGGCATCAAAATAAACCATGACAACACTTCTTTGGAGCCAAGTGCAAGTTATTTTTCTTTTGCAGGTAGTTTCTTGGGTTTCTTAGTTGGTCCTCACAATTGTAATTTTTAATATGACTGTGATTATCTTAGGGTTTTATTGTGAGTTTTATTGCTCCACTGCTATACTTATTACTGACTTGTCCAGTCTCTTGCTATGTCCAGAACAGAACTATGGCTCAACAGATGTAGTTGTCATCATTTTCCCAAGCAATACACCCAAAATTTGGAGGAAGAGAGGATCCAGCACCTCAGGAGATCATCACTGTTATTCTTCTTGATTTCTCTTGTGAAAAATAATAAGGTTCCCTTCACTAGTCCTCTTCACTCATAAATATCAGGCCTTGGAAGCAAATAGAGAATCTGCCAATACTTTCACTTCTAGTACTGGAAAATTTAGAGGTGAGGCCAGGACAAACTTGGTGTGGAGGGTGTCTAAGTATGAGGGCTGACAAGAAGCAGGCCAAAAGTGATGCAGCTCCTGGATGAGAGCAGAAGACACCTGATCTGCGTGGCAAAAGTGAAGGTAGAAGTGAGTTCAGATTCAATTTGTTTGTCTGGGAAGTCTAGCAGACATGTGGGAGGAAAGTAGTTCAAGAACCAAGATAGAGTGAGCATTAAAATTTTACACTGGTGTGTTTTTAATCTAATGCTGTGCAGGTAAAATTCAGCTTGGGGTTCTGACTCAGGGGTTTGTCAAATTAGAGTTTGGCCCTCCAAAAGATGATTCTTAGCTCTTTAGTGAGTCAGATGAAAGTTTACCAGGAATTTAAAAGTGCCTTGTGATTCTCAGGACTGTTTCAGAGCTGATCACTAAAGAAATATCCTGGGACTAGTTGAACCTCAGTCTTAGTGTTCAGGTTGACGGGCTCACAGCAGAACTTGATGTTCAGATGCGATAAACAGGATTCCTGTAGACTGCTTTAGGCTCCAATTACTCTAAGATTTATGTTAACACATACATTTCTGCCATTTCAGGTGTACCTTCAAAATATATTTTGGGAGAGCAAGTTAGTTTTTCATGAACTCCCTCGCTGTCCTCTATGACTTTCTTTCCAGGATTGCAAAGAGCATGAAAAGGTGTCCCACCAGTCGATGCTCTTCATGCAATACTCAGCTCTCCACCGGTGGTGCGTCCTAGGAAAAAGGCTGAAAGCTGACACAAGTGGAGGAGCAGTGAAGTGACTTGTGTTTCCTGTGGAAGTCTGTCTTCACAGGTAGTTCTGCAAAGAAAGAACATAAGTGGGATGGTGGTTTGGCTCTGCATCCTTTGGATAAGGAAGGAGGTTTTCAGGGAGCAGTAGGATGAGGTTGCTGATTGGAATGCTGGGATCTGCCATCTTCCAGCCTACACCCTACATGTGTTTCTTGTTATTAATAGCCTTGTTCTTTACATTGCCACCCTCAGAGTACTCTGCCACTAGTCTTTTCTCTCTGTCCTTCTTGTTCCTTCTCCAGTTCCGTTACCCTATGTATGACTCATCCCAAAAGCTTTTCCCTCTTTTCCACTGTCCCAGTGCCCTGAGTCTATACTGCACTACAGCAGACCTAGAAGCACTACAGCAGTGCTAAAAGCATTCATAACAATATATAACAAGGACAGTACTGAAAGGACAGGGAGAGGTGTCAAAGATATACTTTTAGCACCATTCTTAGCAGAGTGCAGTCTTCAGTAGTTTTATTCTATACACTCAGCTGTTGAAGCAACATCCAAAGACCAGGCAAGCTGCAAGATATAGTAACATTTCAGAAGAAAATGGTATGAAAAGTTAAAATTTTGTTGACAAATGTTAGATAGATGTAATTACAGAAAAGTATTTCTTTTATTTCTTTGTTTTATTCTTTTATGGGTTTGTACATTATAAAACATACTGGAAACAATAGAAAATCAAACTATATAAAGCTATCTTCAACAATATGTAATTTCATTAGCATAAGACATGAAGAATGCAGATGTTATGCTTTAAAACTCCTATTTTTCAATTTAAATTTCTCACATAATGGTCACATTTTATCACAGTAAGGGTGAATCTTGCCACTGATTTCACTCACCAGTATTTGACTCATTTAAGAATAAAAAATATCCTATTTCGGTGCTGACATACTGGAACTCAAGCAAAATATCTTATCATGTTTATAAGGCATAGATGTGTACTTTAGAATTTAAGTTGGGTTGGTTTTGTTGGTTTTTTTTTTTTTTTGCTTCATGCTGCAGGTGAGCACTGTAGTTTTTGTAGTGTTTCTTCCCTAGATTGATGTCCTGTCTCTCAGCAACCCTTCAACAGACATTTTCTGCTAAGGCAGAGTGTTATTTGTCACTAAGTGCGTGTGGATACAAACTGAATCATCAAATCAGGACTTAAGAAAGCAAGAGAAAGAGAGAGAGAAAGAGAAAATAAAGGTGATTGCTCTGTATGTGACAATTAACACTGGGACCTTTACAAAATGAGGAAATGGTAATTCCTAGTAGATGAGTTGGATATTTACGGACACAAGCAGATTAGCTGCTGTTACAAATAGTGCTGAACTGAAAGGTTTTGTAGTTTTTTCACTGCCTGCTACTTCATTTAATCATTTGCAGCAATGAGGAGTGACAGTAAAGGCACATACAGGAAAATCAATGTGATAATGTATATATATATGTATTGCATGACATCCGTGAGTACACCAGAGGTTATCCACCATCTACTGCTACACTTCTGCCTTATAAGAGAAAATGGAAGCAGAGTTTGAATAAAAAGAACAGTGGGAATCAATTTCCTGCCAATGTGCAGACATGTCTACTGACAGTCTTTAGCAAAATTACAATATGTTTTCCAAGATCTATGTTTGGCAGGGATGGCTGATGAACTCTCAGGTACTGTGCTGATTTTTTATATCTTTTTTTTTTTTTCTCTCTGACATAGGCATTGTTGCTACAGTCTGTGACCCAGCTCCATCTTAGCTACACTGAGGGTTATCAGAGACTGGGCAGTTGTTGGAAACATTAACTGAAGGGTGACTTGTGTGCATAGAAAGAAGGGGAATTTTATCACCTAATACTGAAATTGCCCTGACATGCCTTTTGTGTAGAATTTTTACCGCAGATTTCCGGGCTGCAAGCCTAAATAGCACAGCCCAAATGTTCAGCTCAGAGGGGGAGTTTTGATGACAAACTGAATGTGCAAGGTAAGGGAGAACTACAGAGCCAAAATATGATCAGCCAGACAAAAGCAAGAGGCTGAGGCCAATGGGAGTACCAAGGGAAAGAAGAAAAGAGTGAAACCGGATTTCTGGATGTAAGTCTGGTTGTAGTGTAATCCCTATCATACCAGGCTATAAGGTAACACGCTCAGAGCATTTTGGGGGTCAAAAAATGCTCCAATTAAAAAAAAAAAANAAAAAAAAAAAAAAAAAAAAAGGCAGCTTTTTTTAAAAAAAGCAGATGCTTAGAAAAGAGAGGTCAAGTGAGGGGTGCATTAGGGATGTGGGTGGCCCTGGTGCAGCAGGGCAGGTGAAGGCAGGTTCCCTGAGGTGCAGGACCTCAGGGCTGTGCCACCTGA
Source organism: Platysteira castanea (assembly GCA_013397175.1). Classification (NCBI taxonomy): domain Eukaryota; kingdom Metazoa; phylum Chordata; class Aves; order Passeriformes; genus Platysteira; species Platysteira castanea. The sequence continues at coordinate 351,768 of VYXC01005075.1, forward strand.
ATTCCAGCAGCAGAGCACAGTTCATCTTCTGCCTTTGCTTTGATGGAGACGTTGATAGAGACTTCACTTTTCCCTGTTTGTCCTGAAACTTGGAAAGGGTTTTCTTCTTTAAAACCTCCACTTTTCCATTGTATTTGGTTGAGCCCACTCAGTGAGGTCTGAGGGAGAAATTGTAAGATTTGATTGCCTAGAAAACTAGGCCAGAGGGGACATTAAATAGTATTGTAGATGTCCATGGCACAGGTGGCTGAAGTAGAACAATTTGAAGAGAAAAAGGTGTTCTTGGGTTTAAACAAGATGGATTCCTGTGGCAAAAAAAGCACATTTTCATGTAATTGTGGACTATATCATAATACTTATACAGGAATGGGGAGAAAAAAGTTTATTCAGGCGCAGAAGATTCTTCCTCACTCTTATTTCCTAACTTCTAAATGTTTGACTACAGCTACATAACTTTTTTAACAATTTTTTTTCTGAGTGTGTGAAATACATGTATAGAGTACAGCAACTGTTCAAGTGTGAATTTATTTTTAAATAGAAGTGACTCCTTGTATTAGTATAGGTGCTATGGAAGTAGAAACATTTCTATATTATCACCATCTATCTTTTGAGAAAGAGATAGATATTTTTACCTTGGCAATTCTGGTAGCAAGGTGAAGGCAGTTTTACAATAATCTGAATATCTTTAAGGTGTGCAGTTCATTTTTGTACCTAATGAATAACTGTGTGCCCGAGTGGGTGGATGGAAAATAAGAAGCTTTTGGATTAAATAGAGAAGGTGAAACATGTTACACTTATGCACATTACGTAGATATTTCAGTACATTTGATAAAGTCACTGTTAATACCATTTTTAATGCATGTGATGGCAATCAGTTTCCTTTGAAAGCCAAGAGGGGAGGGGCAAAATGTCTGTACCTTTTCGAAACGAATACAAGTGTTTCATTTAATTAAAGCAGAAATCACATTATTTTGCAGTCAGATTTCTCCTATGGCCCCTGCGGTGCTGTAGGAAGCGATGGAACAGAAGCAGGCTGGAAGGACTGCCAGCAGAGCGGGCGCTCGCTGCCGGGGTGGCACTCGGGTTCTCCCGCACCCACTGCAGCCCGGCACCTTTGCTCTGCAGCTGCCCCGTGCAGCTACGAAAGACAGGCTACCAAATGCTTTGCTCACACACATTTGGTAATTAATAGTGACATGATGGCTGGGAACGCCGAGGCAAATTAAGAAGCACGTTATCAAGAGAGTGCTGCGGAAATGGTCCAACAGTCTGCACCACGGAGGCTCAGGCACAGAAGCACAGAACAGGAGACCTGCAGAGACGTCTGAGGTTGCACATAGGAGTCTTCTGCCCCATTCCCGTGCAAAAGGATGGACGGTCCAAAAGCACCTGTCAGTCCTGCCGGCAGGACTGTGCCTGGGAGGTCTCAGCTCTGTACAGGCAGCTGCTGCCCCCGCTGCCCAGCTAACCAGCAACTACACCTAAGCAGCTAACCAGCTGGAGCTGGGAAACGCAGTGCTCCCCAGCTACTCAAAAGTCATCTTTTGGGGGAACTACAGAGCTTTACTTCTTTCAAGCAGTCCCATTTGTGACCTGATGTGATGAAATTTTGTGTTCGTTAGCACTTCCTTGATAAAACCAGCAAAACCGGCTCCTTTATCTGTAAGGAAAGTTATGTGTTGATACAGAAAAAGTAAGCATCCCTTGCGAATGACCTGTGATGGCTGCTGTTCCATTATTTTCTCTAGTTCTTCCTTCAGCAACAAAAAGGGGTCCTTCATTCATCCGGAACATTTTATGTTGATATAGTTTATCCTGAAGGAAAGGAAACATCACATACAACAGTCAGAGTGGCACTGATTAAGTTGTGCCTTCTTTTGTCCTATGTGATTTTGATATAAAGTATGAAACATGACTCCAGTAAACCATTTCTGAAACATTCTATGGCCTCAGAGCTTATAGTCTTTCCATGTGCTGTGCCTTTTAGAGCAATTCATCCAGCCTTTGTATCAGCTTCCACTGAACATCTTAGAAATGTTAAAATCCTCTAACTCAGCATTATTTAACTGCTGCATATTCATACAGAAAACAGCACATCGCAACATTCTCCTCCTTTGTGCAAAAAAAAGCAACATTAATAACGAGAAAGGAAAACAGGAAGTATGACAATAAATTCAAGAGGCTGTTCATTTAAACAGCTTCTAAATGAAACATTTGCACTTTGTGAATAAATCTACATCCTGATGCCTGATATCTGGAGCAAATCTTGACACACCTTGGGTATCTTCATGTTTGGGAGATAGATCCAGTTATAAGGGTAAATATGCCACCTTCCACATGTTTGGCTCTCAGTTCTCTCTTCTCAACATGATTGCATCATAAATTCTGTGCTCAGTAGTTCATGTTTCTGGAATGAATGAATCCTGGGAAGGAGACACAGCAGAGGGAAAACAGATATGCTATTTCTTGGCTTCCAGGTCCCATGTGAGCTATTAATTACAAGGCAACCTTAAGAAAGAATGCCAATATCCATGTATAGCCCCCATACCAAAATATACTTTCTCCAGAATACACATACACCATTAAAATTCAGAAATAATTTCAACATATTGAAATATGAATTTAAAGTGCATTGCCCTAGGATAGTATACCAAAGGGTGAGGCATGGGAAAGGGAATAGAAGCACCAGGGGAAAAAGTGTATGACAGAGATGGATTGCTCTGCTGAAGACTTGCCCATTTTCCTGGTGGTTTGGAAGACACTCTCTCCCATGGAATAGATGCCTTGGCCACAGCAAGTGGGGAGCTGCTCCCCAAGCTCAATACACCCATAATCTACGCGAAACAACTAAATCCCAGCCCCAGAGAGTACCAGCAATTTTTAACTGTAGCTAGATTTAGCATTTTCAAGTCTTCAGATAATTTCCCTTTTATCTCGGACAGAGCTGTGGTCAAGCCATTGTGTGGAAAACATTACTTAAGGTTTAGGTAGGGACTGGTAAACTGATATTTGTAGGGCATTTATTGTAAATTTTGAGATGTGCATGTAAGAAGGAGAAAGCAGCTCTATAGATTATCCTTGCTTCCCCTGACTGATGACCAGCTACCACCATTTTGAAACCTGGTGGTTAGTTTATTTATGTTTTCAAGATTACCTATGGAAAAAGAAAATAGAGGCAGAAATTTGACCTTAAAATGACGTTTCTCCAAAATTGATGGCATTTAGGATGCCTGTCACTGAAAAGGTAGTGCTTGAAATAAATTGTAAGTGTGATGCATATCAGGGTAAACCTCTGAATTTTCCCAGATATTCTGAAAAGTCTGGAAAATGAGATGGGTGCCTGGGGCCCTGCTTAGGCATCTGTTTGCCATATGTTTTCACTAAGGAAATGAAATAAAATGTCAGAAAATCTGCAAGAGGTAAAATGTAGGAGGCACCAAACTAAAAATAGCAAGGCTTACATGGAGACTGGACAGCTGGGTCTTTATGGGCTCAAAATGGAGTAGAGTTAATGCAGTTTTTACCAAGTGCTTCTGAAGCACAGTGCTGCTGATCCTCATAGAAGCCATAGCTGATCCATGGATCTCCCCCAGTCCCAGAACAAGGAGAAAGACTAGATTGATTGCCCACAGTTGGATACAGGATAGATCAGAATAGCAAGTTAAAAAGTTATGTGTGTATGAGGTGCAGGTGTCACACATGAAGGGAAACTTGTCATGACATGGGGCACAGGCTATTGTGAGATCACCCCAGGAGAGAGAAATGTCAGTGTGTACTAACTGGTACAGACCACTGGCAGTGAAATAAAGCAACATGCTGAGGGCTCAACTGGATGGGAAGCACTGGAAAGACAAAGTGCCATGGGGAAAATTTGCTGCTGAGAGCCTTATGGGAACAAAAGAGGAGAAAACTTGGAGCAACAAGTGGGAAACAGTACAGAAATCAGAACATAAATATGTACAAAACTACATAAAAGCTGTACACAAAGCCCATTAAACCTATTAAAAGCTAATATACCTGTGTCCTTCAGAAAACAGACAATCTGTAATATTTTATTGCTGCTGTGGCTATCAATGTTATTGCTCAACTCTAGATTTTGAGCTGGTGGAACTGGCATAGCTTTGTCAAAACTAATAAAGACAGCAGTTTGCACTAGCAGGAGAATCAGGTCTTGTCTGTTTGCATGGAACGTTTTTCAGAGTGATGTGTGAAGATATTGCTCTGCTATTTCCTAAAAATAGAGTACCTGGCTGCGTCAGTGATGCAGTGTCAGCATGGATGTTACTATGACTGGATGAACCATTTAGCCTTTTTGTTGTTATTCACAAATCATTCACTAACTGATCTTCATTCCTCAGGATAGATTCATCATTCAAAGACCTCATCTGAAGATTTAGAAGGAAAATATTGTCAATGCTTGTGAATTGTTAACTGTGACTATTTGCTGCTTCTGATGTATAATTGGTCACTTTAATTGCGTTGCAATTTTTATGCTCCATGATTGGACACAGGAATTACTATGCAAATTTAATCAGTGGAAACTGTAGCAATGACAAAATAATTCACTAATAGACAGATAGGAACCAATTCCCAAGTTACATCCTTTTAGTTCCATTTAATGTGATGCTTAAAATCCATGGTTAAATGAGCTGAAGTACAGGCATGTGAATATACTGTATGAGGACAGCTGTCATTGTCAACCAGAGCAATAGCTGTGAACCAAAAGAGAGTTTTAGAAGATAAAACAAAGAAGGTTTGTTTTACAAGACCTGCATTCCATGTAATCATACTGATTATTATTAATTGCACCTGAAGCATTCCATTCTATGTTGTGGGCTTCTAAATGAGACTTCTCATTATGTGTCCAGGCTCAGCATCTGAATAATGCATTTATATTCTCCTATATTATCTCCCTGCTCTTTTAAAATATTTGGAATACACTGGCAATTCAGAGGTCTTTGAGGTTTTTCCTGGTTTCCATGCTGTGTTTCCCTCTAAGCTGCTTGATTTGTTCATCTGTAATTGCAAGTGACTCTGCATCATATTTTTCTTCCTTGTAGATACCAGGTTTTCTGGTCCATCTACAGTGTTTTATTGGGCAGATTTATCCTCCTGCTTCCTTCTGAAATCAGAAGAGAAATGGTGATGAACACATCTGTCTTTTCTGAGCCTCTGCTCAAAATTGTAATACCTCTTTCTAGCAATGCACCAAAATTGGTGCAGAAATTTTTTACTCAGTTTCTTGCATGTTCCTTCTAACTATGTTGCCCATTGATCTTTTCTGATACAGCTGTTTTTAGCAGGGTACATTTTTTTAAATTTGCAGTTTACCACTATTATAATTTTTCTGCATTCTCTATATTTTTATTGCTAATTTTTCACTATAATTTATGCATCTTCTATATTTCACAAGTTTTTTCTTCCCCAGCATGAGTTCTTTTCTACTTGCAAATTTGCGGCTTTTTTTTTTTTAAATACCCGGTAGAATGTTCTTGAACAATTTCCAGTTCCTATTAATATTTCCCACATTAAATTGATGTTCTTAGAATGCTAAAGCAACAGGGTTCCTTAAGCTTGGACAAATTGTCCCTTTCTGTTTCTGAGTGGTATCACATTCAGTGTGCATGAAGCAGATGAGAGATGATTGTGGTTATAGGTAGCCAAACAGGCACATCTTTACCATCTTAAAGTGTCTGTATTGACTGCAAAATGCCTGTGAAGGCAATGGTCCAGTGGGATGCAGGAAAAATACAGAACTTCATTAGTGTATGTATGTAGTTTATAAATAAATAAATATATGTATGTAGTTTATACTACATTAAGGGCGCATGCTCAAAGTATTTTTAGTGATAGGGGCTCACAAAAACAAAGGTTCAGAGACCACTGCTTGATGACTAAGTACACTGCTCGGTTTCAGTGATCCTAAAGTCACGATCAGCCTGCACAGCCCATTTCTGGTTTGTCCTGGCCATGGTCAGGATGCTGGGCTAGATGGACCTTACCTTGGAACTATCATGACTCCTTATGTAGTCTTAATCCATAAAATTAAAACCTTCTGAGATTGTGGGTGGTCTACAGCTTTCTGACAATATATAGGTTTTGATTTAAACGTTTTTTCTCTCTCTTCTCTCCCTACTGAATTACCATCTTTTAAATGGTCCAGTCATAAATCACCCGTCTAAGAGTCAGTATTGAAAACAAACCCGTTATATGATATTTTCTTTTTTTTATGACCTAGTCTGATTGTAATAAATGTAGACAGTTACAGCGACATCCTTTGCTTTATATGTTATGACATGCAGGTTTCTCTGACTGGTTTGGACTCCACTGACCTGATGGTAACAGCTCTTCACAGTGTGGGGGGACTACAATCTGAGATCCAAATCAGTAGTCCACTTCCAAAAGAGTTCCCATGGTATAGAAATTTACAGGTTTAAAAACAATATCGAGCAAATAACTAGGCTCTTATTTTAGGGCAGCTTGTTAGAAATGCTGTTCTTTGCAGCTTTGTGTGTCTCTCTCTCTCTAAGTGCAGAAAACACAGTCATTTTGGGAGGATTTACTTTTTAGGCCATCTTAACGTGCCTCCTAGCCCTGCAAACCTGATGGGTTTTGCAGCCCTGGCTGAGTCTGATCGAAGCTGACATCTGTGGGCTTCTGTGAGGGATGTGGGAAGAACATACTAAATATGTCAAGTTAGAGTCTCCCCAAGCAATTTGACGATTGTTAGTCTGAAAGCATCGCTTTGGAAAAGTATGCTGACTCATGGCCTGAGAGAGGAAGGATTTATTTTTTAAAGCAATGGGCTAGTATGGTAGGATCTGGATTAACTTCTTAACTTTTCCAAAGTCGCTATGCAACAGAACCAATCTCTAAATACCTCTGTCCATAAAAGTTCTCTCCATACAGCAACTATAGTATTTTTTTCCTTTGTCTCTTTTCATTTATTGTAAATGTCTTCAGACCTGGATGTGTCTGTGGATGTCTCCAATTATGTAAGTGAAGAGAACTGGGCACAATGGGCCCCTTATTTCAATTGGGAGTTCTGCAGGCTACTCCTGTGCAAATAATATATGGCAGTAAGATTCCAAAAAGTACCCATGGCTATTCGTGCTTCTATTTGATGCTATGGATATGCAGCAGATCTAAAAATTCAGCCAAAGTATGCTGACAGCAAATGGGTAAATAAGGGTCTATTAATAGCATTGCAGGCCTGTAATGAAAGGGCAGGAACCACAGAACCAGTGAATGATTTGGAGTTGCATGGAACCTTTAAAGATCATCCAGTCCCACATCCCTGTAAGGGCAGGGACACCTTCCACTAGACCAGGTTGCTCAAAGTGACATCCAGCCTGGCCTTGAACACTTCCAGGGATGGGAAGTGGTCTTTCTTCTAAGCCTTCTTTCTACTTTGAAAGTCTGCAGTCGGGTCTCCCTGGAACCTTCTCTTCTCCAGGCTGAACAACCCCAGCTCCCTCAGCCTGTCTTCATAGGAGAGGTGCTCCATCCCTTTGATAATTTTCATGGCTCTCCTCTAAACCCTCTCCTAAAGGTCATGTCCTTTTTACATCAGGCACCCCATAACTGAACAGGTGAGGTCTCACGGGAGCACAGACAAGATCCCAACCTGGGAAAACCAGGTTAGTTTTAAGCCAGATGAGTTACTTGCTGTTTGTCCTCCCATCAGCATGATCCCTGTGCTAGCCCAAGGAGGGGAAAGAGCTGCAGAGGGAAGAAGTAAGTGTGGTGTGTTGGTGTCCCTGCTGCTGACAGAAGTTCTGCCGTGTGCTGGTCACGCTACAAAGCTGCAGCCTAAATGATGCAGCAGCCCAGACAGAACCAGGCCTCTACTTGAGCTGCAAGAGTAATGTACTATGGAGAAGCGGAAAATCCCAACACCAAATAGCATTTCCCACCCTACCTATTAGATTTCTGGGATTTTTTCTGCCCCTGAGAGTCCAGCAGCATGACTCTGAAGCCTTATAATGTTGCATTAACAATTCCATCTCATGGGAAGAGAGGTTGACTTGAAGGCCTGGAGTAAAACAAGCTTTTTTAAAAAAAGTCTCATATTTCATGAGAGAATTTGAAGATTTCAGTTAAGTTCATGACATACATTTTTATTTATATGTTATCTATATTTATGTATATTCTCAATTTCTCAGATTCAGCCATCCTTGTTAACTTACCTTGAAAAGTCTTTCACTGAAAGCTATCACTTAGGTCCAAAGTTGATGTAATTCTGCATCTGAACGTGTGATGGATCCTGATTTTCTTTCCAAAAGACTGAACTGTGACAGCTTGCCCAGTGGATGGAAATACTTTCCACTGTGTTTCCCTCAAGAGATCAGTTTAAAACAGAGCATCATTGCTTCTGTAAAATTTGAACCCAGAGACCTCCAGCTTTGGCATTTTATTTTCATGATTTAAATTTGTTCCCCAACTCCTTAATTTCAAAGGGGTAGCAGTCTACCAGAGTTTCCTTTAGCAATCAGACAAAAAGCAGATGTTCATGCTGAATATTGCACAGCTCTGTACAGCAGGCAGGAAACTTCATGTAATAAAATTACTCAGTGTGGAAATTCTTGACTGTGACCCAGTTCACAAAGCTTGCAAAAAGCCCTGCCATAAGTTTGAGCATGCCCTTTGAAATTAAGGACAGGGGGAAAAAAGTTAAGTCATGAAAATAAAGTCCCAAAGGCTGAAGGGCTCCGGGCTCAAATTTCTCAAAAACATTAGGACTAGGTTTTAAAACTGATCTTTGCAGTGAACTGCAGCAGGAGGCATCATCAAAAACTGGGCAAGCTGGCACAGTTCAGCCTTTCCTCAAAAAACAGGGAGGCAAAACATAAACTTCTGAGGCAACAGGCTTTTTTTCAGTTAAAGGCTTTCTTTAGATGTTAATGTCAGCTTGTCTCAGATCATGTTGGAACACAAAGCTTCTTCCAATGGTTCGCTTTTGTCTTGACTGTCCAGTGTAAATCTTTTATTTGCTTTTTAAACACAATATGTTGTTTATTTCAATAAGATCTCCTTATCAATTTTAGTAATTCTTCCCTGATTTCAACTGCAATCTCCTAAAAAGATTCAGTAATTTACCATCAAGACCAACTCTCAATTCCTTCATACCTTATGAGATGTTTTTCTGTAATTTAAAGGTTTTTTGTCTCCCCATCACATAGGAAAAGAAGACAGTGATCAGACTCAGAATTTATTCTTCAAACGCTCATTTTCCATTAATAATGTACAAAATCCTTTCTGTATTAGAAACAAATTATATGATTTCATATGTAACCTAACAAAGATGATTCAGGTGGTTCCATCATTTTTCTCTTGCTTTCTAGTAATTTGTGGTGTCTTGGAGTATAAATATACTCTAACCAATTTGATCTATCATCTTACTTTCCAAATTAGGTTTTCTCTCCTTGGTTTTCTTTGGATGTCTTTTTTATTGGGAAGCCAATTTGACAACCAGCTGGGACTTGTTATCAAGTGAGCTGCAGAATGAGAATCTTTTACTTTGTGTGGTAGACACTTCTCTTTCTTACCCTGAGTATGCATGATGAAGTAAAACCTCCCCTCTTGCTGGTGATGCCATCATAAATTTACCTTCTTCCTGTGATAACAAATGAATATGTTTTGCTTTTTGAGTGGCTCAAAAGTTCACTACCAACTCAGGGCTTGATAAGTCTTTTTAGATAAGACTTTTAGGCACTAATTCAAGTGGATAACCATAATACATGATTAGTCATAGAGCCATAGAATGGCTAGGGTTCGAAGGGACCTTAAAGATCATCCAGTTCAAAACCCCCTGCAATGGGCAAAGACACCTTGCGCTATACCAGATTGCTCAAAGCGTCATCCAACCCGGCCTTGAATAGTTCCAGGGATGGGACACCCACAGCTTCTCTGGGCAACCTCTTCTAGTGTCACACAACCTTCGGAGTGAGGAATTTCTTCCTAATGTCTAATATAAATTTATCCTCTATCAGTTTAAAACCACCGTCCCTTGTCCTGTCACTACACTCCCTGAGAAGGAGGCCCTCTCCATCTTTTCTCTAGGCCTTCCTAAAGTACTGGAAGGCCACAAGGTCTCCTGAGGCCTTCTCTCTTCCATCTGAGCAACCCCAGTTCTCTCAGCCTGTACTCATAGGGAAGTGTTCCAGCCTCCAGTCATATTTCCGGGCCTCTTCTGGATGCACTCAAGAAGGGCCATGTTCTTCTTATATTGGAGGCCCTAACCTGAACACAATACCCCAGGTGGGGTGTCACTAGAGTGAAGCAGAAGGATCACCCCTCTTAACCTGCTGACCATTTTTCTTTTGATGCAGCCCAGGATACAATTGTCTTTCTGAGCTGTGAGCGCACACTGCAGGCTCATACTCAGTTTTTCACCCACCAGTCCTGCAGAGTCCTTCTCCATGGGGTTGCTCTCAGCTGGCTTATCACCCAGCCTGTATCCATGTTTGGGATTGACCCAGGCACAAGACTTTGCACATGGTCTTGTTAAACTTCATGAGGCTCATGTGGGAGCAGCTCTCTATATTATTATATAATAAATTAAATGTCCATAAATGCTTTTGATATACTTGAATTAAAATACTTAACATGACTTTCGGACATTCGCAGAACTTAGGCTTCTGTGAACAGAAGGCTTGTAGTCCGCCTTGAGCAAGATTTAGCAGCTACCTTTAAAAGTAGCTTGGAAGATACAGCTAAGCCTCTATACCTTTCCTTACTACTTTTGCACATACTGGTGGTAGAAGCCAGCTGGTTGTACTGAAACTTGGACTAATTTGAAGTGTAAGAAATGAAGCTTAACACAAATTCAGGTATGACTGCAGTTGCTTCTTAACTGGGTGTGTGAGGACGTGTAAGAAAGGTGGCTGCATATCAGAGGAGGTATTAACTGAATCCTGAGGTCGTGCGGGAAAAAACCTGTACACAGGCTGAAGAAGTCAATCGTTAAAGTAAGGTATAATGAGAAACAGATAAAAGAGGGAAAATTATATGGGACCGTACTGAAAACAGTCCAAGTTGCCAACCCTAATTAGTGTTTGTGAAATCCCGGACTGTTGCCATGGCAATAAATGTGATACTACAAATGCAGCATTCTGACTTCTTCACAGGATCAAGCAAAGTTGGAAAGGAGCAAATCCCTATGTAAACATCAATATCGTCAATTAATTAGGAAACACAGCAAGATAAATAATAAGAACCCATGAAAGGTAAATTAATTTCTGTTTTCTGCCTGCTATATTTGAAAGTTTCCCCATTATCAAGTATTTCTGTAATTCACTTTCATTCTACGGTAATGTTTTATCACAGACCACGGTGGAAGTTGTTGTGAGGAGAGTTTTTTTAATACGTTATTTAGCAAGTTAAAGTTATTTGGCTTATTTGAGCTACTTCAGCTACTTAAAGCCATTTCTTTCTTTAAATGTCACTTAGCATGTTTATTTATTTGTTTGTATAAGATAAAATTCCACCTAAATAAGCTGAGAGTTCTCTGTTCCTTTAAGAGAAACTGATTAAACAATCTAAAATGGAGCAGATCATCCTGAATGCCAGCAAGTGGCATGTACAGGACAGTCAGGGGATCAGGTCCAGACAACATGGCTTTATGAAAGGCAGGTACTGCTTGACCACCCTTATATTCTATGACAAGGTGATCCACTTAGTGGGTTAAAGAAAGGCTGTGGATGTTGTCTACTCAAGTTCAATTAAGCCTTTGACACTATTTCCCACAACATTCTCCTGGAGAAATGGGCCTCCCATGTCTTAGATGGGTGTATTCTTTGCTGTGTGAAAAGCTGTCTGCATGGCCAGGCCCAGAGAGTAGCGGCGAGTGGGTAACATCCAGCTGGTGGCAGGTCACAAGTGGTGTTCCCCAGGGCTCAGTGTTGGGGCCAGTCCTGTTTAATATTTTTATCAATGATCTGAATGAGGAGATCGAGTGCACCCTCAGTCAGTTTGCAGACTCTCACCAAGCTGGGTGGGAATATCGATCTACTGGGTGGGAATATTGATCTATGGCTCTGCAGAGGGATCTGGACAGGCTGGATCCATGGGCTGAGACCAGTTGTGTGAGGTTCACCAAGGCCGAGTGCCGGGCCCTGCCCTTGGGTCACAGCAGCCCCAGGCAGCGCTGCAGGCTGGGGGCAGAGTGGCTGGAAAGCTGCTGGTGGAAAAGGACCTGGGGGTGCTGATTGACAGTGGCTGAACATGAGCCAGGGTGGGCCCAGGTGGCCAAGGAGGCCAATGGCATTCTGGCCTGTAGCAGGAGTAGTGTGGCCAGCAGGAGCAGGGCAGGGATCATCCTCCTGTACTTGGCCCCGGTGAGGGCTCACCTCAAATCTTGTGTTCAGTTTTGGGTCCCTCACTACAAGAAGGACATCGAGGTTCTGAAGCAAGTACAGAGAAGGGCAATGGAGCTGGTGAAGGGTCTGGATGGGAAGTGCTGTGAGCAGTGGCTGAGGGAGCTGGGTCATTTGGGGAGAAGAGGAAGCTCAGGGGTGACCTTATCACTCTCTACAACTGCCTGAAAGGAGGGGGTAGCCAGATGGGGATCGGTCTGTTCTTCCAGGTAACAAGTGACAGGACAAGAGGTAACGACCTCAAGTTGCGCTAGGAAAGGTTTAGATTGGGTATTAGGAAAAATTTATTCACTGAAAGGGTTGTCAAGCATTTGAATGGGCTGCCCAGAGTAGTGATGGAGTCACCATCTCTCGGGTATTTAAAAGGCATGTAGATGTGGCACTTAGGGACATGGCTTTTTCATGGACTTGGCAGTGCTAGGTTAACTGTTTGACTCAATGATCTTAGATGATTCCATGTTTCGATCATTCTATGTTTCAATGATTCTATGAAAATATTAAACAATGTGAAAAAAATGCCTTTTTTTCCCCATGTTCTTGTCTCTTGCATGACTTCAGAACCTTGTACTACTTCAGTAGTTTCACTGCACACACATAAGGATCTTGCCATATACAGAACATCATTTACATCTGTGCCATGGTTTAACCCCAGCAGGCAACTCAGCCCCGCACAGCCACTTGCTCACTCCCCACTGGTGGGCTGAGAGACAGAATCAGAAGAGTTAAAGGGAGAAAATGCTTGGGTGAGATAAAGACGGGTTAACAGAGAAAGCAAAAGCTGCACATGCAAGCAAAGCAAAACAAGGAATTCATTCATCCCTTCCCATGGGCAGGCAGGTGTTCAGCCATCCCCAGGGGAGCAGGGCTCTATTGTGCTTAACAGTTACTTGGGACGATAAATGCCACCACTCTGAATGTCCCCACCTGCCTTTTTTTCCCCCAATTTTTATTGCTGAGCATGATGCCACATGGTATGGAAAATCCCTTGGGTCAGTTGGAGACAACTGTCTTGGCTGTGTCCCCTCCCAACTTCTTGTGTACCTCCAGCTTTTATCACTGGCAGGGTGAGGAGCTAAAAGAGCCTTGGCTCTGTCCTAGCTCTGCTCAGCAGTACCAAAACCATCCCTGTGTTACCAGCACCGCTTCCAGCACAAATCCAAAACCCAACCCCATACCAGCTACTGTGACAAAAATTAACTCTATCCCAACCAAAACCAGTGTAAGGTGGAATCCCACACTTCTTTATAAAGAAAATCCTTGGTTTTGCGGGGTTGGGTTAGAATCTTTATCTCGTTTGACTTTCACAGCCATATAACAATTTCAAGTATTTAAACTCCTCCTGTAATCAAATGCAGCCAGAACATTCCATATTATGAATACAAACGTAAAAGTGTCTAATGCTAAAAAAAAAAAACCAGAATAAAATTTGCTGCAAGTGTTTCCATATAGTAAACAAGTTTCTTTCACTTTTATTTGACAAATCACTGCATTAGTAATACTCACAAACGCAGGTCTGGAATACATGCAAATATGTCATCTGCTGCTAAGAATTTGATTAATTGGCACCCCATTTATTCAATTACTACATCAATAGTTTGGCATTTTTAAAAGTTAATCTTTTTTGTCCATTAGTAATTATTGTTTAATCCATATTGTGCAATATTCCTGATGGTTGGCTTCATTAATTTAATAAAGGACAGCTAAGTATTTCTTTTCTAAATACTATGTAGTTTGGTTCACAAAAATGTGATTGACTACGATTTTGAATAGTGTCATAGATGACTTCATAAGCAGGGTAAGAAAGATCAGTTTGAATACCTGAGTTATTTTGAATATTTCAATGCTTTTATCATGTTTTTATAATTCAATACAGTGGCAGCATAATGGAGAGAAAAGGAAAACAAAATAAGAGCATTCACTGGACAGTAGCTCAGCAAACAGAAGGTTTTATTCCTAACTCTATGACTGACTGCCCTTGGGTTGGCATTCTCCTATTTCTTTTTATTTTGTCTATTTGGACTGGAGCTTCTCCTCCAAATACTGGAGTTGGGTGCTGGAGGTGCTAATTAGGGTAGGCAGCAAAATGGGGTCCTGATCTCTGTTGCGGCCTCTAGGTGTTGCTATAGTACAAATAATTAATCAAAAGACATGTTTCAGTGTCCACCGAAGGTGTTGCAAATTTTTCCCAGAACCATGCTTAGTTTTATACAGGTAAACCCCTCTCTTTCCCTCCTCTCTACAGCATAACTGAAATTTTATCTTCGTATATTGGGCAAATGAACCTGAATGTGAAGAGTAAAGGTAGGAAGGCTGTAGAAAGAGATTTGACCCACCTCTAGTCACAGTTCCTCATTTTTGGGTGCCTTTGTGACAGTCTCTTGTCCAAGGATGGTCTTTACTAGAGGAACCTGCTATTATATTCCTGACTCAGCCACCTTCCACTGCCAGAGTTAACCACTGGGCATCACATTCCTTAGCAAGGCCTCTGCTGCTGATTAGGAGCAGAGTGGTTTAGGAGCATAAGCACACGAGGCACACATAAGGACACAAGTGCAGGTGACTTAGATCAGGACATTGACCTGTTCTCATGTCTAAGAGCACAAGGCCCTAAAATAATTACAAATTGAGATACTTGCGAGTTTAGTAAGGATAAACTGTCTACTAGGGTGAAAGTTCAGATCCTGGTGTGGCTTGCTCTCAAGGTCTGCATATTTTGCTCAACAGGGGGCTAATGTGCAAAACTCATTGTCATTATTATTAACAATCTTAAGACTCATAGTTTAAATTTTAAAAGTATGGCATAGGAAAAAAAAAACCCCAAAAATAATTTGGAGGAGTTAGTGCAACCTTTCGTTTTGTCACATTTCCAAGGAAGGCGCTGCCAATCCTGCAGCCCACCACAGCACATCATTTGATGTAGCCCCCAGCTGAGCAGCTCCTGCAGAACAGCCCTGGCGGAGGTGTGCCGGAGCCATCGGTACTCATGGTGATGCCCGAAATAGTGGCAGATGCCTCTGAAAACTGCATTTGTTGGAAATGCATTTGTAGCCAAACAGTTTTGTCTGGCAGGGGATACGTGATCCCTCCTGCAAAGCAACAGCACTGTAAGGAAAGGGGCTGGATGCACATTTGAAGAAAATGATGCAGGTGCCTGCTGGAGCGATGCCTTATCAGGATTTATTTATGCCTCCACTGACGTGGAGGGGCTGAAGATGGGATGGGAGCTCTGTCCTCTTTCTGGCCAGACATAGGTGCTATGAGCCCTGTAGCCATCCACTCCCTTCCCTGTGGCCTCATCAGCTCTGGGTTAATTACAATCCCTTCTTGTCATGGAGGAGAAATAGAGTGAGGGGTGAATAGTGTCTCTGCTCTGGTCTGTATGTAGTTCAACCTCTGGGACAACCATGGTCCAGCTCTCAATATCTAATTGAGATTGCATAATCGGATACTGCAGGCATGTATTTATATAAAAGCTATTTTAATCAAAAGACTAGTCATTAAATTGCCAGTGTTCTTAAGCATGCTTCACCAATTTTTCCACTTTTAAGACTCAAGTAGACAATTTTTTTAATGTTTTATAAATGATAAAAAATTCACATCAGATTTGAACAGAATTAAGCATACTTATTCAACACACATGGGGCCTCTGAAAAAAATGTTATTCAATTTAATAATTTTAATTTACACTGTATATGTACATGAGCATTTCTTTCAACCCACAGGTCAACACCACAAAAAAAAAAAAAAAAGTACTGTGGTTAGCTGAGTGAAGAAACTCTTGAGACACTGTTGTCTGAAATAAAAGCAAGGCACTCTCCCTTAACACCTGATATATTCCTGAATTCTGCCTAGACAAAGGCATGTTCACACTGAGAGCTCTAAGAATAGTAGTAGATTTATTCTGCATTAACTCCTTCTTTTACCACTGTGACAGGTCACCGGTTGCACTCTAGGATGAATCAGTGTATTGAAGTTGACATGAAGGACAATTCCACAGATGATGGGATTTGGGAGAGTATCACAGCTAAGACTATCTATGGAAGACTGGAGGACACAGACTACGTGAAATCTCACACGGGGCTCTCAACCCGCTTCCTCCCACTCACATTCCACTTAATAAATAAACCTTGCTCAACAAAAAAGCAATTTTACTGTACTATGCTGATTTGCCTGAAAATCCTTGGTAAGGGCCCACTCATAAAAAGCTCCTGCAAGCCCTTGTCTGGCTGGTGCTCAGCACCTGGCAGGATTTGTCCCTAGATAAAAGTAATTTCCCAAGGGACCTTGTGTCTTACACAAGGAGACAAAAGCAAACATACTTTTTTTTTGATTTTATGTCTGTATGTTTTTGTATGCGCACATGTGTGTGAGTGTATATATATATATATGTATATATATATATTTAGTATATACAAAAGCAGATTCAGTCAAAATATATTTGTCTTGCTGGTCAGGCTTGTTACAGCAACCTACAAGAAACATTAGCTTCTCTGATATTTAATTATGCTATTATGTTTGCACATAAGCTTAAAAGTCAATACAAAAAGCAATACTTTTCCAAATATTATCTGCAGGTAAACCAGAAATATTAACTATAGTGATTAGAAGTCTGTTTCCCTATTGACACTACTATAAATCTTGATATAAGAATAATTTTTTCATAAAAGCACATCCAAACATAGTAAGTGATAAAATACCAGATTACTATTTGAAAACCATACAGTGACTCGATATCTGGGTTATCCTTTGCAGCAATTAGGCAATTCATTTGGCATCTGTTTGATTGTATAATTTAATTTCCATATAAACAGCATAGTTTAAAAAAAGACAAAAGCTAGAATGTTTAAAGCTAACAAAAGATACAGTGACATCAGGTTGACATTCAAAAATTTCTTTAGCAAAATGACCAACAAAATTTTGACTTAATACAGTGCATATAAAGTTTTTAGAACTGAACTTTTTAAATATTATTTGAATTTAGCAAAACATGAGCAAGATTTTAATATCAAAGTGCTAAACAGTACTGCCTTAGAAGTCACTGCAAATAAACTGTAAAATAACTCTGCTTGTGATTTGACAGATATTTTATATACAAATGGTTAATAAAAAGACACGCGCACACACACGCACACAAATATAGGTATATACATATATATACATACACATTATATATATGTATATAGTTTTCCAACTGGTGTATCTGAGTCAGTGTGAACACCCCATTTAGTTATCATGTGTAACAGGGCTCCCATGAGCTGGCAGTCATTGCAATAAATACAGGCAAAGCCATTACAATATACCATGCATACAAACATTTATACAAATAAAGACACTATGCAACAAATTATCTCATATTAATATGGCATCAACAGTATAAACATACAAAAAGGAGTACGAACACGGAATGTTTAAACGCAGCCCACTATATCCTTCCTAGCACTTACATTCATACTATTTTACAAGACTTGCTTGTTCTTGAAAACCATCTTCTGTCCGTTTACTAACGAGTCGTTTGTGTTAGAAGTCTAGAACGGAACTATCCCTGATACTGACCCTGTATACTCCAGTCACTACTTACTCGGGTTTCCTTAGCTAAGGAACAACTGAGCCACAATTGCTCCCGTGTCTTCCACATACATTTGTCAATAAGTCACGCTACATGGAATCAAGTTTGGAAAACTCTGTCAGGTAAGTTAGTGCATGTAATTTTCTCACTTGATTTCTTCCGTTTGTTTTCCTAGTAAAATAAATTAGTTAATAAACGAGACTTAGTAAGACAGCACTTTAAAAAATTGCACTTGAACATGGGAGCTAACAGCCATTGTCATTTTGCTATATTTGATTCGTATGAAATGTTTAATTGAATGTACTTTGCTAAAAAAGTGAATTTTGTTTAGATTGTGCTGATGTATGTGCCCTTGATGCAGGAAGTATGCTAAAGGTATCCTCACAAAACACATACTACCCTGGCAAACAACTATTTGCTGTTCTTTCAAACACAGCTTCTACAATTTTACTCCTCATAGACCATGAGGTGTTAAACAACAGATTTAAAACAGTCATGTTAACCTTTTACTGCTGCTGGGATAGCATTGTCCAAAAGTGCCATATTAGCCATTTAAAAAACCCAAATCACACAAAAGAAAACAAAGAACACAACCCCAAACCAGTAAGCCAGTAAGTTTCAGGCCTCAGGTTGTAAGGACAAAGCGCCAGAAAAGACCTCATGTTAGACTCGGAGCGGCTTTTCTGTTAAGTGAGGGCAGAAATGTTAGCTGTAAGTCACGATCCATTTGCCTGCTCTGGTGGTTTGCCTCTCAGGAGGTGGTTTGACTCAGAAGGGTAAGGTGTCCAGAAACAGCCTGTCGATGATGGAAGGGGCTGGCACCAAATCTTCCAGTTTCAGGTAAAAGATGCGCTGCAGTCCCAGTGTGCAGAGAGAACGCAAGTCAGCCAGAACACCCAGTACCTTCGGCTCTGCAGACTCGAGTGGTTGTCCTTTGTTTTGGCAACTGAAAGTTAAGTGATCTTTCAAACTGCTTGTGATCTTGTTGCATAGCTCTTCCACTTTCTTTGGTTCTTTTAATCCATGTCGTTCTGCAAAGCCAGAGGAAAAAACCCACATCAGCATCCCTATCACAAATGGAGAGAATGCGTTTTCTTAGGCGTAACCCAGGCCCGTACTCTGGAACTCAGAGCAAAAAGTGCTTTGAAATTGTAGATTTCTCAGAACAGCTGGGGTTATATGGTGGCAGTTAACCTTTTTGCCACACAAAATAAGAGAGGGCAAGTGCCCTTTTCTCTTTATCTGCTAAAACAGGTGACAGAGATTCTCAGCTATGATTGAAATTCTGGTACAAGGAATCCAAGCATCCTGCATATCTGACATAATTTTTGTTAATTAATTGAGTGATTTTCCAGCAAAACTGTCACAGGAGGTGTTTTGGAGATTTCCGTGCTTCCCCACCAGTTGTGAATGCTCAATAACTATGGCAACCATTATTTATTCAGTGAATTCAAGTGGCGATCAATATCCTTAGCTAGCTCCATCAGCGCCTGGCCTAGAATTCCACCAGGAATTTGCAGACACTCTTATAAGAAACTAAAGGCACCTTGCTATCCTTTGTTATTTTGATCAGCTGCTGCTTCTTAGTTTATTCATCTTTAAAAGCTCTAAGATAAAAGAAGCCTGGAAGTTAACTATTTTGCTTTGAGTGAGCAATGCCTGAACAGCTGCTGTGTTATCCATCATGAAAACCTCAGCACTCCTAAAAAGGATGTGGAGCTGGGGTTTGTTCCCCTTCAAATACCTTTTTAAAATACTACAATGATGTTAAATGCATTCACAGTTCTTTAAGCATAAGTAGAATGAATCAGATTTGTGATTCATTAAAAGCAGGCTCTTTACAGGGGGAAGAATTCTGTGTTGTTTGCTATCAAGGCTTAGTGAATGAACTAAAATAACAGAACAAAAAAAAAATTCAGAACAAAAATCTCAAATTTGTGATGTGTTCATTTGCCTCTGACTTTGAAATACGCAGGTAAGTAAGAACTGGCTTCACAGCAAAGTGATAATAATTTACATGTGAAATAGAATTGTGCCGGATAAGGTAATCAAAGAAAAATGCAGGTTATATTTAGTCAATTAGACATATAAAACAATGACAGCAGTGGATAAGGAGTAATTGTGGCAGTTCTTGTGTTTGATGCTTTTGAAGTCGTGTCCTTCCCCGGGCCTCTCTCCCATCCCTGGCCAGCAAGCCACATTGTGCCCATTGTCCCCAAGTCTTGTTCCTCCATGCCAGGAGGAGCAAGCAATGGACATGTTCTCTGTCTGTCCCTTAATGAACAGTGAAAAGAGTACAGTTCTCTTTATTTCCAGAAGCTGGAGCAATGCTTACAGTAGGCACAGTGGTGCCTTGCCCAGGCCTGTGTACATAAACTCCTTGCTGCCTCCCCTCACCACCTGTTTTGGCTTAGATGCTCTTTACAAACCAATAAAACAGACAGGATTCAATGAAGGCAGTCAGAAATGTAAAGGTCTGGTTTTCCACTGATATTCACCCATTTTACACTTTTTTTTCACTGTATTTACTTAGGCACATTTAGCTCCTGAATAATACCGGTTTGGGATCAGAATCAGAGATGTGCAGATGTGGACATCTCTGGCCAGAAGCTACCCTGCTCTATCATTTAAGTACCATCAATCTGCCCTGTTGTTTCAGAGCAACACTTATCCAACCGGTGACATCTGCTTCAGACATCTTTTTCACCTTGCAGGAATTAAAAACCCTAGGTATTCTAAGTGCCTTGTTTACATTAAAACATGAGAAGTCAATGAATATTTAAAGCATTTCCAGTAAATAGTGTATAGTGTAATTATGTAAGCCTTAACTATACAGGTCACTGAGAGTAAATACTTAGGCAGATTCTGCCATTAAAAATCTTGGCAGATAAATATTTTATACAGGTTGGAAAAACTGTAGGGCTTTTTTTTTTTTTTTTTTTTTTTTTTTACCACTAGCCTACTGAGAGAATCTGCAGGACATTAAATTAATCTTGCAATCTTTGAAGAGTTCCCATCTTTTAATCTGTTTTGTTTCCTAGCTGTGTAAGTGAAGATATTTTTATGGATGTAGGGAGCTGGAATACTAGAGTGGATCCAAAACCTGACTACAAATTAGCAGAGCGCATTTTCAAATCACTGCCTCAGTAGGTATGTACCTTGCTGCAGAGTATGGAAAATTATCTCTGGCTCTGGAGCATGCAGCAAGTTTGTTAGCATTTCCAGCCAGAACTAAGCAGCTTGTCTCCCACTGACAAGTTCAGGTTTCATGAAAAAAATCATGTCTTTGGTGAATAGCCATTAAATGTACCAATGCACGTGTGCAAAGATTATCATATTAGCAGACTTACTTTACATAATAAAATCATGAAAATTCAGAATTAAGAGATACTCTGTCCTTAAACTCTGGTGCTACAATATTAAAGCACTCCCTGATAACCCCAATTGTCCTCCCCTGAGCGAATTGCTATACAATGGCCTTTTCTACTTGCAAATCTCCACAAGGGTTAATTCCTCATGGCTGGAACTGCCTCTGAGGTTTTCAGTCTTAAATTCCAGAAATCCACAGAAAGTCAAAGCCATCCATGTGGAAGCCCTTCTGCTAGGGAAGGACACTGAATGCACCAGCACTGCCACTGCGGTCTCTGGTGTTAGAGCACAACTACCTTCTGAAGAACACACTCAGCTGAGAATAGGCTCCTCTCCTTGGCAGACTTGGGATGTCTTGGACCTAATTTACTCAAAGATTTAGATTTAACAGGGTTCAAACACGAAGCACATTTTCTTGTCTTTTTCACATGCCCAGTCCTGTTTGCACAAAAAAAGACCCACATTCTTTCTTGCACAACCTAGAGGGAGCAGCACGAGCCCCTGTGGTAAGTGTGTGCAGTGGCACTGAAGCCGAGGGCCTCTAATCATTTACCATCTTCCACAGGATGTTCTTATCCACACGGGAATGATAAGGCCAAGATTTATCCCAAGAAGTACAGCTGGTCAAAATAGATAGATTTTCTCTAACTGATTGAGGAGATGTGTAAATGTTATCATAATCAGACTTTCTTGTAATGACAAAGGCACATGTAAAGTGAATATACAATCTCTCAGCCTGTAACAAACCAAGACTGTGTTTTAGGATAGCACTGATTTTTGCAAGAAAAATAGTGATTTATGGCAAAGATGCTGTCAAAATGACTCATCAAAAGTTTTGCCTTTAAAGCTCTGCAAACTTGGTTCGTCCCGGTAAACTGAACACAGCAAGTTTTTTACACCTTTGTCCTTTTCCCAGGAAGCTGAATGTGATTTTGTGCTATCATCACACTGATCGGCAAAAACTCAACAGGAAGAAAGCTAAGAAATCCATCACCAGCTGTGCTAGTCCCTCTTTCCCTAACCTCTGATCCGAGGTAGATCACGGCAGGGTCAGGCAGACTGAGCGGTACCTTTACAGAAAATGTCTCTCAGAGGGCACAAGTACCTCAGAGACCTGAAGTATCTCAAACACCCTGGGCTCTGCACTCTGTGTCATGGGGGATCACTTTCAGTCTCAGTTAATTCTGAGGTGTCCAGAAATGCAACGGATGAACACTGCAGACTTAAAATAGGTCTCTTGATTGTCTCGGTTTCAATGCAGTTACGTGATTTTCTCTTCCCCCTTCACATTCCTCTTCCCCTTCTATAACTCAAATAAGCACAAGGCTCAGTTGCCTTCAGCTTTCTCATGCACACACTCTTACACGGGAACATTGCAACTTGGCAGATCCAGGAGTCTCCTTTCCTGTTGCAATCTGGCCCATATTTGTCCTGCCTATTTCTCAGACACTTCACAAGGGTCCCCAACTTTGGTGCACAGACTTATCAAACTCCTCCTAACATCAGTGTAAGGATGGGCATTTTTAGAAGATTATTAAATTTTAGGTGGATGAATCACCCTCTGCAGGTGCCCTGTATTCTCCACCAGCTGTGCAAGGTACCTAAAGTCAGATGAGCTGAGTGACCACACAGAACACCATAGTTTGCTCCCTCCTTTGAGAAAACCACAATATAACACAGAGAGTGCTGATTGCTGTAGGAAGCAAAGAGTTCTTGCCTCAACAAAGAGGTGGGAGTGAAAAAGGAGGAGTGAGTACTTTACTTTGACGCTGACAGTATTTCCCTCAGCTAAGTGGCGGGAGGAAGGCAGACAATGCAATCTGGAGGGTTGTTATTTTATAACTAGCTCTCCTACACTCCTCCAGTCTGCCACCTGCTTGTATGTAGACCCAGCACACAAAGCACCCACTCCAGAGGATATCCTGGCAAGAGGGCTGAAGGATAGCTGCTGCTGAAGAGTAGGTAAGTCTCCCTTCTATATGGAGGTTGGACAAACTCATGTCCAGAAGGAACTGCAGTGGTCATACTCTTTTCAGCCACACTGGTCTCATTACTATTTCTTGGTATGACTGATGGTGCTAAAAATTGTGCTTGTAAACTGGAACGGAAAGCCCAACAGCAGGAAGACAAACACAAACTTGTAATTAATTGAAACCTCCCAATAGTCTTCAGTGGTCTGGTGCCAGTCTAACAAACATCAGGAGTGTGAATAAGCCCAATATATACAGTGGTTCTGGGCTGGCCTGTAACACACTTAAAATAAAACATATGCTGAAAGAGCTTGGCTGAATGAGGGCTAGAATGCTCTGTACTCGGCAGCATCCCACTGAGAGTGTCAAGTGGGCAAAACAATAATAGTTTGATGTGGATAGAGAAAGGAAGGGGCAGAGAAGAAAAACTAATCAACGAGGAGAAAAAGAGAGAGAGAAAACACTAGCAGTCCTAGAGCAGGCAGAAATTTGAGGCTAAATTAGAATGTGCCCTTGAGATGATCTGCACTGGAACTCTCACTCTTTGTATTTTCACACTGTTAGGAAAAAAACCCTAACAAATGATCATTTGGGAAGTTAAGGAAGCATTTTCAAGCATAGACTGAGTTAGTGTCTAGTCTACTCTGCAAAGCTTCATCTTTAACACTATCCAGTCCATCATAGAGTGATTATGCAGGAACATTTGTGATCCATGAACATACTGAATTGATAAACATCATCCATGTGGAATTAACAGCAGAACTTGTTCCAAGATGACCAGCATTTCTTTTCCATGTTGGCACTCTTCTCTAGCTCATTAGATCCTACATACCAACAGAATAAGTGATCCAAAGAAGAACAACATGACAGACCTAATTTTTTTTACTTTCATAGGCATGTGAGGTGAGTGTCATGCGCTGTCTCCTACCTACTTTCTTCTGGGTGATGCTTAGAGCAACACTCATGTGCTGTGGAGGAAGTTGTGTCCAGCCTTTCTAAACCAACTAAAGGAAGTAAAAAAAGAGAAGAGAGACAGAGAGAGGAAGATCCTAAAGGAGCACCTTACAGTAAAACGATGAGTTTTGGCACAACAGAGTTCTAAGTTAACTGTTTGCAAGCTCCCATAGCAAACCAGATGTCACCTCTTTCACTCTGGATGCTCTTTTAAGCTGATGTCTTATCAGAGAGGACCTGAAAATTCATCAGCAATCTGACATAATGCTTTTCCTTCTAGGCAACATACCACAAACTTTCAGGAAACATAAAATAGGTAAAAAAGCATAAATATATGGACTTTCTAATGGAATATAATGCAAAATATTGTACATACCTTTAGTTTTACTCAAAGCAAGCAATGTAGTGAACTAGTGAGTACTGTGATACTCAATAGGTCTCTTGTCACTCTCTTTGCAATTACTTAAAAGAACAAATGACCCTACATGCCTATAACCATGCATCCTATGCTGTCATCTGCAGCTGTGGCTGGGACAGGACATGGAGCTTTGCAGCCCCAAACAAGTCAGCAGGGTTAATTGAAGGTCACTAGAACTACTGGAGCTGTTACTGGGGAGATGATTTGACATCCCAAAACGAAGGAACAGCCTTCAGTATATCTTAGGATACTGAGACCAGTGGAATGTGTTTTAGTCTCCAACACCGAATTTTACATTTATTCCCTCTTCTTTCACTGGAAGACAGATGTTAGTTCTCCCTGTCACTCTTGAAGAACACAAAGAGAATATGCAAAAGAGAGTAGTGACTCCTCTTACTCTTCTCCCTCAGCAAAACTGCCAAAGATTAGTAGTATACAAGAGGGTTTCTTTTCTAAGAGTACATCTTTGTTTGGGCTAAAGACAGGACTCATGAAATCAAGAAGAATGAACAGGTCATTATTCCCAGAAGAAACTTTTCTTTACCTGGAAAGACAATTCTTGAATTCGATGCTACCTAAAATGCTGTACAGTATTAAAACAAGCTCTGAGTACTATGGATCACAGGGTTGTTGTCTTTTCCCTTTTTTTGGTTAAGCCATCAAGTCATGAGCGATTTGTGTAATAATCAAGAAAACTTTGCTCAAGGCAGCATTCTCACTTTGCAGTGTTGTTACTAAAGGCAAACAACTAGATTCACAAAAGAAAGCTTTCCTGATCCTTTTTATCTTGAAGCCTAATGACATGGATATCCATCTGGAACATGGGAGAACCACAGTCAGATTCCCTTCCTGGAATCAGACCAGAGATAGGGCCTTGGGTGTCCCTCTGACCACCAGCTTGTCCGCAAATCATCAGACACAACACCCATTCTGCAGCCAGAGTGTTGTCTTAAGGGAAAAGGCAGTGATACTTAATAGCTGGATATCTTGTTTTCCTGGGAAAGGTTGCTCTCTGTTGGTCTGACTCAAAAAAGAGGTCTTGAAGCAGGGTTTGCCAAATACCCATTGCCTCCAACAGTCCCTTACAGGAGAAAAGGGTGCCTTTCCTGGAGATAAAGAATGGCACCTAAACCACTCATCCAAATCTAAGCCAAGCCTCAAAACAATGCTTAAAAATGTTCAACATTTCAGACTTCTTCAGGTTTCATATTTCCAAATTTTCTCTTTGTTATTTTTTCTCTTTTGGTGTGACTAGCTGCAAACCAGCACATGGCTTGTCATACTCAAGCTGCAGGGAGGAGACAAGAAGCCATTTCTTGTGGGATGCCACATCAGAGGCAAGCGTCAAAGTTTTCCTGAATAAAAAATCTCAATACAGTAGCTAGAATCACCTGATTTCCTCTTATATGTTTTATTTTTGATATTGTTCATCATTATACAATGCTATCTGTTTTCAGGTGACCAAATTTCTGGCTGAGTCCCTGAGTTAGCTAACTGCCCTTGGACATCTGAAACCTGTGAATATAAATCACTAGAGCTTTGGTCTAATTTAGATCACATGAAAATACATGCTGTCCTTAGGACCAAATCAGCTGAGATATATCAGCTTCATGAAATAATAAGTAGAAAACAGCACTAATTTTAGACACCATCTCACATGGGTGAGAAAATCAAGAGAAGCTTGACAAACAGAGAAAATCTTAAAGCTTCTATATACAGAAATTGTCTCCTTTTAAAGGCAACAATTGTTTCCATTTGTTTAGAAACTTTGGCAAGACCAGCAGAATGTAGAAAACTCCTGGTAGGATTATGATCAAGGAAAGGAAGAAATGGGGGGTGTATCCAATTAAAAACTATTCTAATTATCCTAGGGTGAACTGAGCCAGCCACTGGACAACTTTGACTCCTTATGTAAGCGCAAGCAAGCCGTGCTTAACTGAACAAATTACAGTGTTAAAACAGGGCATGGGTTTGTAAAAGGAATCAGTTTTCTTCCTATACATTCGCTTTTGCTACATTAACTTAGCTTGCTAGGAATCCTGTTCATCAACCTGCATACCCTCAGTCTCCAGGAGGATAATCAAGAACACACTACCTATGGCTATCTAAAAAAGACATCTCTTACATACAGTAAATAATCAAAATCATTCGTATGTGCTATATATATATATATATATATATATATATATATATATATATATATATATGTGCATGTATGCCTGTATGTATATATATGGAGAGACAGCACCTGTCCTTGATCTAGAGCTATCTAAATGCATATACATACATGAATATATTATGTGTGTATGGAAGTATGCAAACATATACACATATATGTAGGTATTTCTAGTACATATATGTAAGTAGGTGTGAACATACGCCAGTGGATCTTTATATGCAGGAGAAAAAAATAAATTGGGAATGTTCTTTCTGACTTTAACATAACACTCATTTCAGGAACTTTTAAATACAGAGTAGAGCAGCTCCAAGGAGTTATTCTGGTCTTAAATGTTTTATCAAAGAAACCAGAATCAGGACCTTAAAGTACCCTTTCCAACTGCAGAAGAAATGAACATAAATTGAGAAAAAGCCCGAAAATACTTAAGAAACAAAGAGCTACACACATATACTAACCCTTCACCAAAATGCAGGAAGGAAGTGTACCATGCAAACTCTGAAGCCAAAATCTTGGCCCCATAAATGTCAGCAGGAATTGGCCAATTTTAGTTTTTATATCTGTCATCGAGAGTTTTATCTCAGGGTTGCCCTGACATCATCTCATCCTGGGTAAAATGAAGGCTACAGCTGATACTGTTGAGGCCACTGCCTGCAAAGTACTGGATGCCTGAAATGCAGACGGAAATCAATATCTATCCCAGTGGAGCTCATAAGCATCCCTGGGAAGATCCAGGGATTCAGCTCAGGGCACACCGAAGCCCTGTCTCACACTGACAACACAGTTGCACTGTTAAACTACCAGTTTTTCAGATACAAGTGTGAGGCTCTCTGTGGTGATGACTTCTGCTCCAAATTCTGCTGTATGACTGTCAGACACCCTTTCTCCCAGCTCCTGCCGCCATCAGCCATGGCTCTTTTATTGCAAGATGCCCAAGGTATGCAGTGGCTTTGTTGTTTCAGGAATGCAAAAATTACACTTTAAAAGGTTATGTTCCCCCATTTTGTACTTACTGGACAGATTTGGCAGATTCTGACATTAGTTTCCTGCTGTTCACCCCAGCAGGCAGAAGGGGTCTTATGGTCACATGCACACCCAAAAGCTTTTGTACAACTGCGGAATGTGACTTTTATTCTCTAATTTTCCTCTCTCAGAAGAGCAGTACATGGAATACCTAGGCTATCCTGGCTACCAAAAGCAGCCTGCCTGCCCTCATGAAGCACTCTTTCTGGTCTAGCTATCTTGCTAAGAGATGAGCTATACTAGCTGTACGACTTCTAGGTCTCAAGCTGCCTTGATATTAGTATTCCTACACAGAAGACCTAGCTCTGGTAATTTCATTAAGCTTTTCTGGGACTTCAGCAAGTATCTTGAATATTTTCATAGGAGCTACACAATTTGCTTGGAAGCAGTTTGCTTTTTAGAGACTATTCCAAGAAAACAATGAAACTGCAAATAAATAGTTGGATTACATTTAAAATAGGGGTGTCTGATAGCCTAAGGTTAATCTACAATTTCAATATGGTCATGCCAATGCATAAAAATCATAATCGCTTCACCCTGAATATGGCTAAATTAACTGAAATTGCTTGAATCTACAATAAAGCAAAACACTAGAGTCTGAAGCTTTCTATTAACAAAGGAGCACTTACCTGTAATCATAGTTAGAGCTGATAGACTTGCTAAGGCTGGGATATCAAGGTTAAGGCTCTTTAAGTTTAAGGAAAAGTCTTTAATAGAGTCGAGCCACTCCCCAAATCCACGAAGGCACTGAAGTCTATGAAGCACGAGTCCATTGCAGAATACAAACTTATCCTCAGCAGTATCAGACCTCAAATAAAAGCAATTGAAAAAATTATAAATGCATCTTCTACTTTACAGCAAAATGCATAACCAGTATTGAAGCGTCTGTCATTTAAAATCCAAGGCATATTATCCTGAGACATATGTGGGCATTCACGTTTGACAATATGTTTCTCCCTTGGGGCCAAAGTACAACAAACAAGCTTCTATGATTGCTTACTTGGTAGAGTTATAAGCCTGAGGTTAGCTGTAGCATGTGGTGTAGACTGTCTAATTAGTTAAGATTTTGGTCCTGCCCAAAGGCATAAACAGAGAAGACATTTTGCATTAAATACTGTATGTTTGAACCAAAGGAATACTAAGTGAGTGCATGCTGAAATACAAAACTCATAACAAGATAGGTTCTGCAACTCTCAGCATTTACTTAGTATCATCTGCATTTTTCAGATTGTAAAAATTGGTAAGGAAAAAACAATGGAAAATGTATGCAGTAATGCACCACAATACACATAACAGAATAAACTCTTTTATATGAAAACCTGTGTGAAGAAAAGAAATTACAGCCAAACTCTCCTCTCCTTCCCCTCCTCATTGCCAATATCACACATGCAAAGGTCATTTTCAGCCTAAATAAAGAAGAGCATAACTGAAGTCACCAGTCTGCAATTTTAGCAGTTCCTGAAAGTGGGTTTAGTAAAGTGTCTTAACTAGTGCTAGACTGACAAATAGCATCTCACTCTATTAAATGACTTGGTATTAAGAAGAAAACCAATCTGAACAAGATTTTAAATCTTCTTCATCCCTTTCAAAAACAGATGACAAAGGGAAAAGAAAAAAACTTTCATACTTAAAGTGCTTTTCTATATTTCACACTTATGAGTATGAAGCAGACTTGCTCAAATAGTATCTGAGGATCAATTTTGATTGCTATGTAGGAAGAAGATGGGCTAGATCAAATAAAAGCAGCACATTAGTGACATCTATGATCTCTTTTTAAATCACCTTCTCGGTTTTTCCTGCAGTGTAAAACAAATTAAACACCATTTCCTTTGTATGCTGACATTGCTGATTTTTGTGCCTTTTTTTGGTACAACTGACAGTGTTCAAAGATACTGCCATATTTATTCCTTAAAAATATTCAGATGGATGATTTTTGACATCATCTTAAGAGGAAATTAAATAAATAGTTACCTGATGGAGAGTCTTAGTACAAACAGCTCCAAAAAAGCTGATTCTATGAGTAATGTCTGATCTTCTTTTGGGAGGTCAGTAAATCCTGGGATTTTTTCTGCCCAGCCTCTAGTTATGTCAATGGAGGCAGTCAGAAGATTATAGAACTGTTGTACATGTTCTGCATCTGTGCCTGCAGCAGCCTGATCAGTGGAACAGTACTAAAATGAAAACCACAGAAAGCAAGGTTATATGCATTTAAGGACATTCTGTGAAACATACAGCATTATTTGCCCAACAACATTTACTTCTGTGGCAAAGCTGGTATTATTAACAAAGACATAAAAAGTAGGTTTACATCTCTCTACTTATTTGGCTACCTACAGGCGTTTTGCTATTCAGATAGATATTGCAAAAATATTTCCATATGTATAAAAGTAATTTCAAATTTATAACTAAAATATAATATCACATTTTACAAGTACCTATATGCTATTAATAAAGAGAAATAGAAACCTGGTGGGTAGGATAATTTGCATCACAGTAGACGAGGAACATTATTTGGCTTACTACAATGAAATACTTTTCCCATTGATGAATTTGTCTCAGTATGTTGGAAATGCAGATTTCTTCCAAACCCTCACAAAGTGCATTTTATCTGACAGTGATAGAGACACATAAGATAAATCACGTTTTATCTGACACATGCAGCATTGCTTCATTTGAATACAGAATTGGTTCAAAGTAAACCAGCTGCCCCATATCACCTCTTATCCTTCAAATTGAAGCATTTGAGGTTCAGCAGAACCTATTATCCTGCTCATGTGGCCATAACTCTTCCAGGCAACCATTTGACAGTCCCAGCTTGCTCAGCTTCCCTGTGACCCCCTGACAGCTCACTCCCCACTATCTCCTACTTCGTCACCAGTGGATCCCTGTCACTCCTTTGACACTGCTCTCCCTCTTGGCAGAAAATACAACATGAGTTTTTGTGGATTAGTCCAACTCTGTGCTTGGAAAGTGCTGCTGGTTTTCTGAGCAGGTACTGAATGATGTCGTATTTATTGTAATAACATCCTCATCATCCAACATCTGCTGGGTTATTTCTGGGAGAGACTTCATACCCACTCTCTCTCATGGATTCAGCCAAAGAAAGGCTGAGGTAGTCTCCACAGCCAAAAGAAGCCTGCATACCCTCAGGAAACAACTTCCCACATGCAGTTAGGCTTCAGTCCATTCGCCCAAAGGCCATTCTAGCAGCTCTCCAAGCCAGAGCGGAAGCAGAAAAAACTCTTTCCCAATCAATAACAGTGGACTGGCAGCCTGGGAGGACCATATTACAACCCTGGGCTGCAGGCATCACCCAAGTTGCTAACTGCAACCCAAAAGTCACCTAGTAAAACATGCAATTCTTCTTATAAAGTTTATATGGAGACAAATTTTGCCTCAGCTACTCCAAAGGATCCTGTGACAGTGAGGCAGGTAGACGCCACAACACAGAGAAGATGGGGATCAGCAGTTGAAAAATCAGTATGCTGTATCATTTATGTGTTCAGACCCCCACTTGAATGGAGGAGTTGAGGTTGCTCAGGCAGCATGCAACAACTACTCCTGGCACTGGACTGCAGCAAGATGCACCCAGGTAATTAATGGGTAGAAAAAGATAATTTGCTTTGTCAGAGACCATGCATGTTTTGGACCCTCTAGAAGTGGAGCTGCAGAGCAAGCCACAAGTGCGCATTGGGCTCTGGGAGATGTGCTTTGCTGGACAGAGGCTGACCTATGACTCTTTCTTACTACACAGGGAATCTAAACAGGCTGATGGAAACTCCTGCCTCACAATAGGTATGGATAAGGCAAGACATATTCTTGATTCTTTGAGCAGTAAAGAGGAGGGGAAGGAAAAGGGAAAGAAAGAAGATACTACCCATTCTGAAAGGGTTCATTCTAAATATAACTCATAACTTAGCGTAATTATGCCAGGTGTTAATTTGGTCCCAATACTGGTAAAACATTCCTTTGGCAAAAGTACGGCAAAGTTTTAAAATTTTCTAATGAAGGTGATTGCTGCATTATGTCGTGTAACTGTGAATGCTACAGTGTGGTATACCCCATGCTGGGCACTGAATCAAATCAAATGCATTAAAAAAAAATTATAACCTGTATTTTTTATTATAGTCTATCCCATGAGAGCAATTTTAGAAGAAAGGTAGAAAGATTATAAAGAACTGTATAGTTTTCAGCTGCTGCAATACGTCACTGCTTGCTACAAAGTGTTAGCACTTACAAAGAATTGTTAAAATATTATTTACTTGTAACAGACTTAGGAGGATATAAGTAACCATAAACAATATATATGTTTCTGTCTCATGCACCACAATTGTGGGTTTTTTCCATGATTATTTCATGGAGAAGTAGTGATATTTGACCTAACTTGTGACCAAGACAGCTGGCAATCCTGCCCTTGGTCAGGAGGCCACAGGGACAGAAGGGCTCCCTCTGATCTGCATTTCTAAACCTGCCCTAATCAAACTGGAGGCAAACACGGAGAAAGACAAAAGAAAAAGCTCTGCCCCACTCCCTTACTCAGTGCTCCTTTGGGAATTAAATGAAATCTGACTGTTACTTAAGGAGGGGGTTGCATGTGTAGCAAGCGACATTAACTTGTATTTTATATCTGAAGGGATTTGGAAAGCCTGAGGTTGGGATAGCACAACTTAGCTCTGCCCTTTGCCTGCTTTCATCAGTCCTTCATTGATGGCTACAGCTGCAAAAGCCTGACAATAATTTCTCTGCACAGAGGAAAGCCTACACTCATTTTTCCAAAAGTCAAAATATGTGCTTAATTTTGTGGCCCAGGAAGGCTTGAATTATTGCCTAAACGCTGCACTCCCCCTCTGAAAGGGTAATATCTCTATTTAAGTTGGTGCCTACTCTGCATGAATAAGGATGGCAAGATATAGGGTCTGTTTTTCATCTTACCTCCTTAAAAGTGTGAACTCAGGGAATTGTACCAGTAAACAGGTGTGAGACCAGACTACTTGGCAATTGCCTTTTGAAGCGAAGTACCTAAATATACCACTGCTGTGGACTGGTAAGTTAAAACCAGTACTGAGATGAAAAGCAGCCATGTTCTATACAGAACTGTTTCCAATGTTTTGGTGTAAAGTTTGTCACTTACGTAATTTTATTTTTGTTTTTTTCTTGGGTTGCTCTGTGTGTGTGTGTGTAGGTTTTTTGGAGGGAAGGGATACCTGTTTCTCTCTGAAACTTTTATCAGTATTTTTAAGACAGTCAAGATACTACAGCTTGTAAACATGAAGATCATGCTAAACATAAAGGTCGTATCTGCAGAAGTGTCAGGACTGACTCCAAAGCCAGGTTTCCAGATCTGCCCATTTGTGGGGCTCAGCAGGGTCACAGCCTAGTTGAACGTGCCGTAAGTTATTCTTTACAGGTACAGGATGATTCTTCAGAGGAATATTTTAGCATTGCAATGTGTTTATGGCATGTTTTACTAAATTCATTAAATTCAATTAATCTTGCTTTTTACACAGCATTTGTTTATGACCTCCCCTAACTTTTCAAAGTAAGTATAAGGGTGTATGAAAAACATAAGAATCTACTAATTTCTTGTAGAATATTTTTGTCTTTTTAGTACCGCTGGGCATAACAGACTATTATATATTTTAGAGTAAACAAAAACTTAGATATTAATATGTTCTAACAGAAAAGCATACTTAATCTTTTAGCTACCAAGACTAAATTAATTTTCTATCAATCATATGCTCCCTGTAATGTCCAACAGAATTGTTCAACAATTAAATCTATGGGTTATTTTCATTAAAAGAGAAATAATTACTGCAGGACAAAGAAAAAAGTCACATAAAAGTACATAATTTTTGTTCAGTTTTCTGTAAATGCAAAAGAACTTTATATCAATAAAAAATACAAACTATGGCCTCTGGACTTCTGTAATTCTGTGGAACCCAGCAGATTTCTATCAGACAGCCCAGCTCATCACACACCTTGGTATTTGCAGAATGATCCCTGAGACATTCTGGGTAAGTTAAAGTACACGTACATATGGCTAATGCATTCTCCCCATAGTAGGTTGTCAGACACGGACAGTTA
Organism: Platysteira castanea; assembly: GCA_013397175.1. Lineage (NCBI taxonomy): Eukaryota > Metazoa > Chordata > Aves > Passeriformes > Platysteira > Platysteira castanea. Next base: position 385,705 of record VYXC01005075.1, read on the forward strand.
GATTCTTGACAATAACTTGAAAAACTAAATGATATAATACTTACAGATTATCTTAAAGAAAATATGTTACAGCATGCTTTAAATTGCTGAATTATATATATTAGTATAGTCTAAAATAGCATAATGTAATTTTTATATAATTGCAGTAAATATGATTTAGGATTAAATATTACTTAACAACAAGTGATAAATGGCCAATGGAGTTACTGTCTGAGTAGAGCTGCTATTTTTTATAGTCTCAAATTTAATCATATTTCTTTTAGGAGGAAGAATTTGATCTTGTTTTTCCTTAGCTGTAATTTTTTTCTTATCCTATACCAACCTGCCTAAAAATTGTATTTAATAAGCCATTTCAAGGCTGTATTTTAACAACTACAGAACATTTTTTTCAGATTTCAGAATACTCCATGAAGATTTAAATCATGACTATGATACATTAAAGGACAAGGTTATAAAAATATATAATCTTTGGGAAAGCTTTGCTGAGATAATTTTTCAGAATTTTGATTTTAAAAGGCTTCTTTTAAAAATGTGAGTTTTACTGAAGGAATATTCATGCTGGGGTATCCAAAGCCAACCCTCGTGCCATTTAAATAATGGCAAAATTCCTACTGATTTCAACAGGAATGGTCCTATCCATCCAGTGTCACGCTCTGCAACACTTCAATCTGAATATTAGGGAAGTGCTATTAAATTTTAGCCTTCAGAAAATGGAAGTTAAGATATTGGACATACAAGTACTGCTCCTGGTTAATCAATGACATCATAATTGATTGTGTTTTGGCACAGCCTTTTTGCAAGGAAAATGCTCTGTTTATCCATGCATTTTTGCTTTCACTCAGCCATGGAATATGATGCAGAATATTAGATCATTTTGTGATTGAGATCCTCACAATGAGTAGTTACTAACACTAATATCTACTGCACTTCCTTTCCTCTCATTGTCCACCTCTCACAAAAAGAAAACGGCTGGCTGGACCAATTTCTACCCTCATCCAAATTTCACACTTAATTTCATTTTGGCAAACCAGCTGGTAAGGAGAAATGCAGCTTGCAAATCATTTCTGTGCAGAAAGCAAATAGGGAAAGAAAAGTGAGACATACTCTTGAATAGTCCAGCTCCCTGGGCGTGGAGTCGGTTAAAGCTCGAACGAGGGCATTCATCATGCTGATGGGAGGAGAGGGCGGGGAGGGCTGGGAGGGTTCTTGCTGTAAGGGGCTCTTTGGTTTGGAAGGCAGCCGACCTCTTCTCCCTTTCAGGCTGTCGGTACGGACAACTAGGTGAAAAAAATCCCAAGGGAATGAGTTGTGAAGGTACCAGCAAACGATGGATCAGAATGAACACCCTGCTTTCCTTATGGTGGCCAGACCAGCAAAAATAAGAGCGTTTTCCAGTTTCAGCACATGCTCTTGATGCTTTTGATTGCAAAGGAACACAAATGGCACCAGAACTGTGTCAGACCTATGATCGTAAGCAGCAGTGTAGCTGCTTCCTGAGAGCCCAGCTGTGTTCCTTGTGTCCATGCTTTGTTTGCAGCACGTCTGTGTGCCCGTGTACGTGTGCCCATGACACTCCACTGCTGAAAAAAAACCTGAATGTGAAACACAGATTTTAGTGTTTCTACTACCAGTGTCTCTTTTAAATGGCAGAGGCGTTCATTCAAAGTAATTTTAGCTTTCTTGAAGCATTTGAAAAAATACGGTCACACTATACAGGTTATATTATCCATGTCAGTATTTGCAGTGGGACTGCTCACACAATATTATTCACATGCTTAAATATTTGCAGAATTGGGACTAATGAGTTGATCCTGTTTCCATTTAAATTAATTGCAAATTTACAATCAGCTTATGGGAATGAAACGAGATCCTATGTCAAAATGCACACAATCCAGTGCAGCCCCCGGTGAGATAACAAGGGGAAGCCAACAGCATTATCGAGCAATGTTCAAAGTTAATAAAGGAGACATTTTGGCCACTGTCAAATTATCCTCTTGTGACCTTGCTGTTCTTGAACTCTGGGGTCTATAGTCTAACTATGGTAATAGGGGTGAAAAGCAGAAAATCAATACATTATTACATAAATGCACCTATCTGAGAGTAAGTTATGAATCTCATCACTGTCAAATTTATTGTAGAGACATCCATGTTGAAACACACACACACACACACACATTCATTAAACATAATATTTTAGTTTTCTGGGATGATAGCCAGAGTCCTTACCTTCTTTAACCATGCCGACACTGAGACACTTCTGGAACCGGCAGTATTGGCATCTGTTACGACGTCTCTTGTCCACTGGGCAGTTTTTATTTGCCAGACAAACATATTTTGCATTTTTCTGAACTGTTCTCTGCAAAAATGCAACATAAAAATAGTAAACTGATTGTTTCTTGAGCAACTTAGAACCTGACAAAATGTGTTTTAATTACAACATGAAAAGTGACAGTGCAATTCATATAATTAGATAAAATTAATTTCCTAACACACTAGCCTGCAGGAAAAACAATTTTATTAGTGCTAGCTGCTGACAATGAAAATCATCTAGGATTGTTCTGAAGCAAGTCTCTGGAGACAAGCAACTTTGAATGATAAAATCATATCTGAAATTACCAGGTCATCACATCTACCTTTGGGGATTAGATTATCTCCGCTTTTAATATCCCTTTGGGAACAATTTTCTACTTGGTTCATTCCCTTGATTATTGCTGACCTTATTAAAATAAAATCAAAATGATCTGCAATGTACTTCTCTTGCTATCACTATTGTTAGTCAAATACCACAATAACTGGTTTGGTTAGCCATTAAAATCATCAGGGAGAAAAATAAAAATACCAAAAACCCCTACAAAATATGTTTGGCTAAATACTCTGGGAAAGTTAACCTGACCTGAGGAAAAAAGACAGAATGATGCCATAGTAATGTACATTTAATTAACTCTAAAGTCACGTTGAAAAAAATAAAACAAAATTAAAATTTGTAGAAACCTGGAAAGCTTTGGAAGAATGTAACAAATATTAATGCAAAAATGTATCACGCTACCATACTTAAAATCAAAGATATATCAATAAATAACATCCAAAAAGACATTAGTGGAAAAGACACCAGGAAGAAATTTATCAACTCAAAATTCAATATTAAATCTTTCACTACAATTAAATTAATGGATAAATTTTATTTCATAATTTGTGTTTGTTATCAAATAACAGCCTCAATGAAATAAATATAAGAGATATAGCAAATATTATTCATTGTGATTTGGAGCTGAAAAGAGTTCAATTTTGCAGAATAAGGTACTGTTACAAATCAAGGATATGCTATTGATTTCCACAGAGGCAGGTTTGGGATAATAAGAGCTGCTATTTCCATGTTATTTGTATACTCTTTTCTAGTTATATTTAAATAACAAATTAGTTTTACAGGAGATTTGTATGTTACCATGTAATCAAAGGATTATTATTAAGTAACACTGACAGCTCCACCTACAATAAAAAAACCCATTGCAAGCCCTCTCCCCAAATATTTTGGGACTGTTTTTGTTCCCATAGTATCTTTGACCAGCACAGGGGCATGACTGCTATCTTAGCAAGAAGAAATACACCAAATCAACCCCAAATGTTTCAAATCTTAAACTTGCTGCCCAGAACCATCCTACCAAAAGTCTATCCCAAGCTCTTCACTTAAACAAGCTATTTCTGAAATTAATACTGGAATCTGGACTCAATCTGCTGAAAGGAAATTACAAAGCACCCAAATCTAAGATCAAAAGAGCATATTCAACTCTTGAAAATGTAAGTACAAAGTTTCCACTGAGAAACTGCTGTGTGTAAGTTATTTGTGTTGCTATTCAGCTGCAGAGCTGCCTTCATTGCAGAGCAGGCACCGGGACCCTGTGCAGTGCTTAGTCACTGCTCTGCAGACAGCTTTCCCCTGGTGAGGACTCCCCGGGCTCCTGAGCTGAAGGGTAATGACAAGGCAACTACCAAACACAACTAGAAGTACTTGGGTTTGTCCCATGAGTGAAACCAGTTTCTTCCTGGTGCTGACCACCCTGTATTCCTCCTCACGCCAGCACCCCATGACAACAAACGGCACCGCTGTCACCACCTAAAATATTAAGTGGACTCTACGCTTTCAGGGTTACTTTTCTCACCTAAAATCAAAGTATAATTGGAATGGGTGACTGAGTAAAACCCAGGTTGAATGTACTCCAGGTGCGTTTCACTACAGAATGAGTGCAGTTTATAGCTTAAACTGGGGTGACCCATGTTTCATTGAGGGATGCTGGCAGACCAGAGATGTGGTTCGCCCAGATCACTGCAATGGCCTCCTCTCAGCAGAGACTGGCTGATCCTTTTATCCTTCAGAAGGCTTTCCTTGGCCTTCTTCAAAAACTTTGTGTGTCCCTACCACCCTGCTGGGGGAGCCTGAGTTTTAACACACGATGTCCCCGAACCCCCGGGGACATGCGGGGACATGCGGGGACAGAGTGGGTGGGAAGTGAGGTGGGGGCAAGCAGGGAGGGGAGCAAAGCGCAGAGCTCTCACCTTGAAAAAGCCCTTGCAGCCCTCACATGTCCGCACCCCGTAGTGCTGGCAGGCGGCATTATCTCCACAGACAGCGCAGGTGCCTTCCCCAGACGAGGAGCTCCTGCTGGGCGGAGACGGGAGGCCACTGCTGCCGCTCCCGCTGCTCTCGCCCATCAGGCCGGAGGTGGCTGCGTTGAGGCCGAGTGGTGAGAAGGCTAAGGTGGCTGGTCTTTTGGCCAGGTGAAGCCCGTAGGAATGGCCCTCCATGGGAGCCTGGCTGGCGGCGGGCCTGTCGGAGCCCAGGGGCAGGCTCAGGGAGGCAGGGTCGTAGCACATGTGGGCGGCCGCGGACGGCGTGTGCGGAGGCGAGTGCTTGAAGTGGAAGAGAGGGAAGCGCGGAGGCACGGTCTTCATGGGGGTGGCGTCCATCAGGTGGCCGGGAGGCAGGCAGGTCTGCGTGGGCTGCAGCGGGGGCTCATCCCACAGGCCCTGGTGAGCAGGGAAGCCGGGTGTGGTGGGCGTGGAGGGTGGAGATTGCTTGAAGTACATGGAAGTGCTGGGCATCCCCTCATCTGTGGATGGGGGCAGTGAGGGCTGGTATGGGGACAGCCGGGTGTCTTCCATCTTTATGAGGGGCCTCTGGCCAGAGGAGGCAGTTTGCATTTGGTAGAGGCAGGAAGGCTTGAGCTCATAGCTGCCAGAGTAACCCTCCATAAAGGTGCTGAAGCTGGGAAGGGAGGTGGTGGCCGTGGCAGTGATTTCGGTACTGCTCAGGTCCATGGTCAGCTTGGCATAGTCAGGGTTCATGATGTCTGAGCTGTACTCCGAGCCATACGCGTAGGTCTGAGATGCATAATTCGAACCGGGCGGTGAAGGACTATACTGCGCTTGCACACAGGGCATATCTGCAGGGGCAAAGGGGCACATTAACAACAAGCCCAGTGCACCAGGCCGCGGCCCAGGCCCTCACAAACTTCTTTCCTAGGAGCTTTCCCACCTCTCAGAGCTCAGGTAAGCACCTAACTCCCATTCGGACATTTAAATTAGCCTCAAGCCTTTTCCTTTCAACGAGAAATATGCTTCAAGGACCGGCTAAGCATTTGGTATTACGGAGCCTGCTCTCATCTAGTCAAGGGAGAAACTCACATTTATACCAGTGTCAGTGAGAGAAGAATCCATCTCAAGCTGCCCTACATCTGCTGCTTAATATATATAGGTGTCAATGAGAATTAGATAAGCAGAATGAGAACAGTTTATGACTCTAAATCTATGTCTATATGCATGCAATCATGCCATAAAATTTTCATGAAGGGTAAACGAGATTATCAAATGCATAATATTAAAAATTATATTTATTTTAAAAGAAGCAGCATCTGCAGTACATGTCAGAGGCATTACTCAAATCACAAGGTTTGCTACTCAGGACTTGCAAACATCAATTTTGTTTACCCAACTCTGGACCTTTGAGGAATATTTCTGGTCAGCTAATAATTTAAGGTTGCTATCTCATTGCTAGTTTTAAGGCTTATCTCTGGTAGAATGTTCTCCTTAAAAAAGTGGAGGGTAAAACATCCCCTTCAATTTACAAAAACATAGGATAAAAGTTATGTGGTATTTCTGTTTTTATGGGAAAGCACAGTTGAGGCCAGTAATACAGTTGGTTTTATTCATTAGTCATAAAACTTAATGTGGTTCACTGATAGCTGGGATGGGTGAAGCAACACAGTGCCTGGCTGAAAAGCTCTGACTGTTAATTTCTTTTACATTTTCTAATAGTCTGCCATGTAATTTGCTGGTCACAGGAAATAATGGACCCAATTCTGCAATTCACTGAGGTTTGCCTGACCAAACACTGTGAGATTCTAGCCCAATATTTGCAACTCGAACTAAAAGTGTGTGGTGTATTTTGCTTCCACAACAGAGGAATAAAATGCATCAATTAGTATAAATTTTCTCATAAAAAGAAAAGTAAATATGGATAAAATGTATATCAAAATTAAGTGCAGTTCATCTCTTCTTAATCATGGTAATTTATATTCCACAAGCACTTAGAAATAATTCATCCTTAAAAAAAACCAAAACTGCCTTGAAAATAATGAGGTTTTCCTCATTATTTTAAGAACTCTTTTCACTTACAATTTTAAAATATTCACTCCTGACATGCAGGAATCCAACTAATTTGTGTTAAATCAACTTTTAATTCTTTCCTGCCTGCTTTGCAGATAAACATATTTAAACTGAGCACCAAATTTGAATTATCATGCTGTCACAAACCATTCAGATCTTTCTTCTTCTCGAGAAAACATTAAAATCTGAGAAAAAAAAAATAGTGCTGTTTCCTGAAATTAAGACCTTCCTGCTCTTAAATCCAAAAGCTTGAAGAAAAAGGCAGGACAACCCTCCCCCAAGCCTTGCCTCCCAATGTTATTTATGTATTTATTCTACTGTTCCCTTTTTTTCCTATCAATTTCTGTCCATGCCATTCCACGTACACACATTTCCTGGCAAGTCGTATCACTATCATTTGTTAGCTTAAGGACTGGCTGTTAAAACATAGTGATCAGTGCTTAATCAAATAAAAAGAGAAATAAATTCTTTCCACACACCTCCACTGAGAACTGACGGAGGAACACAACAGAGTGAGTGGACAGATAATGTCACAAGTGGACGTGTTGATACACAGCTCTGTGAAGGAAAAAGCCTTTTTTGCTAGCTCAGAGAATGAGCAGGAGTTCAAGGGAAAAGATCATTATGCCTTTTTTTCTGCGTTTTTCTGAGCATAAGAGAGTTATGTCACTGAATTCTGTGCAAAGCGGAGTAGAAAAACAGAAGTCTAAAATAACTCTGACCGGAGGACTGAAAAAATATCCCTAACCTAAAGGTCTGGTCTCTCCTGGCTCTGTGGGACTCCTCCTACCACGCCTTTTGCCAGTGCACTTGTCTAAGTCTAACCTCTACTTTTCCACTTTGGGCAGCAGTATTAGTTCTCCTGCAATGTAAATAACCTGGGATTTTTTTCTTCTTTATCCAACAATATTAAAGCAAGAAAAGAAAAAGCCCCACAGGAGGCGCATTGAAGAGCAACCTGTCATCAAAACCCAAATGAATGAGTAAAAACATCAGGGCAGGGACATTGGGAGCTAATAGCATGTAATTTGCGTTCTTTGCGAGAACTTGAGGTAAAAGATACCCAGTTTAACGCCAGACAAGCTGGGCTCCTCACAGGGACACTAGCACCCCCAACCAGCTTCCCCTTAAATCTGTCACATCTTCGGTGAGGGGCTCGCAACCCCGCGTGTGCTCAGGCACGGCATCGCCAAAAGCGCTGCGAAAGGCAGGCGCTGCCCTGATCCTTTTGGGATTTAAACGCCCCGGGACGTCGGGGGCCGATGATGCCAAAGGGATTTGGGAGGGGTAGGGGCCGCGGCAGGAGCTCCCGGACCCCCCCGCCCTTCTCCCGGAGCGGCAGCTTACCTGGTGGGTATCTTGCGCGCTGAATGGTGGGGCTGGAGGTGCGGACGGAGGCGGCGGCGGGCGGCGGCGGCGGCGGCGGGGGGGGTGCCGGCTGGGACCTCTCTGCGGAGGCGGGCCCGGGGCCTGGCCTGGGCGGGGGGCGCTCTTCCGACCCGGGCTCTGTCCGCCGGCGGCGGGAGACAAGGCACAGTCAGGGGCGGCGGTGCCCAGCGGGGCAGAGGGGAGCCCCCCGCCTCCTCCCCGGCGCGGCGCCTCGGGAGGACGTGGGGGGACTGTCTCCCGCGCTCGCATGGCAACCCCCCGCCTCGCCCCGCGGGTGG
>VYXC01005075.1:408628-434314 GCA_013397175.1 Platysteira castanea
TCCCCTCTCCGCCTTCTCCCGACTATAAATAGCTCCTGCGCGCCGTGCGTGTGTCACGTTCCCATTACGTGCGTCTTACGCTGACGCACGGGGGCGGTGCGCTCCGTGACGTCAGCGCGTATCCGGGCCAAGCTATAAATACCCTTCCGGCGGCCGGTGCCAGTGGCGGGCGGGTTCGCGCTGCCGTCGGTAGTGCCGGTGCAGCTTCTCGCGGGAGCCACCGGTTCCGGCGGCCTCGCTCCCGTAGGGGGCTCCGGGCTGCGCCCGGAGGAGCCCTCCGGGTAGGCGGGTCACTCCTCTCTAGGGTCGTGCTGTGCTTGGGCAGCAGGTGCTGCCGTCTTTGCCTCCCTCTTTCGCCTGGCGGCGTAACTTGCCCTGAGCGGTGGCGGTTCACAGCCCCGTGTTCAGAATCATAGAATGTTAAAGGGGTTGGAAGGGACAGTAAAGGTCACCCAGTTCCAACCCCGCCTGCCATGGGCAGGCACATCTCCCACCAGACCAGGCTGCTGTACACTCCATCCAACCTGGCCTTGAATACTGCCATCGATGGGGCGTGTGCATCCCCCCTGGGCAGCTTGTTTCAGTTTCTCACACCTTCACAATAAAGAACTTGCTTCATATATCTAACTCCAAATTGCCCTATTTTTAGTTTGAACCCATTACTCCTTGTCCTATCACTACAGTTCCTTCTCTGGGTTCCATGTAGGCCCACTTAAGGTACTAGAAGGTTGCAATGAGGTTTCCACATACAACCTTCTCTTCAGGCTGAACACCCACAACATCTTCATGTCTATGAAGACATTTGCATGTCTTCATAGACATACAAATCATTATGTGCCCGAGTGTTGGCTGTGAGTTAGTAATTCAGGAGTCGCTCTGGAGTCAGCCTGACTCCATGTGCAGCCGAGATGGGAGTACATAGCAGAAGCAGTAACTTCAGTGCTGCTGTTCTCCCTCTAGTCTGAGATCCCAGGCAGGGTTAGAGGGAATCTCTGTTTTAGCTGGTTATTATAAATATAGGTAATGTGTTCCCAGCTATACAACGGGTATCTCAATAGGCTTAGCTGCAGCCATCTCCCAGGAGGTAGGCAATGGTTGTTTTGGATCTTTTTAGGTCCAGGAGGAAAGTGAATGTTCTCACAGGCTAGGCAAGTGCTTTAGCCGGTGGTCTGCTGTATGGAAGTGGCTGTGATGGCTGGTCTGTGTGTGTCAGCAGGCACTGAGCCCCTCGGGGCTAGGAGTGTAGCAAGATAACTCATTTTGCAAGCAGCTGTGCTGGCTAAAGATGCAACTCTCCCCCAGCGATTTGCTGCCTTTCTTCTGCCAGAGTTACCGCCCCCACAGCTCTTGAGTTGATGTTGGATAAGCAAGCAGCTGGATGAACTGTACTTATACTGCCTGAGGCGCCCTAAGGAGGATTCCTTCGATCTCTCTTGCTGACAGAGGTTCGGACGTGGTTGTCTATGGCTGTCTATGATGGCAGCACTGCATGGCAATAATGCCTATTGCAGTGATACTCAGAAGAAGATGCCTGCCTGTCACTTTAGGCATTGGGACAACTTTGCTGTGAGTATGTGGGGTGCCTGGGGTTCAGGGTGGGTACACAAATCCTCAGGTCAGCCTGGTTGGTAGCACCTCTCTGTCTGTTCACAGCAGGGCTGTGTGCCAGGTAACCTCTTCAGGTGAGAGTGTAGGCATGAGCAACAGTTGGCTTTGCTGTCTGGGCATCTCACTCGCATCCTAAGCATGTAGGGCTAGGTTTAAAGATAGGCCTGTGTGAAGAATCTAATGGAAAACAGTTCTGTAGAAAGAAATTCAATTCTAATGCTTAAACTGTTGCTAAATAGTGTGAAAATTAAATCATTACCTGGTTTTGATTATAAGTTTTCTGGGTACCGGAGCATCACAGTTGTTGTCTGTCCCATACCCCTCCCTTATTGCTAGCACGAAGGTGTGTGTTTCTTCCAGAGAGTCTTTGCAAAGCAGTAACAAAGTAAATGTAAATAGCAGATTTATTTAATAGAACTCTTGAAATGCTTGGGGTTTCAGGAATCTAGCCATTTTAACGGTTTTCTAGTGTGTGGTTTGTTGGGTTTTTTGTGCTTCATTTTGTAGGTCAACATCTAAAACTTGATTAGTTTGCTTAAATTACAGATTACAAAGTATTTGATGTTACATTTTTCTTGTCTTGTGCTTTTATGTCAACAGAGTTCAGAAAAGCAACTTCTTCCACCAGGGAAATTAGCCACTTTGGCGATTTAGGGCTTCCACTGAGTTCGGTGCATTTGGGGAGTTTTGTATGTGTTTTCTAGCTATGGTAGAGTAGAAAAAGTCACTTCTGTCTGCAGATCAAGTGAAAATTTTACAACTAGTAGTGTGTTGAATAGTGATACTTGTAATTTCCAATTGCTAGTCAGCTTTCTAGGGTATATTTGACATAGTGATTTCTTGGACAAGTGGGAATGATTTTAAATCTCACAGTTTTGTGGACGTATGCCCTCCTCTGGGATACATGGTCTGTTGGAACATCATGCAGAGACTACGTCAGCCTTCTACCATCATCTTTGATGCTAATATCAGCTTCAGCTCTCAAGCAAAATGGTTTATTTCAGTAACTGCATTCAAGGGGAGAAACTCAGTGGTTCTGCATTTACTTTATCTGTAAGGAGAATTTTCCTACACTGAGAAGATGGCTGCACAGGTGAGCTGAAACTAGGAACAGCTCAGTTATCTGTGACAGATTTCTTCTGGTGTATTCCACCATTGCACTAGGAGAGATTACCAGGGACAGACGGTGTCATTGCCACTACCTAGTCATCCCCAAATTATGAATTCCAAGCCACTGCCAGCTGTCTAGAGGCAAGGGAAAAAAGATGAAAGGATGTACTTATAGGCAAGCCCTCAACCTACCTTTCTGAAAATGGTGGAGTTGAGTCACTGTCTTTCCAGGAAATGTTGACTTAGGATCTATGTCCTGTAAAATTTCAAAGAGAACTTTGGTGAGAGCTATCATACAGTGTACCACTGGTGGGCAAAATTAAATCTATAGATGTATTTGGCCAAAAACATGCTTAGCAAGCTTCCCTTAAACTCATCTTGAGCTTTTAGTTTGAGGTTCAAGTGCTTTACTAATTGGCCATTTAAGGGGTTTTGGTAGCAAAAGCACTTAGGCATGCAGTAAACTCTCTTCTTGTGGAAAGTCTGGAGTTGAGACACTTGAGAGTGGGCCAAGGAAAGCTAACTTTAACACCATGTCACTTCTTGATGGTGAGTCCCAAGGCCTTGAATTAAGGAGGATGAAAAAGGTGGGAAGTCAGAGGTGATCTTGGTGGGGCTCAGCCCAAACCAAAAAAGTAGCAACTCTCTCAGCTCTCGTGCATGGACAGTAATTCTACCAGTGTAGTGAGTCATTTGAATAGAAGAGAAATTTAACCAGAACAAAGATACAGCTTAGGGAAAAGCAAAGAAAGATTAGTATGACACAAAGTCATAATGGCTTTGTAGGGCAATAAAGCAAAAAGCTAGTCTCCTTTATAGCTATCTCCTCTGGCTTGGATGCCTCTTAATGCTCAGTGCTGAGAGTAAACATCCCCTACCGTGATGCTGTCTGTGATCAGGCTAATCAGTAGTGTTTCTGTCATTGCAAGTGGTAAACAATAAAAATATATTTGCAGCAACAATTGGTCACAAGAAAATCAGATATTAATGTGACAATATTGTACATTCTTTGAGTACTTCAAATGAAATTCTTGGGGGTTTTTTTTGTTGTGTTTTTTTTTTTTGTTTTTTTTTTGTTTTTTTTTTTTTTTTTTTTTTTTTTTTGTTTGTTTTGTTTTTTTTTTTTTTTGTTTTTTTGTTGTTTTTTTTTTTTAATATCTATTCTTTCCAAAGGTTTGTTCTCTAACTTCAGGTAGACTGGGATACTTGTCAGTGAAGTCACTCCAGTCTGTTTTACAGAATTCAATGGGTCAGATACATTTTCTAAATACAAAAAAGGAAGGCATTCTATTCCTTCTGAGATATATGTCTAGGAGCAGATTTGAAAAGTTTTATCTTGAGCAAATTCCTGTTGCTTTTTTTCCAGAAATGATTCATTTGTTGAAGTGAAGAAAATTAGTTTAGAAAAACATGTTTGAATGAAATATAACAGTGTGCATAATTGTATTAAAATCTAGTTTGGTATTTGAATTACTAAAAAGTGTGGCTTCGTACAGTTCTTGAATATGATTGTAACAATACTTTATACAAGGGTTCCATGTTCTAAAAAAGATTTAAGTGACATTGTTTTCTTCTTCCCTTGTTTTGCATTTAATGAGAAGCAAAAATGGGATAGAGTGGGAAGTCGTAAGCAGACGAGCACGAGATAATGTGGTTTGTTAATGTCAGCCTTCAGCTTATGTCTGTGGTCACACATTAAAATGCCCTTCTTGGTTTCTGTGCTTTCTGTTCTTCTTTTCACTCTAATCTCTCTTCTGTCTTGTACCTCTAGAGTTTCCAGTCTCTGTTTTGGGTCTCCTTGCTTCCACAGTAGGCCAGTTCTGGACTTTCCTGCTTCACATATCCCTAACTGACTGGTTTTTTTTCTTTTATGTAGTAAAATTAAGAAGTGATTTCATGCTAGCTTTCTAGGGTTTTAATAACTCTTATTTAACTTTTAACTATTTAACTTATTTAACTTTTTTTCCCAAGCTGGTCTCCTCGTGGGAGAAGTGCTAATGAAACCTGCTAATGTCTAAAGCATGGGTGGCTTTTTCTTTTCTACATTCAGCATTTTTCTAAACATTTTTTGACATTTGGCTTTCATTATGCACTCTTCTACTGACTTTGTTGTTCAGAACTGACTTCAGTCGTGAATCGAAACTAGTAAGGAGTTCTGCTCTGGGATCTGGCATGTAAGGGAGACAGAGCTACTTATGTATGATGAGAACTGTGCATGTCTTTATGTATCATGGCCTTTTCTACTAGGGAGTAGATCTTCCCCAGTTATTTGGTCCACGACTTGTTCACTCTTCCATGGCAAAGCTAAGACTTTTGCACTGAGGAGAAGATGTGAGCCTGAGATATGTTGTTCTTAAGGCTTTTAGAGCCATAGAGCAGCAAGTAGTCTCGGAGGACTGGTAACTGCTTTCCATTTCCTGTTCCCCCAAGCTGATTTGGAGAAAGACTAATCCCCTCTATGTGAGGAGAGGCAGTGTGGTCTTTCTTTGTGTGAAGGGCACTGGTTACGATCATGCTGGCCCTTTTAATTCTGTGTGTCAAAATGATTTGATATTGTATGTGTTCTCAGTAACTTATTTACAGAAATAGGCTTGGGTAAGTTTATTGCTTGCTTGGAATTAATTTGATACTTCAAAAGTGCATGATGCCCTTAATTAACTGCTTGCACTTAGTTGTGGAAGAAGCTCTACAAAAATAATGGAAGGTAGAAATAACCAGTGCAGTCATCTGCAGGTTGTTCTAGTTTCATTTGAATTTCCTCAGTCAGTGGTGAGGGAAAAGTTAGAAAATGGGGAATTGAGGATATAAGTGATTGTTCTTAGCTGTGATCATTTGGACATTGGCCTGATTATTGGTGGAGATGGTTGGGTAGGGGAAGGATGGGTGAACAAGATAAATTCTTTGAAAATCATTGTTGCTAAAACTTGGTAGGAGTGATAAAACAGGAAGAATCGAAGGTAAGAAGTCTTGGTCATACTGGGCAAGATCTCTTAAACGTTGTAAGGACTGGAGTAAATGCATTGGGAGAACCAGAAGAAAAATGTGGGAAATGTCACACTGAAGTTCTACAACTGCAGTAAGGATTTTATTTGATTTAGAGCTTGTTTTTTGCAAAACTGTGTGATGTAGACACAACCTGATAGTTGACCACTGGTTCTGAATGATGCTTGAATTGCTCTTGTAAAATCAGTTTGTGCATCTTGGTATAATAATTGTATAGATGTAAAGATTTGAGTTTCGATGTACACTTTGACATGAACTGTAAATGTTTTCTTTTTGAAAACTCTCCTAATTGTTTTTTAAAACTGAAGAAAGGAGTTAAGTGCTAAGCTAAAGTAAATTCTTGGCTGAACAGTGCGTGGGATTCACTAGATTCATGGATGCATAACTGTACTGATAGGAGGAATGGGTGTGTATGTCTTTACAAACAACTTGGGAACAAGGATCTGGAAGAATGGGTGTGGGGGTACATGGTGGAGGGGAGATGTGTAGTGATAGGATTGGGAAGGCTGTACCTTCCTGGTACCTCAGCCAATGGGAAGAGGAGGAGGGCAACATGCGGTCGGGAGTTTAGGATAAAAGGAGGCTGTGCCCTCCAACAACGCAAGAGATCCCACAGGGGTGTGGGTGAGTGGACTCTCCCTTTATTCGAATAAAGTTGATTTCTGCAGGACTCTTCTGTCTCCTTTGTGGACACAGGCCATTGGCAGCGTGATTTTCCACACAGTATGGATTTATTTATATTTAAACAGCTTCCTGAATTCAGATTGTTCCTCTCACTTGTATAAGTACTGAACCACTCCCTCCTCCCATAATTTCACAGTAACTTTAGAAGCTACAAATCCTTGTGCTCGGGTTGGCTACTGACTTTTAGTAGCCGGTCATATGGTATAGATTTGCGAAGCTGACGCAAAATGGAGCCATTCATCTCCTCCCTCTTACAGGCTGCTGAAAGCATATTGCCCTGAAGTTCTGCTCATTGCACTGTAACCCCGCTGAGCACCAAGGCAAGTTCAAGGTTTTGGTTTTGGTCTTACACTTTACAATGCTTGATGGCAGTGGCCCAGGCTGCCTGAGGGAGCACCTTCTGCAGTCACGGCCGCTCATGACAGCTGCATTCCTCTGGAACAATGGCATTGTTGGCGAAATGGGGAATGAATGGGAGAGACAAACTGCTTCTGCAGCTAGCCCACAACTGAGGCACTGATTCCTGGAACACATCAGAGCAACTATAAACCTCCCTGTCCTCGGAATTAAGTGTAAAATTCACTTGCTTCAACCTCGACTTTTCACAATGACAAGGGAAAAAAAAAATCCTTAGGGCATAGACAAGGATGATTTCCATTTCTTTTTAGAAAGCCCAAATAACAATGTATATGAAAGTATAGGGTAAGAATAGGGTAAATTTTGTCTGCTCTTCCTGTGCAGTTTTTGGTAGTCTACCTCATAACTCTTGCCCTCACAACTTTCACTTTGCTGGTCAGCAGTAAAAGTGTTACTTAGGCTTGGTTTTTTTTGGGTGAGGAAAAATCCCGATCAAAGAGGAGACAATAGAAAGTCAAGCAGAAAGGCAACTCAGAGGAATGTTCCTAAAAATTTTAGCTTAATTTTTTCTGCTTCCTTCTTTCTTCTCCACATCTATTCTTATACTTTTAATTTAGAGATGTGTTATATATTGTTGAAATGCAAGAGTCTAACATATTAACTGTTTGCTGGAGTGTTGCAACTGCTCTTGGGACAAGAACCTCACTGATCGGTTGTCGCTTGCATTTAAATTATAGATCAAATAGCAAGGAGAAAATACTTGCTACAATTTTTTCCAGAAAAGCATTGGACAATGTTGTTAGCCTATCTGGCTGTCGTAGTCCTTTTGCTCGATAGTTCAGTTTTGAGCCTGAGCCCAAAGAAACTCTGAATCAGTTCAGAAATAGCTAACAAATGGCTCAGTCTGCAAAAACCGAAGTCCACCAAATCACGGGTGTCATTAGAGGGTGACTAGAGCCTGAGTGTCAGTGGTGCCAAAAGAAGCTGGTGGGTGCCACATTCAGAACAAGAGGAGGTGGTTCTTTGCACAGTGTGTCGCTAAACTCTGACGTTCCACACCCGATGACATGACAAACACTGCGAGTTTCCCTGGGTCCAAGGAGGGAACAGTGTGGAAAAGCAAGCCAAAGCTATAAACACAGCATGAAAACTCAGGAGTGGTTGAGAGTGGTAGGTGTTCCAGGGTTGTGTTCTGATGCTATTGCCTAAGCATCTTTGTTTTTAGTCAGTATTGCACAGAATGCTTGGTTAGGGGGATCACACATCGTCTGTATTTTTATATTTAAAAGAAGTCTGAGGAGAATGAGGGGAATGATGAAGCTTATGGAGACATCAAACCTAAAGCTGTCTGTAAAGCAGTGCAGAAATTCTTGCAGTTCTTGCATGACTGAGTGAGAAAATGGCAGAGGAAATTCAGAGCTGGTAAATGTAGAATAGCGTGCGTGTGCACTAATTATACATGCACAATGATGCGCTCTGTTTTACCTATTATCACTCAGAAATGATCCTGGACTCACTGTGAATAGTTATGTGAAAATGTCAGCGCGATACTCAATAGGGGTCAAAAAGGCAAGCAGAACCATGTTAGGAAGGGGTAGAAAGAGCAAAAAGTGAAAAAAGAAGTGGAAAAAAAAAAGAAAATTCCATCAAATTGGGATATGAATCAATGGGGATCTTGAACACTGCATGCATTTTGAGCTACCTTATCAAAAGGAAGGTAGAGTAGAATTTGAAAAAAGCCCCCAGTCTCGGCAAAGAAACAAGGATCATTGGAATAGTTTTCATACAAGGACAGAAAAGTTTTTCCCCTTAAATAGTAGATTTCAGGGAGAGGAGTTGATAGCTCTTTACAGAGAGATAAATAGTGGATGGGAGGACACACATCAGATAATTCCTTTTGCTGTAATAAACCACAAATTAAAATAAAATTTAAACAAAGGTGGTGATGTCACTTCTGGTTCAGAAAGACCTTAAACTGGCTCTGGCTATGGGGGAATGGTGCTATGCTTTCCCCAAAGTAGCCAGTGTTGGCCACTGGGGTGGCAGAGTTAGTCTGTTGTGGGGAACTCAGCCCTGACATCAGTTGCTGTGATGCTCCCCAGCGTGACCTGTAGTGGAGGAAACATCTTGTGCACAGGATGTGGTGTGTGCATGTAACAGTTGAGAAAAGGAATGCTTTGTTTCTGAATATAAAAAAATGGAAATTATTGAAATTCAATGTAAAATCATACAGAAGATATTGGCCTGGTTCATTACCTGCCACACATTGGTTTGATGGATGATTATAATACCAAAATGTTTATAAGCTTTCCATAGGCTGTGAAAGTTGATCGGTGGGATGGTCCAAAGCCACATAGCCTCAGGTGCATCTTAATGTCAGTGTACCTATTTTCATCCCTAAGCCTTTACAAAGTAAGACAGGAATTAAAAAGTTGTTTTTACTGACCTTCTGGGTGTGTTAACTTCATGGACTCAGGGG
This sequence comes from Platysteira castanea, assembly GCA_013397175.1. Classification (NCBI taxonomy): domain Eukaryota; kingdom Metazoa; phylum Chordata; class Aves; order Passeriformes; genus Platysteira; species Platysteira castanea. Next base: position 417,870 of record VYXC01005075.1, read on the forward strand.
AGAACCTAGCAACAAAGACAGTCTTCAGAATACATATCTGTACAGTGTGTCAGATGCATTTGCTGGACCACAGGCTAATAATAAAAAGAGAAAATGAAACTTATAAAGTTTTTGTTTATTGTCTGCAAGATTTAATCACTCACACTGGAAGTAACTTTTCTCTTACCAATGTGTTTTTTTACCTTTTTTTTTTTAATAACACCCTGTATGAAGTGAGATAATGCTGAAATACATGTTTTCTAGTGCCTATCTGCTCAGCATCTGTTAGAAAATATCAAGAATTTGTCCCCATGGATAGTGTCTCCTGAATCAGACCGAAGGCAATAAGAGAGGGCCTATGGTTAATACTTCTGCCTACAACCAAGTTCTCAGTATTGGTGTTGCAACTCACATCTTCAAAAAAGGCACAATAATTAGATAATGAGGAGAATAGTCCATATAAAAGGAATAAAGATGCTCCATGCAAGTATACCACTTTTTGCAATTAATAGACAATGCTAAGTGGTTTTTAACTCTTAAAATAATAATAAAAAATATCTGGTATATGTATGTTGGTTTGAGTAATTTCTTGCTTCAAATTACTGCACTGAATTTATTTTTTCTCTAAACATAATGTCACACTTATGTCCTGTAGCTAGGTCTTTCCTGAGGCCTTCACATGTCCATTTTTGTCAGACAACTGATTTTCAGCTTTTCAGTTGGAAGGCCCAGAAAAATGTGCAGTGGTAGAAGGAAGAGCAAATTTAAACCTGTGAGAGTTCTCTTGGTGATTTTGTGGTCCTTGAGTCCACCAATGCTTTGAGGGTCTCTGGAATTTGAAACAACTTATTTAGAGTCTTAATGCTTATAAAATAAATAAATGAAACTTCCAAACCCCTTCTCTGCACGAATGCTAACAATTAATCCCAAGTACATTGCTGACTTTGCCAATAGCTTGCTTGGCATATTTATTCATGCATTGACTAGAGATTTTCTTTCAAGTAACTTGCTGGCATATATGTGACTGGAGATGAAAGATGATCTGGCCGAGTGTGAGTCTTCCCCCCACAGACATACCTCTTCTCCCTTGTGGTTGTCTCTGATGGGCGATATGGTTTGTCCTAAGATAAGATACCAGGAGGGACTCTCTGGATGCTCTCATAAGGAATACATTCACTTTTGGACAGGTGAGTAAAACTGCTAAGATAAGGTCACATGTAGAGATAAAATCATAAAGTAGCTCCATAGGTGCTTTGTGATTGTGTGTTCTGCAAAGCTGAAGACTGTAAACCTGTACATTTCTAGCTCAATGTGCTTATATTGCAACACTTTAGACCTGCTTATATTCTATACTTCATTGGCAATATTTAGATATTGTCTTAGCAATAAATCTAATCACGATCATCCACGTAATCAGTGTCGTATTTCTGGTGCCTGACTGAGATAGTTCTCTTCTACTACTCTGTTACAATATGTTCAATCAAATTTAATTATTCTAGACCAATAGAATCGGTTTAAGTTTTCCTTTCTGCAATACTAAGGAAGTTATGAGCTGGTAAGAAAGCTGCTGTTCTGTTCTCCATGAATTCTCCATGAATTCTTTATTGTTAAAACAAATTACCTGTTCCTGTATGCTGTTTTCCCCTTTCCCTTTCTCTTTTCCTTTCCCTTTCTCTTCTTTCAGAGTTAGTCAACTACTAAAGGCTTTTATTGGTTTGGTCAGCAGATCAGACATACTGGTCTTTGGTTTCTAGGATCCCTCTTCAAGTTGTTAAAAATCTTTCATGTTCAGAATCTGTCATTTCCAGAGGCTGAAACAGACTGAAGTAAAAAGTTATGTGACAGACATGATAGTTTATGATTTGGGGAAAAGTAACTTTACATCTTTGGTTTTGTCCTAACCTGTTATAATTCAGGATTCAGCTGACTCCAGGTTTCTGGCCTAGTGTTCAAACTGGCCTTATAAAGAGCCTCATTCATCCCTGATAGCAGTGACTTCCGACAACGTAACTGCATTACAGTGTAATTAAAATAGAGTAAAAACTCCAAAACTTAAAACAACAAACAAATCCAAAAGGTAGAGAGGTCATGAGAAAAGACCCCGATTCCTTTTCCTAGAGCTCATTCTCGTAGTCAGTCTGTTGAAGAATGAGAATGCTTATTAACCTCACAGCATTTTGAACTTATCTGTAAAATGTTTTTTGTAGTAAAACTTGTGTTTGCTGGTCCATCTTATGCAGGTCTTCTACTCTTTTTTTTTTTTTTTTCTTTTTTTTTTTTTTTTTCTTGAAGCACAAAGGACTATGAAGTTGCTGTGTCCTTTCTACAGGGGCAAAGGATCAAAGCTGTGACATGCACTTGAGCATAGGCACTTAGCATCCATGTTTCTAACACTTTCTGTCTCTTTGGTCTGCTTGCTCCTTTGCTTTTTTCCTCCATTCTGAGGGGAAACCAAGAGAACAGGAGGGCAGAGGAGGAGTGTTTTCAGCAGAATTGTTTTCCCCTGATACTCTCCTAAACAGGGTCTCTGGAAAAAGGGCCTTCTGCTTCAGGACTCTCACACATTAATAGTGTGATGTCCTGACTCTGCATTTGGAGGATACCCATCTGGCTTTGTGGTTTCTACAGGGAGCTTTTGTATGGTAACAACCTGCCCAGTGAAGTGGGCCAAATTGAGAAATTTTGCCAGCTAGGTGGAGCTCCCCCACTAAGTTTCTTCCTGTATTAATTTGTACAGCCTTAATCACTATTGCTGAATCTGTAAGTTCATTTAAAAGATGGCCAGTTTACACAGAAACTAAAATCAAAATGTGAGACAAGCTCTCTCCTCTTTGCCACAGGTGGAGGTGAGCACACAGTAACCCAGGGATGTATGGATCTGCACTGTTATTGAGCCTCTATCTCACTGTGGTGTTTTCGTTCAGTGCAGTCCTGGAAGTGCTGGTGACGCTCAAGTGATTTTCTTCTTGGATAACAGAATTTTAAAAATACTTTGCAATTACCAAAATGTAGCCCATAGGTTGCTGCAGGATAAACTTACCACTTAGCTGTAGCAAACACCAGCTCATGGCAAAACTTACTCTTCCCTCTACAATAAGCTTGGCATCCTTCGTTTCTGTGCTTGCTGGGTCTCTAGAGAACACCAGATCGGGGGATTTCTATCGGTGTGTGACAAGGATGAGACTTCCCACTGCAGCCTGAGATCTCAGGATCAGATGAAGTTCACCACACATTTTATTCTGTCTCTGCAGTAAAAAAAAAAAAGCAGAACATTTTAGACATTATTCTTACCCCATAATTTTTCTATAGGCCCTTAGCAGTGCTTAAGACACTTAGTCTTCAATAATTTTCAGTAAATACATGAAGTGAAGCTTAGTACATTATTTTGCTGATAGTTCAGGAAGAAATGCAGAATCTAGACTGCTGTCTTACAGCAAATTTTTATTTTGGAAAAACAGAACTGCTTTGTTGGGGCTGTGAGAAGAGCCTAGTGTATACTCTCACCAGTGTTGAAAATAATGGATCTGATTTTGTTAAAAGCACGTGTGGGGTCCGTTACTGCTGCTCAGCTGCTGAGCAGTAATTGTTACATTCCAGTGATGTGTTTGTTGTTTGCTGTGATATCCATATGGTGGAGTAAAAAGTTATGGTTCTGGATTTGAAATGTAATAAAATAGAGCTAGTAAGAAGCTGATTTCTTTTTCCACAGAGCTACTTTTCATAGTACATTTGAAGTTTTAAGGACCATATTGAAGTATAATTAAGTAAAGCTTTTTGGGGAAAAAATGAAGCTGAACAAATAACTCTCTGTGCCAGTAATCAAAGACATTTGTTTGAAATCAAATTTCACCATCAGAAATTGATGTATATATGTTTCTACTGTAATATGACAGTGGACCGTAGACTTCTGTGTAATATATATGAAATATATTGAACCACTAGCAGTCATTGTTTCAATTGACCAAATAACCAGTTAAAAGGAGAAAAACAGTATCATGTTGTAGCATTAAAATTGGCAAGTTCTTTTTTCTTTTTCCTGAGGATATGCATACATTAGTGTAATGTTGGAATTATGTTAATTCCACCCTCATTGTGGGAAAAGTTTAAAGATTTTGAAGAATCCCTTTAGTTCAGATGAAGGCAATCTCTGACATACCTGCTGACTGATTTCTGAAAAACAATGCTCTGGGGAGTAGCAACCTTCTATTAGTTAATGTCTCATGTTTTAGTAAATAACGGTGACACATTAACATATTTTGTCACAACTCAGATATAACATAGAAGATGAAACACCAGAAGGAGAAGATAGGAATTTGGATAAAACATCAGCAAGTCATTTTCACATGCCTGATTTGGAGTGGTAACTACATTAATGGAGTTGTGGAAAGAAAGCTATCTCAGTACAATGCTAATTTAATTTTATAAATACAGGATTGTGGTATCATGAGACCAAAATCTATTTTATATATTTGTCATTCCAATAACATTGGAAAAATTGTTGACCCTAAAGCATATACAGTTGTTGAAACTTAGCAGCCTGTGGATTTAATTGCAATTCCATTCTCTTATTTACTGAAGATTTTTTAACATAGTGTGTAGAATGAGGATCTCATGTATTTTGTGCATTATGCATTATGTGCCTTTTCTTGACAATGTAGATGTAAGCTCTGCAATGATGACTTTTTCTTGTCTCTATGAAGACATTTAAATTTTGGAGGAAGATGAGGGTTTGGGGCCTTGGTCTCAAGGAACAGATTCAATCTTGTCTGCAACCTAAGTGCAGTTTTTCAGCTGATAATTTTGAGCTAATAAGTGACCTGATGTTCACTGAGTACCACTGACTGTTGGTTCAAGGCAAACTTTCAAAGCATGACCTGCATCAGTGACTCAGGATCTGTGCAAAAAGATCTTCATGCTCTGGACAAAGTCACCAGAATATGTCAGTGCAAGTGTTCTGCTTTTCATAGAATCATGGAATCACAGAACTATAGAACAGCATGAGTTGGAAGGGACCTTTAAAGACCTTATAGTCCAACCCCCTCTGCCATGGGGAGGTACATCCTTCACTAGAACAGGTTGCTTAAAGCTCTATCCCACCTGGCGTTGAACACTTCCAGGGATGGGGCATCCACAGCTTCTCTGGGCAACCTGTTCCAGCGCCTCACCATCCTCATCATCAAAATATTTCTTCCTTCCTTCTAGTCAAAATTTACCTTGTTTCTGTCACTTGCTTTGTTACTACAGGATTTGGTAAAAAGTATCTTTTTAAACTCAAAGTATTAAGCTTGCAAAGTAATGTTTCACTATACTCTAAAATACCCTCAAAAGCTCTCTGTAAGACTGGCCATCAATAGTAATGAGTGCCGTGATATTACGTGCCTAGGGAGAGAGTCGTTAGTTTAAAAACACAATGGCAAAGATGTAAACCAGAGTATCAGAGCAGGTTATAAAAAATAAGTTTCACTTAATGAACTTTTCTACTTCTAGAGCTGTCACTTCAGTATTAGTGATATTCTAATTCTGTAGACACACAGCAGAGAATTTAAATGACATCATGTAAACTACTGATGTTTCAAACCAAACAACAGGGCTGTACATTTGACTGGAGAAGAAGTTTGACTATTTTTTGGAAACCTTGAAAACCAAAGATGATGGTAGTTTTGCCTTTAGGTAAAGGCATCACTGATGTAACAATGATTTCTTACCTGTTTGCATATGCCATCACTTTCCTACTGGGTTGCCGTAATCAAATTGCACAGTAATGGAACAGTCAAGCTTTCACTGGCACCCTCTTATATTTCAGACCATCACCTGAAGACATGAGGGGGGTGTGTTTCAGTCCTAAGCAGAGGGAGCCACTGTTGGAGTCAGAAGCCAGATTTCCATAAGTGATACAAACAGTGATTTATATGTATTTGTATATTTATGGCAGAGGTTACTACCTATCCTTGAGGAAGTATGTAGGTATGAGGTTGTCAGTCACTATCTTTAGACCTTAAAGGTTCACCCTGGAGGGGAAGCCTTGAAGGCTGAACAGGGCTAAATACTGGATCCCGCCAGGAGTTGTTTTCTTCTGAGTCACAGTCACTTTGCGCTGTGTTGGCAGCTGCTGACTGTGCAAATAGCTGGACTGGCTGGGGATGTTAAAATACCATCTCTTAATTCATTACCCATCTTGCTGCTGATGAGGAGTATCACCCTGGTAAATCTTGTAATGGAAGTAAGTGTGCTTACTTTATCCACTATAGGCCCATCTAGAAGGTTTGATTAAAAACCAAGCTGTTAACTTGCAAGCTGGACTGATGTGAGTGACGAAGGGCTCCGAAGGTCTGTTTTGTTAGTGGGGCTCTGCAAGTAGTAACCTGCACCTGATGGGCTACGAGGAGCAGCAACTTCATCATACACAGCTAGATCTGAAAGGATACATGCATGCAGAAGAGCTTGTTCTTACTCAGAGTGGTACTGCTTCAATTTATGTCAGCAAGGGAGAACAAATACAACTTCCCCTTCTCCAAACACAATTATTACTAGTATGTTTTAACTATAAGCTGTGCCAGTGTAATGCCAGATTGGTATCTCTGTGCCTCCTAATAGTTTTGCTTGAAACATCACACCCTTTACTGAAATCTATAGGTGTCTACAGAAACAACAAAAAAAGTTATATAGGTGAGTATTTTTGTAGTTTCTCAGTACTGTTGCTCTAGACAGGTAAATAATTTAAAATGTTAAGCCAGAGGGGTTTTTTAATAGTGTAGACTGCTCATAATAAATCTATTAGAATAAATAGGACAGGTATTTGCTTTTACTGGAGTACAAATATATAAAAAGTCTTAATCCTTGTTTGACTGTGTGTTGGTTTTGTTTTGCAATTTGTAAAGAGACTCAGAGAAGGAAGTGAGAAGTATTTTGCACCCTGAATTATCTGTAATCTCCAACAGACTTGTTGCAACATCTGTGGGAGGAGCCTATGAACATGAATACTCTCAAAAGGAAAGCTTCATACCTACTTAAAGACAGTTGTATATATATATTTACTTGTGTAGCTCATCAAATGGAGCGGTCTAGGCACATCAAGGCTCTTGACTAGGAGGATGGTGTACCTCAGAATGACTAGTTTACAGACTATTCTTATTTCTGTGTACTGTTGGATTAATTAATACATATATATATTTTCTTTTCAAAATACATTGCAAAACCGTCATGATATATATAAATATATATATATACTGCATAACACTTGCAGAAAAGATTATACCTCATCGAGGATAGAGGGGGATTTCAAATCCTTTTAATATAAAGAGACTATTGTGAATCACATCTTGTCTCAAAGGCAAATGTATTAGTACAATGAAAACTGTTGAAGTCTCTGTGTCACATATTTAAACTTACTGCTCATCTATAAATGAAAGGTTATGAAGGTAGCAAACAACAAAACAAAGAAAAAACTATACTTTAATATTTATCAGGTAAGGAAAAAGGACTAGTACTATGATGACAAGGTTAGTGTGGCTAGATGTAGATAGGGTTTATGGTATCGTGCTCTGGGAAAGTTGAAGGGGATTTTGAAGCAATGAGGAGCTACCACCAGCTGTAGTTTTTATTTGTGATGATGGGTCTGGTAAGTAAAGAAAAAACCACGCATGGCATAGTTTCTCTGATATTAACCATGCTCTGCTTGTTTGCAGCTAGAGATTGTCCTGCACTTTTGGTTACAACAATCATATCATCTGAATAAACAAATTATGTACATGTTTATCCCCAGTTTTTACAACACCAGATGCAACTGCTTCTGCTTCTCTGCTCTCTACTATTGTCTACACTGATGGACACTTCTATTGTGACTAATATCTCCAGAACAGTAGTGATAGGACTCCTGTGCTGTGCTAGGGAAAGCGGCTGTTTTAAGGGTGTTCAGGACCTCCAGTGGAGTAGTTTTCAACAATGTCATTCTTTGAAATTGTGACAATTCACAGAATATAGGGCAAGTACTTCACATTGTTCTTGCTTCTTGATGACAGTTTTCCTGCCTGTGTCTGCAAAGAAATGTCTTGGCAAGTACAGGAAAAGGCAGAAAGGTGAATATAGCAGTGCCAAACACAGGAAAAGGATAGGAAACCCTATCTGTTAGGAAAAGCTAAAACTTTGTGATGTTTCAAACCTCATTCAATGATTTATCTTTTCAATACATGATTTGTTCCTAGTCTTCCTAGCTTGTTAAGTTTCTAATGTGTCCCTGATGATATTTAAATAGTACTAGGGCAAAATTTCTAATGAGTGAGGAAGTGTAGTGGACAGTAAGTCTAATCTTGGGTCTGATGGTAATTCTCAGAGAAGTAGCAAAACAAATTCTAATGGTAACTTGAGGAGCAGTTTTGCTTTGTTCTGCTTCTAAACAGGATATACTTGGAGATGTGGTCAAGGTCAGATTTGAGTGTTGTATTGACCAAGAAGACATCAGAAGGTGGTATGTTCTCCATCTGGGCATCCAGGAGGGAGTTTTAGAAAGTTATCTCTTTTAGAGATGTTAATGACATGTATTACAGAATTTGTAAAACCGTGAAACAAGCATCAAACTTACATCTAAATTTGATGGTAGCTGTTGCACAAGATATATAACCTATGGTATCCCCATCTCAAAAAATACCCAAAATGAACATCAAAGATCCTATATATCCTGTCAGACAACTCACACAGCATTTGTAATTCCATAATCACATTTTTTCTTTTGATGAGTGAATCAAGTATGTAAGGAGTCCCCATACTGGTTGCAGTACAGAAATGGGTAGAAAATATAGCATCATGAGTTAGGAAGAAATACAGACTTTATGGGAGTAGTTTTTGGGCTTGTCCGTAAGTGAAGTTTGGGTTGAGATCAGAGGTTAGAGTAATATCAACTGTGAGATGTACCCCTGCTGAATGGCACTGCATTTCTGTGATTCACAGTTGCTACCTGTGTCGCAACTACTGGCTGATCCAAATTTGTAGAAATACTTTTTCTATCCTAAGACCACAATTGATGTGTCTTGGAAAGGCATCTTTTCTCTTTTGGTACTTGGAAGGAATAGCCATGATTAAGAGCAGTTTCTTAGGTAATGATCCAGGCATTGCGGAAACCACAGTGTGGTTTCAAGCACAGAACATCCTGGTCACTCCTTCCATGAGGAAGCAGACCGGTAAGAGAGGGCAGGCCAGACATCTGTAGCAACATTGTTTGGTGTGAGCTCCTCTTGGTTAAAGGACACTCACATAGTCAGGCATGCTGCATAGTCAGCAGCGGGGGAACACCACCACTTTACTTTCAAGTGCCCTCTTGTAAATGACAGGAGACTTGTAGGTGTCAAAAATCTATCATTCTCTTTTCTTAACCACAGAAATCTTACGCAAGATGAAATCAGGCAATCTAGTGGCAATAAAATTAAGTAGGGAAAATGTTGGGCAATACCTGTTGACATCACTATCTCTAGACAGCCTGTATGTGACTGCCTTCAACTGAAGTATGTAAACTTCACTGAGCTGTGGTGTGCTGCCAAGGCTAAGGTTAGTCATGCTGGAACTGTAGCAAAAGGTCTCATGAAGGAAGCCCACTTTGGTGACGATTGATACCCAAAAGAACTGAAAAGGTAGAGTTTTTCTCTAGGCAGGGATGCCCACATTAGCAGGGTGGTCATCAAGCTGAACATTGGCGTGGCTCTGGAACCTGCTGCTCCTCATAAGAGCCAGAGCCTTGATGGAGGAGGGGAATCCTGGTGAGGGTGTGCACATGCTGGAGCTTTAAATCTGTAGAGGGATAGCAGGCAGAAGGGGTCTGAAAAAACTGTCAGGAGTAGGAGGACAGGGGGAAAGGTGGTTTAGGTTGGTAGTTGCCAAGGTTTCTGATGGATGGATGCTTGTTAGCCTCATTCTTTCTGTGGTACCACCACTGGGCTGTCTCATCAAACCTTTAAAAGAGACACTGTTGAAAACAGTGTTTTCATAGACTTTTGCAGACCAGCCTTAGAGCATTTAGCCTGGCCTGCTGCGCCATACTTTGGGAATGTCTTCTTAAGGGAAATTCTAGTCTACTTATTGTAATAAAGTTGTTAATTCATTGTCAGAAGACTGAAACTCTTTTGGGGATTCTGCACTATTGTCATTTGACATGGTGGCTGTCGGGGATTGTGGATGGTTTAGAGGCTTATGGGGGGTATTGGCCTATCACAGATTCCCTGGAAGCTGCTGTGTTCCATGGGGGGCCTAGGAGTCTATTCTGTCTTGCAGAAGGAGCATGCTCTACCACCCCCAAGGAGCAATAACTTTCAGACAAAGAACATTTTTTCCAGATCTCTTTTGCAAACATGGAGCTGAGTGTAGAACCCTTTCTGAGCTGAGAGGTAGCTGAAGAATTTTGTACATCTGCTCAACCATGAAGCCAGGATGAATATTGGGCAGAAGCTTCTTTGGAGGGTGATGTTTTGGGACTAAGTGCAGATGGTTCTTGTTAGTCTAAATCAGAAGAAGAGCTTCTGAACCCTAGACAGAAGGTTTTCCATCCTTGTTATTAAAAGGAGATCAACTGAATTATAGAGTAAATGCTAATACACCTAGAAAAACAAAATGGAGTGCTCTGAAGCCATAGGAGGAAGTCTGATTCCAGAGTAAATAAGGTACTTTTGATGGAATTCCAGGACAGCTAGTGCATCACTGAGATAAACTGTGGATCTAGACCAGGTGTGGAATGTGTGGGACAAAGACACAGACACATCTTATCAAGCAGTATCTTTTTAGGGGATGAGATGGAATGAGCAGGCACACCAGCTCACCAGTACCGAGAAGATGAAATCCTCTACTCTTCTCTCTCTTTCTTTTTCCATCATATACTTGGTGCTTTCTCTGACACTTGTATTTCTCCAGGAACTGATTTAATTCACTTAAATGGAAGACCATTTGTGCCATCTATGTTGTGGGTAGCCTTCTGAAATTTCAGCCATAAAAGGTGACAGTGGACTATGGTGATTTTCAGAAGGGGAGGAGAAAGACAGGAGCTGGGGCACAGAAAGAGAAGGAGGAAAAGAACTAAAGGGCAGACAGACTTCATATTTTCAGCTGCAAGGAGACATTTATTGGCTTTATCTACCCACTGAACTTATGCTGTGGCTTTATGCCACTTAAAACAATTTTTCCAATTAAAATTGAAGTTTTCCTTACTATAATTTTGCAAATGCCATTTCCCCCGTTATTCAGTTGCATGAGGAACTGACAGATAAACTACATTTTTAGCTCTTCACATGCCTGAATTTTTCTGAACTTGCTGAATTCCATGACCTAGATGTTGGTCTTCTCTTGTTTCAGGAGGTATGTTCCATGTCTTCTGTAGTTTTTTTTCACATGAATCATTTAACATCTAATACAATCTCCAGCTAAGGGAAAAATAGATAAGTAGAAGTCAAACAGCAACAAAATACTGAATGTCAAGCATATGGAACTCCAATTTAAAATGTGGAGTAAGCTTCACTGCTTTACCCAGTGCTTTGTTCCTGTGGACATTCAGATTAGAGCAAGAAGAGATGGGCCATAAATACAATGGTCTTTAGAAGCAATGACTAATAGGGAAAGGCAGGTCAAATATCAACCAACAATTTTAGCCTCAGACTCATGAGGATTATACACTAACAGCTAAATATAGGATCATTCTCCTAAATTCAGACAAAATAATTAAGGACAGAGAGAATTTTATGTGGTCCAGAGCCCGCTAGGAAGAGCAAAGTAAAGTCATATATTTTCATAAGTCTGAATTCTTGTTTTCAGTGAACAAACTGACTTGAATGACTGACAACTTCAACACTCAGTTGGCCAGAATAAACCTGGCCCTTTCACTGATGACTGTAGACTTTTCTTTACCACTGAAGATCCTTCTCTCTGTAATAGAAGCTTGGGGAAACTAAGTTGTACATTTGGAAGTATTAGACTACCTAAGTACTTTGCTCTTATGAAAATTGTATTAGATGAATAAAAATAAAATGCAACAACAATTAGACCTCTTTTTAGCAGTGCGAGTACTACCCTTTTTAGTGGTATAGGCATTAGCGATTCAAGGATCCTACATATTTAGACTTTAGAATATCTAATACATATATCAGAGAATGGTTCTCTCTATTGTGACATTAAGTAAAAAAAGAGAGATTAAAAAAAAGTGTTCAGAATAACATATCTTTGCAGCTCAGACCTTTGCCTATGCACCTTCACCTTGGCCCTAGGTGGTGTTTTGCATACAACTTTGATGTAGGTATTTCAGGGTTCCTTTTTCCCCCTACGTGCCAACTCAAAACTATGCTTGCTCTTTGGATGGGACTAGACTCTGGGGTTTTTGTCTTTAAATTGTTGTTACTTATAATTACCAGTGGACACTGAAACAGCTGGCAGCAAGAAGGGATGAGGGGCAGGCAGACCCCCTGGCAGGGAAGGGGATAGAACACTTGGGGGCAGTGAATGTGTGCCCTGCAGAGTCAAAGACCCTTGTATCAGGAACAGGGGAACAAAGATGGGGTCACACAGAACAATATCTGCAGATGAAGAATGGAAAAGGCAGGTATAAGGTGCACATGGAGAATGAGGAGCATGAGAAAAAGGGGGGAATGGGAATGTGCCATGTTACAGCAGTTATACTGCTTTTGTGTGTCAGTGTGGTGTGACAGAGAATGACTGGGATCCACATTTCTGTCGTTCCTTACACATTCTTGTCATATTGGCTGGTTTGCAGGCATATATCAGAGAATTCATTTAAATTTTTTATTTATATCTGAAATCTGCTGAAGAGGAATTTGTAAATGCTTTACTATGGATGTTTTTATCCTTTGTCTTTGTAAAAGCAAAGATCAACCCACCAACTTTCATATTTCTTTACTAATTTTGTATTAAGATGTTTATTACATCTTTCTTGCCTGGGGAAAATCCCATTTGTCTTGAGCACACAGTAGTTTCTTCTGTTTCCTGTGAAAGACTGTTCTTCTCAGTAGGCTGTGCCTCAAAGAAACTTGCTCTAAAAGGCAGGCTCAACAAAAGCTACGCAGTTTGCTCGATCCTATCTGCTTTAAGCAATCGTGCAGTAGGGGTTTCTCCTAATACAAACAAACAGTGCATTTTAAAACCTGAGTGTCTTTGGAAAGGTGCAAATGGAGAATTGTAAATGAAAAGAAATCAAGTTGACGATATTTTTTAACCTACTTTTAAAGCTTACTTTAAACTTAAACTTCAAGTAAGTAGAAGAGTTGGAAAAGGAGGGTGAGGAAAAGGATCTCTCGCTCTTTCTTTCTCTTTCCAGTTTGTTTACTCTGTCCATGTGCCAGCACAGTGTGGGTATTCAGTTTCACTCTTTTCGTAAGGGTTTTATACAGACATGCACTGAGTATTTAAAATTTCTATGGTTGTGGAATATGTTAGTGGGGGATGTGAAACCTGTTAAAAAAGTAGAGGTTCCATACTACAAAGCCACGGAAAATATCCCATGGAATTTAAGGACAGATATGGGATTTGCCCCATTTCAAACCACCTTTAGATTGGCTGGATTTCACCGTATTGTAATTGCTTTGAAGAGATGGTTGCCACAGATTGTATGTCTATGGACTGCTCTAAGGGTGACCCCAGGGCATGATAAACTACTTTTGGCAGCTACTAGGAGCAAGTTTACAACTTTTAGCTGCAGCAGCAGCATACTGCCCCTTCTTGTCATGTATACTGGGTAATATATGACAGGGGAACAGTGTAATGATTCTCTAGATATCTGATCAATCTCAGGAAATAGCTGGCACACAGTCTTGCTAATCTTAAATCTGAGATTGGCTGCATGGGAGAATTTTCTTGCTTCTTCTCTCCATGGTTATAATCTGGCCTTGAGTTTTTTAACTCTAGATAATATCTGATAAGAGATTAAGGACGCGATAAGAAGCTGTTTTATATGAAATTTAAGAGGCCATTAACATTCCACTGAATTGTAAAATTGTCAAGCTAAAAACAGCTCTCCTGGTGTTCTGCACAGATGCAATAGCAAATCACTGAGTCACAGGAAATGATTCAGTCAACATTTCTAAACTTTCAATGTGTGTTTTATGGAAGAAACTTGATGTAAATGTTTAGACAGTTATGGTTTTGGAGATAAATATTGCAGTTTTATGTAGTTTGGGGTTTGACGTACCAGAATTGTGGTGCACAGTTGTCAACTTACTGAACATCTAAAGCTGTTCAATCATTGTATTCAATTCCAGTGTGGGATATGTTTTCTTTGGCTAACAAAACGTGGTGTTATATTTGGGCATAACAGATTACACATCAGAATATCAAAGAAAAATTATCTTTTAATGAACCGGGATTCCCTCTGCACTGCTGGAAGAGAACTTGCATGGGCCTCCACACAGTTCTCCTTAATTACTTGTCTCCTCATCCTGTAAATACAGTGCTCAGTGATATGACCTCTCATGGCAGGTTATCCTCTGCCCTAAACGATCTCACTGGGTTAAACTGCTTTAGAAGGTTAAGTTAAAGTATTTCCTTGCTTCTCATTTTAATTTCATTATTTACAACAGACAGAGTGCTGACAATGCAAAATTCACTTTTTCTTATATTAGTTGCTTGTAGTTAAAATTTGTCTTGTATTTTTAAGATAAATTTTTTCAGTAGGACTTTTTAAATATAAGTACATGGACATGCAGTGTATTGTGCATCAAGGACATTAAATCAGTATTATGATTTCTGTACAAAACTCTTGTCCTTGGTTATACGTCTGTGAATGTGAAGCAGCACTGATAAAGCCAATGCAGATTCTCTGTTTATACTGATTTAACTGAGACCAATCCAGGCCTAAATATTATTTTTCACTGTTGAAATATAAGCAGTGAGGTAGAAACTTAAGAGTTTCTCTTACTTCTTGACATTAAGTATCCTGTGGCAGGAGTAGCGAAGAAGACTTGCTAGCACCAGCACCATAGACAAATTCTGGCTTCAACCATATAATTTCCATGTGCCTAACTCTTCTGTACAGGAAAATAAGCCCAGGAGACAGCTTCTGCAGGTGAGCAAGTGTCTGCTGGTGTGTGGGAATCAGTATTTAGACCTGAGACAGTGGAAGAACAGGGTGTCTAATGTTTCTGGCTGTAACAGGTGAGGACAGACATGTCACGATTGGTAATGTCTTTATGGTTCTAGATTTCCCCCTAGAGGTGGGCTGCACTGGAAAGATGGAAAAGGAGACCCCTCTAAATGACTAGGATGAGTCAGCCACCCTAGACACCGCAGGGCACCAGAGGGTGACCAAAGAGTTTGATTCTGTCTGCGCTGTGCTGTGCCAGTTGTGGGTGCCCAGGTGCTGGCAGGGGGTGCTGCAGGGATCTCTGTGATAGGCAGCCAAGGCTGCCCTTTGCTGGACACAGCCCATTCCAGACGGCTCCAATGGCCCCACCACAGGCCTTGGCTGAGCCGTGCAGCCAAAGTGGTGGTGGTGCTTCAGAAATAATGTGTGTAAGACAGGGCAAAATGCTGCCTGGCAGTGAGGGGTGAGGAAAAATATGAGAGAAACAGCCCTGCGAGCCCTGAAGCAAGAGCAGCAGGAGGGGAGGAGGTGCTCCAGGTGCCCCAGCAGAGATTCCCTTTCAGTTCTTAGAGAGAACCATGGTGATGGAGGTTGAGCCCCTGCAGCCCATGGGTGAGCAGAAATGCACACTGCAGCTCGTGGAGGACCCCATGCTGCAGCAGTCTTATCCTGAAGGAACTGCAGCACAGGTGAAGGGCCCAAACTGGAGCAGTTCATGAAGATCTGCAGCACCCAGGCTGGGGTAGGGAACAGCATGAGGAGGAAGGAGAAGCAGAGAAGAGCTGTTGTGGACTGACCACAGACCCCATTCCCTTACACTGCTTGGCAAGGAGGAGGTAAAGGAGTCAGGGGTGAAGGTAAGCCTGGGAAGAAGTGAGGAAAGATGGTTTTACTTTTGTCTTTGTTTCTTGACATCTTATTTTAGCCTTAATTGGAAATAAATTAAATTAATTTTCCCCAAGCTGAGTCCGTTTTTCCTGTGGCAGTAATTGATGGCTTATCTCCTTGTCTTTATCCTTTCTAATTTTTTCCCCCTGCCCTGCTGAGGAAGGGGAGTAAGACAGCTGCTGAGTGGGCATCTGGCAGCAGGGCAAGGTCAGCCCACCAAAAAAGCATTTTGTTATATGTGGGGACTGTGAATATTCTAATTCAACCAAATAACTGCTGTATAATTTCTGATTATGAGGTCTTTGATGTCTAATTGTTTTTGAGGGAGATGTAAAGAAAAAGTGAGCAGGGAAGCAGACCTAATGTTAAATAGATACTCAAATGGCAAAACAAACACTGAAAATTTCACTGAAAATTGTCTTGTAAGATTTGTAATGACAATGTTTCTTGATTTTATTTTTATGTCCAGGGTGAATTTTCTTAGGTAAAACGCAATAAATAGTAAAAAAAAAAAAAAAAA
>VYXC01005075.1:434348-445599 GCA_013397175.1 Platysteira castanea
TGCTAGTGATAGGTAGCAAAAAAACCCCAACCAAACCCCCAAAGCTTTAAAAATGAAAATATGTTCTTTGTTAACAGCCCGTAATAGCTAGCTTTGATTATTCAATCCTGAAGTTTTTGCATCTCTTTTCAAAAAATTTAAGCTAAGTATTAATATGGCCACTTGGGATTGCATAGTCTCCTTGAAAGGACAGAGAAAAACATCCTTATAGGGCTTATACTCTGTATCCAGTTTTGTAATTTATAGCATCTCTTTTTTGGAAACTGCAGTATTTGTGAAATTTCACAGGCAGCAGTTGGCCAGAAATCAATTATTTTTACAACAAAACAAAAAATTCCTTAGGATTCACTGATATGTACAATTAATTGAAACTTAAAGAAATTACTATTAATTAACTTGTCAAACTTATGTCCCTCACCTATAAATCCTTTCAAAATATCTGTTGTCAACTAATGTTCACTTTTCCTGCAGAGTACTTATTACTATTAATATAAAATTGGCTTAAAGTAAATAACTTAATGATTACCATAGCTAAGGCTTAATATTGAAATTGTTGAAAGTATATGCACATAGAAAGTACTGTGACTCATGCCTTATCAAACTAGCTGAAGAAACAAAAAGTTGGGGCTTTTTTTAGTATAATGCTTCTGTAATTCTTCTGGGTCTGTCAAAGCCAAAGTAGTTACAACAGCAAATGTAAAAATATACATGTCAAGTGGAACACAGTGAAAAAGAAATTCTGCATGAAAAACAGGACAGACTTCTTTATCTCTTTAATCAGATTTTATGTTTATCCTGACTTATGTGATCCTTCTCTTTAAGCTAAATTGTAGTAAAATGAGTCTGCAGTAGTAGAGTAGAACAGAAAGGATGAAAACATTAAGCTGCTGTTTAAGAATCATTCATAGAATTATGTCATAATGAAGTTAATAGAAATTCATTGAGGACAAATGCCAAACCCTGCACCAGGGAAGAAGGGACCCCACAAGGACCATAGTCTGGGGGCAGAGTGAGCAGCTCTGTGGAAGAGGCCTGGAAGGCTCGTTGACGTCAGGTTGAGCAGGATCCAACAATCTGTCCTGGCAGCAAGGGAGGCCGACAGCATCCTGGGCTATAGCCACAGGAGTGCAGTGAGTAGGTGGAGGGAAGTGATTATTCCCATGTACTCAGCATCTGTTAGACCACATTTGTATACTTTGTTCAGTTCGAGACCCTTGCAAACAAGAAGGACAGTAGTAAACTGGTGTGGGTTTAGCGGAGGACCACAGCTGAGGGCTTACCCAGTGGAGAGAGTGTGTGAGTGTAGGGTTTGTTTAGCCTAAGATGGGGGAGACTGTGTTGGGGGCCCCTATTAGCAGCATTCCCCTACCTGGGACAAGGTCATAAATAAGACAGAGCCTGGCAGTTCTCAGTGGCACAGTGTGGGAGACTGACAGTCAACAAGCAGAAGTTGAAACAAGAAGTTCACAATATGGGTGAGTAGAAACCTTTTCACATCAAGGAAACTCAAGATACTGAAACATGTTTTCCAGAGGAGGTTATGTACTCCTCATCCTTGAGGATTTTGAGGTCAGATTGAGTGGACCCACAAGGCTCATCCTGCTTTAACGCAGATATTGGACTCGAGATCTTGATAACTTGAATTGTCCTGTGATTCTATGTGATGATAATATTACTGGAGGAGAGACTTTGACGAGTTAGAGGGCTGGGCAATCACCAACCATATGAAGTTCAACAAGGGAAAGTGCTGGATTCTGCACCTGGAGTGGGACAACCCTGGATGTACAAACTCAGGAATGAGATGCTGGAAAGCACCTGGTGGAAAGGGACCTGGGGGTCTTGGTCAATGGAAAATTGAATGTGAGTCAGCAGTGCCCTGGCAGCCAGGAGGGCCAAGCGTGCCCTGGTGTGCATCAGGCACAGCATGGCCAGCCGGGCAAGGGAGGGGATTGTCCCGCTCTGCTCTGCACTGGGGCAGCCTCATCTCGAGTGCTGGGGGCAGGTTTGGGTGCCACAAGATAAAATATTAAACTATGAGGCAATGTCCGAAGGAGGGGAACAAAGATGGTGAAGGGCCTTGAGGGGAAGCCATATGAGGAGCGGCTGAGGTCACTTGGTCTGTTCAGGCTGGAGAAGAGGAGACTGAGGGGAGACCTTACTGCAGTTACAACTTCCTTGTGAAGGGGAGAGGAGAGGCAGGCACTGATCTCTTCTCTGTGGTGACCAGTGACAAGATCTGATAAAATGGCCTGAAGCTGTGTCAGGGGAGGTTTAGGTTGGATATTAGGAAAAGGTTCTTCACCCTGAGAATGTTTGGACACTGGAACGGGCTCCCCAGGGAAGTGGTCACAGCACCAAGCCCAACAGAGTTCAAGGAGTGTTTGGACAATGCTTTCAGGAACATGGTGTGACTCTTGGGGTGTCCTGTGCAGGGCCAGGAGGTTGGACTTGATGATCCTGATCGCCCCCTTTCTACTTAACATATTCGATGATGATGATGATGATGATGATGATGATGATGATGATGATGATGATGATATTTTTAAACTATTTTCTGTAAGAGGCTGAAAGACTGTTGTAAAAAAATATCCTTTCCAGAGTTTACATTCATTCTCATTTCAAAAGTACTCTTAAGTACTTTTCATTTGTGCTAAATGTGATTTGATATAGACGAAACAAATTGCGTCTGACACAGAAGACTTCAGAGCTTTTAATTCTATAAT
The DNA here is from genome assembly GCA_013397175.1 of Platysteira castanea. Classification (NCBI taxonomy): domain Eukaryota; kingdom Metazoa; phylum Chordata; class Aves; order Passeriformes; genus Platysteira; species Platysteira castanea. Next base: position 437,072 of record VYXC01005075.1, read on the forward strand.
CTCAAGACGTTTAGATAATTACATATTTTTCCTCAAATAAAAATGCTCCTCTGCTCATTTTGGCAAATATTTATTCATCTCCACTGTTTTAATTGGCAATTAAATGAATGGAGCATGACTTCTTTAACAAATAAATACTTACTTTAGAAATTAAGGGTATAATTTGAAAATAAAATGTAGTCTTCGAGTTGAACAGATTGCTAATATTCAACAACTATTCATTATCTATTTTCACTCTATGTCTTGGCTGTTTAAAAGGATTTAAGAATATATTCCTAAGCTCAGCGTTAGATGCAGGAGCTACATTTTCTGGTTGGAAGTTCTTGAACAGACCTTACAATAGGCTCAAGTGAGCTAAAAATAAACTTCTAGCAGTGCATATTAACTGGGTAATAACAGTCAACAGCAAAAAGCAGTATCCAGCTATGATGAAAACAGGAAGCACATTACACAATCTGCGCTTTCCAGATAGGTATGAATTCTTAAAGGCTTAACTAAAATAATAATCCCTCAAAGTTTTTAATAAAAGCAGAGAGTTGCCTATTGTTCATAGCTGAGTGGAGACGAAAAACATGCACCCCAGTACATTGTGAAAGATCTACTGTGTCCTGGGAAACAGCACTATTTCCATTTAGTTCTTGGTAGCCCTGATTTCAATTTTAAGTCACTGTGGATTTGATCCTGCAAAGGGCTGAGCATCTGAGCCTTATCCAGCAAAGCTGCATAATGCTGTTAAGCCTGGGAGTGTTGTGAGATAGAAACCCAGAAGCTGACCCTGATTGACTGGGGTGAGAAGAGAGTGCTGAGCTCTTGTCGTTCATTGATGCTGAAGATATCTGTGCTCCAGCATCTCCCAGGAAACCATGTTCCCTCTCTGAGGCAGTCACATCCTCTTCACCTTTTCTTGGCAGACAGGGAAGGCAACAGGGTCCTTTCCTTAGAAGTGAAGAACTAGCTAGATCTAGACCACCCCAAGAGAGGTTTTGGTACAGACATACTAATTTTATTTCTGTGGTCAGGCAGGTAAAAGAAACAACCCCCCTGCTGCCAGCGGAAGGTATCTACAGAAGATCTGTGTTTCCTCAGGCCCTTTTGCTGCTTGTGAGGTTGTAAAAAGTAGTGGAAAGTAGCTATGTGCAGAACCAAATATCTGGTGTATCCAGATTCCTGTTGTCTTAAGTCTGACACTGTTTTGAGCACCTAAGTAAAGTGTTTTGGATGCAGAATAATTTTTGGGGGTTAACACTTTTTCTGATATGTTAATGGGACAAATTACAGCATCTTAAGCACAAAGTGTTTCAGAAGTTGTCTGAGACTGAAATGTTGTAGTTTATGACTTAAACATTTTCATGAAGACTTTTGCCTATTACAGCAAAAGCTGAATTACAAATGCTGCGGAGAAGACTTCGCCCTGGGTAGGCCTCCTGACTGAGGCCTTACACCTAAGATAAAGTAACAACTCAGGGCTGGGGAAGAAAGATACATTCGCAGAGCAGAAGCCTAACACCTTCGGAGTGGAGACCACAGCCCCAGGGCTATGAGCTGCTAAGCTTCACACAGACCCTCTCACCAAAGGGTGGGGGGAGAGAGGATTCGGGTGCGTGCTGGAAAAGCCTCTGGTGATGGGCAGTGACCGCCCATCCTCTGCTGTGCAGAGGAGCCCCACTGAGGGGCCCTTCACCTGAGGAAAAGCTTATCCACAACAGAGGGGGTGACATGGCCCATCAATGGGGCCCTCCTCAAAGGGGTCCCCAGACCCTGCACCAGAGCACTGCAGCATGATGCAACAGATCCTCAGTGTTGCAAGGGACAGTGTCAAACTGGCCGCCTGCAAGGGAGGCATATCAGCAGCATTCCCACCTGCCCAAAGGGTATATTAATCCACAGGATTCTATACTCTTTGGTGTGGCATGGCAATATGGGACCCTGACCCCCAAGAAGACCAGATGGAGGGGAGCAACGAGATGTCTTTGGGACCCTTGGAAGGGTGATATGCCTCCACCTAACCCCCGTCACTCTCTCCCCGTACCCCCACCCCCCACGCACACTTCTACACTTCTTTCTCTATTTCTTCCTTTCCTTCTTTTCCCTTTCTCTCTCTTTGTCTCTTTTACTATTAAATAAAATATATCAAATTTTTGGCACCAACACCTAACCTTGTTTGGTTTTAATCACATTTTTTGGGTATATTTTGAACCTTCAAAGTTCTTTCTGTTTTATATACAGAGACTTTGTTTTCTTTGATCTTCTGGTTTTAAACTAGATTGTAACAGAAGTGCCACTTGCTTGGGTCAGGACCCAGCCAGACTGCAGATGCAGAGTGTTGCCTGCCCAAGAAGGGCATCCCGCAGTCTAGCTATGGCCTACTTCTGTCCTGGAGGGCTGGCTGATCTCTGCTGCGCTTTTGCCACTGTTGTCCCCGCACCACTGGGATGCCTCCTCAGGAAGGCTCTTACCTGTGAGAGCCAGTGAATATGCCAATCAGGGAATGAGAGAGTCTCCTAAAGGGACATCTTTCAGGAGACCACCCTTCCACACTGTGGCTCTGCCTCTGTAATAGCCCTGTAAAAGAAGTCTGTGTGTACCTGGTAAACATGATACAACACAGCTTTCTCTCACCCTGTGTGTTCAGGATGCATTTGCATGTCAAAAACGTCACTGTGTATTTCTTCTGCCGAACAAAACCCTGTTAGACTTTTAGGTTTGCTCTGATTTGGGTATTTTTTGTTTCATGCTGCCCATTTGATAAATTGACCTCTGAAATAAGGATGTTGGAAAGTCAGAATTGACTATTTCCATGGGACAGGATGGAATGTAGCCATATTATTAAATAATGTCAGTGTTGATTTACTGTTATCAAATTCTTCATAGAAGCTAAATACATTGAACAGTCTCTGCAGATAATACTGGAATAAACTCAGACCCGTGGACAAACTATTGCCATTATGATCTTATTCTTATCATACAACTTTGTTACCTTGGTACATTGGGAAAAAATGATACTTTGTGTATTCATTAAATAATTGTATGGTCTGCAAATGGTCCTTATCATGTTTCAGAAGTACATAGCCAAAATGATTCTTATGATATACAACAGCAGAAAGCTTCTTTGTAAACTACAGATAAGGTTTCCTGTGGAATCTCCTCAGGTTTAAAAATTGGAAGCCGAGTCATTGCCTACTTAATTTGTTTATGTTTAGTTCATGGATTACAATAAGTGCTTCCATTTTTAACCATGTCTTGCTCCAACGTATTTCTTTTTGCTGCTTGTTGTGGTTTGGCCCTGGCTAGATGCCAAATGCCCAACAAGAAGGGAGAGAAAAATAAAGTTCAAGAGAAATAAAGCCCGAGAGAAATAAGGGATGATGCACAATACAGTTGCTCCCTAACCCCTGACTGATGCTCAATCTGTCCCTGCCAGTGATTGGTACCTCCTAGCTAATTCCCCATAGTTTATATCCCTTTGGCTAGTTTCGATCAGCAGTCCTGGCTGTGCTCCCCTCCAGCTTCTTGTGCACCTGCTCGCTGACAAAGCATGGGACACTGAAAAGTCCCTGATTTAGACTAAGCAGGATGGGTTGAGGTAACAACAAATCTGACTAGAATGTGCTGGAACAAGTTTGTTATATTAGTTTAATGGTCACTGGTCACAATGTTGATTCATTTTCTCTTAAAGCTGGTCTGGTTGTTCTTAAAGTGGCATTATGTGATACCTTACTTGCAGTATGCATTCCCCACTGTGCTGTTTGTCACCCATGGGAACTGTGCCAAGGTTACCATGTTGTGCTTTGTAACCCTTTTTATGACATGTAGAATTGCCGGCTCTGAAATGAATCTGGTATTTGTGCTCAGTCTTGCCATCATCTCCATACTTTGGGAGAATCTATCAGAAACTATTAATACTTGTACCTTTTACCTTTCCCTTTTGGAGACCCAATCTGTGTTGGAGATACCTCCCTTCATCTTCCCTTGCTCTTCCGTGCTAATTACAATAGCTCCTGAGAATTTTGAATATATTTTGGATGTTGAAACCAGCATGTTTGTATTGCTATGTTGTCCTAAGTGGGTTCCAGGTCTGGTTTAAAAATAATCAACTATTTAAGAATACCAGCCAGTGGTCTGCCCTGAGGCCAGATAGTTATGAGTGGCAGGGTATGTGGAATAGTGTGGGCAAGTGCCAAAGACTGTAGGCACTTCCAGTGTTTCGGAACTTCATCCCTGAACAAGTGCAGAATTTGGAAAAGCTAGTAAAATATTTGAAATAGATGTGCTGTCACCCTGGCAATTTCAGAGAGACAAAAATCACTACAAAGTGCTGGGCCATGGCTGAGGCCTTCCAAACCCTGTTCGACCATATTCGTTACCCTCAAGGGGAGAGAAGGGTCTCTGGATCAGACAACAAAACAACAACCCTGCTCCAACCCCTGTGACAGGCACTGCAACTGTGCCCCATACACAAGAAGAAATGGAGCCATAGTTTTTAGTAAAGGAGGACTAAGCAGAGCCACCACAAGAACACGAGGAAGAGGCAGAAAAGGAGGTAACCACTCAATCCCTATCCCTGAGCGAGCTGCAGGATATGCAAAATATTTTAGCTGTCAATCAGACGAGCACATCTGGCTGCTCTGATGGTGCGGTGATGTGGTTAGTAACCTGCAATTAGAGAGGAGGAAAGCCAAACAGGTGGGATCATTTTCTAGGGAAGGGGGCATTGGTACGGCATTTGGAAAAGGGATGCAAGTCCTCAGCCTCTGGAGGCAACTCCTGCCAAGGGTGAAGGAAAAGTATCACTTCATGGAAGATATTTATGTCACTCAGGAGAATGGACTGCCCTGGAGAGAAGTATCCAGTACCCGAGGGAATTAGCCATGCTAGAGATGATTTATTATGACCCAAACAATGTGCAGCCAACCACAGATCCAGCCGAAGTCCAATTCACATGTCCCCTGGGGCAGAATCTATGTGTTTATAGCAAAAGACAGGAAAGGTAATGGTGTATTGGAAAGTGTGGGAGTTGGGCATGACATAAATGGAATAGAATAAGGGGTGGGTACTGTCCTGGTTTCAGCTGAGATAAGGGTAATTTTCCTAGTACCTGGTACAGTGCTGTATTTTGGAGTTAGTATGACAATAATGTTGATAACATGATGATGTTTTAGTTGTTGCTAAGAAGTGCTTACCCTAAGTCAAGGAGTTTTCAGTTTCTCATGCTCTGCCAACAAGGAGGTGCACAAGAAGCCTGGAGGGAACATGGCCAGGACAGTGCTATTTAGCCTAAGAGTGTATGGAGATACAGCTGCTGAAAATTTATTTGAAGGAGCTTTTTTGAGTCCTGAGGCTGCTGGGATGGGACTGGCAAAGGAACTTAACTTTTCTAGGTCTCCTTACCTTCATTTTGCCTTCTTGTGAAAGACTCCCTCTTAAAATTGTGGTGGGGTTTTGAAGGCTTGAAGATTTCTCCACCATCTGCCTTCAAAAAACCATAATTAAGCTGCGAAGACTTAAGGACTGACACTAAGATGGCACAGTCTCCGTGGTTTTGACAGATAAAGATGGAGAAATGCCAAATTATGAGAATGGAGGGTGAGGTTCTGTCTCTGAAGAACTGTTTTATTGTCTCCTGATGATAGAATACTGGGGAGGGAAAGAGGCAAGGAGACCTTTCTGGCTGTATTTGCTTGTTTTTTGCAGAGTGCCTGTTGGAAGTGCTGCCACAGGGACTTGTGGTCAAAAAATGCCCCTCAGCTGCTGCTTGGACGGAAAGGGCAACGAAAGAAAGGTAGGTGACTAAAGAAAGGCATGGGACAAGGAAAGAGCACATCTGGAAGAAGAGACCTAGAAATAAAGTTGTAACTGCAAATGACAGTGACAGAATTTTAACATGTTAGGGTAGAGGTGAAGAAGTACTTATTATTTCCAAGATAATTTTTGAAAGGATTGAAACATTTATTTGTACAGTTTTCTGTATACTCTATATATACACCTTGCTATGCTTTACATCCCCCCCAATTCTTAAAATAATGCTATCTGAAATATCAAAAAAGATATAAAAAAATTTAATAAAATGTCAGTTTAATGGAAAAATTATGAACTTGGTTTGAATTTTTTTTTCTAAAACTGCTGATCAAAAACCCTTAAAATTTCTTACTACGTTTCCTGGTTTTGCCTACTGGAGTGCAGGATCTTTCCCAAATTATTGTCAATGCTAGTGTTTATCTAATCTCCTATTTTGCCTATTAACTGAGTTTCAGAGACCAGTTAAAGGTTTTTCCTACTGTTGAACTTCAATGTTTATAACTTAATTTTTCCTTGATATTTATGTAATACTGTCTTGTGTCTCTCTAAATGATTCTGCTTACAAATCAGTGTAGAGTTTGCACATTTTAAATATTTGTTGTAGATATAATTGTAATTTGATGTCATTTAATCAACACTATACATGTATTTTCTTTTAGTTTAGTCTCCCCTAATTATTTTTGGAGCTTTTCTTTGAACTTAATCCAATTTGTCTATGCTTTTCTTGTAATTAGGTGCTGATAGCAGAAGAACGTTTGGACAAATTCCACCTGATATATGAAGAATAATCTTCTTTTATTTCTTCAAACCTGTGTCTTACTAGCTCTTATTAATGCCCCTAATTCTTCTGTTTGGGAAAAAACCCCAGTGACCACTTGATTTCTAGCCACCCTCTCACAGGTAGTGTGATCATTTTGCATTTTGTAACCCCTTCAATGTTCATTTATTTTTGCTTCCCAAATTACTTACCTTGTTATTTTTGTGTAGGAAATAAGTTAGGTTTGTTCTGCTCGTGGTTTCCGGAGCAGTGTGGTTTTCTTTCCTCAGCAGTAGAGCTGTCTCTGTTTTTCTCTACACTTCTACTATTTATTTAGTTATAGATTCATTACCTAACAACTTTGGCAGTTGTTGATGCTTGACCTTTATCTATGATTATGCACACAGTTGACCTGTTAAAATAATGTTAGTGTGTCAAAGTGAAGATCTTAAAGGAAAAACAGAGTTACAGTGCCTGAGCAATACTGATTTTGAGACTTCCCTCACTTGTATGATGATTACACCCTTTCCTTTCCTTTCCTTTCCTTTCCTTTCCTTTCCTTTCCTTTCCTTTCCTTTCCTTTCCTTTCCTTTCCTTTCCTTTCCTTTCCTTTCCTTTCCTTTCCCTTTCCCTTTCCCTTTCCCTTTCCCTTTCCCTTTCCCTTTCCCTTAGGATTCTGTCTCACTAAATGCAAGAATGGATAACACAAATCACCAAAAAAACTTCCACATGTCTTCCTCAGCCTTTAGCGGTATCATCCTTATTTTAAAAACAAGGAAAATGTGTGAGAAAAGACTTTTTATGACATAAAAGGCTTTCGCTGACAATTAGGATAATGTTTGTCAGTGTGGGAACTCTAGCGCTACTCCGATCTTCAGAGTTGGCCATGAGCATGCCTAAGAATGCACAATTCAGAAAGTGTGTGGTCACATCACACCCCTGAAAGTCAGCACTTCAAGCAAGACACACCCAAACTGAGGACTGCAAAATACTTCTATCTTGAAGGGAGGGAAATCTGGAAATTTCTGTGAAATCAATAGAAGAGTCAGGCATGGAAGTGAGTTCACCTGTCTAAGTTTCTGCTTCCTAAACTTTACATCTGCTCTCACCCTGAAGTCCCTCTGCCAGCCTCCTGTAATGCATGAAGCCATGTAGAAAATGAGGCAGGGACAAGAATCAAGACTATTGGTTGCCCCAGTCTGTGTGTACATACCCTTCTTTCTGTGAGCTGTGTCAGACCCAGGAGAATATCAGAAAAATTAGGATTTGAATGCATAATTTAAACCAAATTGTTCCCATTCTGGATGGTGGACATTATTCTTGCTTAGGCAAGAGTCTTAATTCTGGATGTGTAAAGCCTTGATTGCTAGGTCCTAAAAATTATTCTTCAAATGTTAGTTTAGGGACAGAAGGAAGAAAACAAGCAAAATTCATCCATTCCTTAGAAGATGGAAATTGAGCTTCTTCTCATTGTTTTTATGTTTAATTCTAACACTGGTTTCTGGAAATCTTTTCAATCAAACGAAGGTTAATATCTTTGGAATCTGTCTACTACTCTTTGTGGATCAAGCAGGTGAAGATGATGTGGCTTGTGACACGCTGAAACCCTGTGATATGGACTACACAAACCCAGCAACTTTTATTGTATTGATTCTAAGGGTCATCCTGAGGTTGTCTACAAAACGACCTGCAACCAGGTCTCTGTTGTCAATGAGCCTACAAGTGAGGCTTGAGGTGAGGCCAGCTTGTGTCATGCATGATGTGCAGATCTCTGTCATGATGAGTGTGTATAGCTGTCATGTTGAACTGGCAGCATGTGACTTTCTTTCTTTCTTTCTTTCTTTCTTTCTTTCTTTCTTTCTTTCTTTCTTTCTTTCTTTCTTTCTTTCTTTCTTTCTTTCTTTCTTTCTTTCTTTCTTTCTTTCTTTCTTTCTTTCTTTCTTTCTTTCTTTCTTTCTTTCTTTCTTTCTTTCTT
>VYXC01005075.1:445638-518070 GCA_013397175.1 Platysteira castanea
TCCTTCCTTCCTTCCTTCCTTCCCTCAATCTCATTAATACATCTTTGCCACTTTAAAAAAATACCCCAAGCTTTCTGCTTCTTATCCAGCTGAACATTTATTGTGAGTTGGACAACATTATGATGTGAGATACATTTCGTTATTTTCTTTTCTCCCACCAGATGTTTCATTTCTCATGCTGCCATTCTGTGATGATTATATGCTCAGTCTGTGCATGACTTTGCATGTGCTTACACATTTTTAAAGCTCCCCCTTGCCTGAAAACCAGTGTCTGCTAAGTGCTGCATCTCCTCTTGCCTGCCTTCCCCGAGTGCCTGTAGATCTATGTCCAAACTGCTGGAAGGAGCTGTGCTGCAAGAAGAACAGGGAAGGGCAAAACTAGTGAGTAGGTGAGTATCAGCCGGTGCAACAATCAAGGAGACAGTCTATGTAAATCATGTAGTTGGTTTTTTCAGTATTTTTTCAAAAAAAGCAGAGACCATAGTAGCAGAATGGACAAATTGGTAGATGAAACCTGTATCAGTGCCATATACAGAGTAATTCCCTGAGGTGGTAGGGATTTCCTTCATCTCCCACTGGATTATTGTATAATAGCCAATTATGTACAATTGTATACTGTATAATATTTTATCAAACATCAGACAAGAGCCTTAAAGCTTTACTCTCAGTGAAAGATTATAAAGGTTCTGGGCAAAGGGAGAAAAATCAGCAGGTGATTTCAAAGCATTTAGAAATAAGATGTTGAGGACTGGTCTCTCACAGAATAGTTTGAAAAAGGAAACAAAACCTGAAACTACAATAGACTATCATAAGTGGTCTATGTTTTCATTTAAAGTGAGATAATTTAAGGAAGTATCTGAGAAAGATTATTCCTTCCAGATAGTAGCCATAGAAGGATGCCAGGACAACTGGGGAAATTTTGTATTCAATGAGGTTTGTAAAAACAAAGAAACAAACAAGACCCTTTCTCTATTTTGTGAACTTTTCATTAACAAGTAATTGGGAACACTGGGGGTCTCTGCAGATTTTTTTTAGCAATGCAGATTTTGGCCATCCTTATAGTTCCACTAAAATGTTTATTTGTTCATTGCTCATGGTTCTGCTACGATGAAAGAACTTGATCTTTTGGCATTTAGTAATATTTTTGGTTTGATCCTGCAACCAAATGATGCTAGCCACAAAATTCTTTTAATTTTGTCATTATTTCACACGGTATACTTACTCATTTTTATTTTGGCACACACAGCATAGAAACTTAACCCAAACAACCAGTAATGTCTTTGCAATAATATCGAGCAATATTTGGCAGTTATTTCACTGCATGTTTTAGGAAGGTGTTTGACACTGACCTGATTTCAAATGGGAACAATTGTGAGTTTATGAAACCAAACATGGAAATATAAACTAAACAGCCAGTCATCTCTGGCAGGAACACAGCAATTATACTCTTACAATAATATTTAGTTTCAACTGGAAATCAATACACAACAAGTAAGGGGTGAATAGGAGGCCAAGTAATTCCTACTAAAGAGGCTAAGAAGGTGGCTAGGCAAGACTTTGTTTTGACCTTTATATTTTGCCTTAATTCTGTTTCAAGTTAGAGTACTTAACTGGATTTTACAGTATCCTTGAAGTCATTTAGCCTGCTGTAGAATAATTAAAAGAATGTTGATTGATGTGTGTTGCTGTACTGGAAGCCACTGATATATTGTTTGTACAAAGAGTGTTGCAAAGGGAGTTATATACAAACCTTGAGTTTTATATCTCACAACAATTTTTTAAAATCAATTTTTGATCTTGCTAAATGAGCAAAAGAGAGATTATTCCAAATCCTATAAGTACAGGTGGGTCTAATAAGTAGGGTAAGAAAACAATACATTGCTTATAGAAAGAATAGTTGCTACTACCTGACTGAGGGCACAATCTAGGATAAAAATATTATGAAGTAATATAATAGCAGTCTTGATAGGAGGTCTGTAATGGTTAATATTATTGACATGTAAGAGTTAGGAAATTTCGGGACAGAATCAGTTAAAGATATTTGGTAAGGAGCAATGATAGTTTAGGGGTTTTAGTCTGGTTAGATTGGATTTAAAATCTCAAATCCTTATTTCATTTTAGGACTAATTTACATGTCTTCATCAATTTTAAGAGCCAGGTAACATTATCCATTTTTTATAACTTAAACATAGAACTGAGAAGATTGATAATATCAGCATCAACTAGATGATGGGTTTTGAGTCATGAGTGTGGTGGTAGAAGATGGTGTTATTGTTATTGTTATCCTCATCATGGTTGCCATCATCCTCATCCTTTCAGATTTTCACAAGATCTCCAATCAAACTTGTTTAATCTGTATTTAGGTGATAATACTTTCTCCCAGCTCATAGTGATTAAGCATAGTGGGAATAGATACATAAATTACATCTCAGCTGCATTTTCCCATGGATACTTGAAGTTTTATTTCACACAGGATAGTCCCAAATCTGCCAAGATATAAGAATCCTTAGGTAATTTTCTGTTTCCCATTGAACTCTGTGATAACCTGAGAAGAAATTGCCTGGACTGTGTTCTCTGCATATCACTAAAACTCAGAGGCAGAGTGGCAGTTCCACAAATAAATTTTCAACCTCAACATAAAAGAAACTTTCTGAAAAATCTGAAAAACCATTTGCCAGAGATGAAGTATTAGATGGTAGAAGTGCTGCTTTGATTTTGCAGACAAGTCCAGGTCTGCTTCAAATGTGAGAAGAGTTCAATTTTAACAGGATAGTTCCAACCATGAAATCAAACAGTATATATGAATTATTGGTTAGTTTAAGGTAACATATGCAATAAACCTTTATGTCTGTCCAGACATGTTTAAAATAAATTACAAATGGCTGTTATTAAAAAGTTTTCTGAAAGAATGGATATTTCTGATTTGCACTGTGGAGGAAAATGCTACCATATTATCCAATAAAACCCTTACCAACCGTAATTACTACTAATTGTCCTAACCTCTCAGTTTTACTTGGCAAAAAGAAATGTGGAGTGTTGTTCCTGTTACTCTTTCCCTTGCTCCTGAATCTCCACAAGAATGTCTGGCTGAGGTGGCTACATGACATTTTGGTATAAACAGCACCACATCTTCTCCCACCAAATCCAAATAGTTCATATATGCAGGTGAAATGTTGCTCTCACTGATTTTTGGGATACCATTCTCAGGCTCCTATCAGCCACATACATTAGGAGAGTGGGAAGAACTTGAACAGTCATTCTCAACAGGTGCAGATATTTATTTGAGAAACCCCCCAGAATATTGATTTTCTGGCTTGCAATGTGAAAGACACTACTTTTACTTTGACATTTAACTCAACACTCCAAAATTGCAGCCTCTGCTTTCTAACAGATGAATCCTAAAGAGGAATTATGAACAAGTTAAAATCTATTGTAATTTCTCTCCAAGCATTCACTGTGTGCAGGAGGAATTGATAGACAATTTTCACTAATAATCTGAATCACATAATATATGTTATAATGAATTCTTAAAAAATTATTTGGTAGTTTCTATTCATAACTGCCATTCTTTGTCATAAAAAAGCACTTTTGACATATATGTAGGGCCAGTTCAGTCTTGCCTTTTCCTTAGCTCAAAAACTTGCCTTTGAATATGGAGAAAACGCAATAGGTGGAAACTTCTTAGAACTGCAAATTATTTCAAATTTGTTTTGCCAAGCCTTTACAATAGCTAAAATTCTTTCAGTAAAGTCTGCTGGTTGTTATTTAAACTGCAGACACTGAATCTCATGTAGTTGAATGATGAAGGGACAAGGGAGCACATGCATTGCTGGAAGAAAGGAGGCTCTGTAAGGAGTTTCTTATTTAAATATTTGCTTAAATACTTACAGTTTTGAATGTTTTAGTTTCCATATCACAGAAGCACATTAATTATGGTAAAATACAGTAAGAGAGGTAAAACCAATCTACTTCCCCTAATTCTAAAGAGCAGAAATTGATGGACTTGGTGGACTGTCTTGGTGGACTTTTGCTTTCTTCAGAGTCTCTCAGAGATGTTCTGTTGCCAAATGTGGGAATTGCTCATAGCAGAACTGATAAAGGAAATGATTTATGAATCAAAGGCATTGCTGGACAGTGTCAACAAATGGTCAGTCACTTTTGTAAGACCTGTGTTTAATGACTGTTTTGAGTTCTTAAATGGGACTTTGCCACAAAAAACTTTTGAGATAGTCTTTTGCAAAATGGTGAATATCCTTCTCCATTTCCTCCTTAAATTTTCTAGGATTGTTTTGTTTCCTCCTTCATGCTTGGTAAGTCTCAGGGTGGTGATAGCAGTATTCAGCTATTCTGACATCCAAACATTTCAAACAGTATGTTTGGCTCAGAAAGTCTTATTTTTAAGTGAAGTGTTCTTTTATTGATACCTTGTTTAATATAGTCCTACCAATTCAAATTCAAGCTGATGAATATTCCAAAAATATTTGCACAGAAACACTTCCATTTTTATCCTTTCCTGGTGAAGAAATCCTTGCATTAAGCAAATCTATTTTCTTTCAACCCTCCTCCAGTCTGCTGAAAGTCAATGGGCTGATGATGTTGCAGCAAGTGCTGTTCTTGCTGCCAGGCTGAGGAAATGTCTGTCTACAAAAGCCCTCTCCTGTCTACAGTTGTGTGCATGTGCTGCTGTCTCTCCTTCTCCCTGAGCCGAGAGAAGCTTCTTCAGAAAACAGATCCATGTTGGTCGCTTGGCAGTCTCTAAAAATGCCCAGTGCTGAGATGTATTCAGGCTCTGTTCAGATTGATTGCTTGGGTGTTGTGGCTGGCCTTACTTGCAGCAGGAAGTTTTTGAATGTATTTGGTAATCCAGTCAGAGCTTGAAGCTTGTGGTGTGAAATTTAATAGCTGCTGTTCTAATTAAAATTGCTGCATCAAAAAACTCCTTGTGAGCAACCGTAGTTGTCTGATGACTGCTGAAATGAGAGGCTTCCTTTTTGAAAATTCTATCATGCAATACCTGAAATAAAAGCCTCTAGTCAAAAAAACATGTGTTACAGATATTTTTAATTGGGCTTAGTTTAAAAAAAATATTATATTACTACCTTTTGAATGTAAAGATTTGAAAAAACCAAGATAAATTCCTAAATGAGGTAGATTGCTTCCCCCAAGGAGCTACCTGCATTGTGTGAGTTTCACTGTGGTAACTTTTAAGTGTTATTTTTATGTGCTACTCAAAATATTTTATGAATTCTTTTCCCCAGCATATTTCAGTGGAAGGATCAGTTGTCTGGAAAGGTACAAGTGGGCTTCTTTTTTTCAGTACTTTTGATAGGTATTTATCGTAACTCTAGGCTCTGGCACCAGTTCTAAAGAAGGGAAAGGAAACGTGCCATTGCTAAATGAGAGGTGTTAAAAACCGAAGCAATTAGCTGTGAGCATTAGGCATCCAATTCAGCTTTTTTACATATATACTTCATGTAATCTTTGAGAACAGTTTTTCTTAGATGTGAAATTGCTGTTACAATACTTGTCTACAATGTGTAAGCTTGACAGACAGAAGAACTAAAAATGTCCCTTGTGTTGTGTGAAAACATTTGGAGAATACTTGGAAAGATGTACACTTGCAAAACAATTGCTTCTTTGTTTCTTGCAAACTTCAGTAAACTTGAAATTCCCCAAATGTCAAATAACTAAATTATTTATTACTTAGAATTCATAGTCTCCTTGCCTTCTTACGCTGTTTTTTTTTGGTTTTGTTTTGTTTTTGTGGGGTTCTTTTTACATTTCAAGAAATGTTAAATCAGCTGACAATTATTAGTGGACAGTTTGGAAATATTTATACACGAGTACCTGGGTTCCATGGTCTAGTAGTGATAATCAGAAAGATGGCTCTTGTGGTCAAAGATAGAGAAATGTTACAGAGAAATGAATTTGTTCTTGCTAAATAATGGGATTTTACAAGACCAACAAGATGCTGAAGTTTATAGAAAATTCTTAAATCTGCCAAGAGGTTTGAGATTTCATGAGATTTTAAATCTTTTTTTAATAACCAAACAAATTCTGGAATCACACCATGGTAAAAATTGTAATTACTTTTATGACATTCAAACCTCTGTAGTAATTCTAGTTGAATGGACTGCTTAAAAGAAGTTGCTTTTTAAGCTGATTTCAAGGTTTTTGGAAGAGACTTATGCTGTGGCATTGTCTGTCCATCTGCAATTTTGACACTACTATCTTTCCTTCAAGTCATGTGAAAAATTAGGGGCTGCATGGAGGAAAGAGACTCAGATTTTGTGCTGCTGAGGAAAGGGTAGGCAGAAAGCAAACACTCCATATTTTACTAGGCAGCAATGGGCAAAGCCTAACTTCGGACTATCCATATTGCATATGCTCTCTTGCTTCATTTATGGGTTGAAGGGGACCATTTTTCATTAGTTCTACTACTCAGAGAAGAGCTCATTTAACTGGCATTGCATAGCTACCTTAGCTCCAAAAGACAGGATTTTGAAAACCAATATCATATGCTTTATTAAACTCAAGTCTTAAGTAATGCTATATATAATCATTTTAATTTCTGAGGCTTCACAAGTAATCCTACTTAAATATATAGAGAAGATTTATCATAAGTTGTTAGAGCCATTTTTCTTTATTATCACTTACTGAGGCTTCAAAGTACTCACTTCAAAGTGCTTAAAAGCCAAATATGTTTTTTTTCTTGCCACAGCATCCAGTAACCTAATAAAAGACAGATTATACTGATTTACTGTGAAGTACATGGGATAACTAAAATATTAGGGTTGTTTTTACATATTTGCCCCATAGGTTTGTGAGTATTCCACTACTACAGGCAGTGTAGATAATTTTATATTACAGGTACAGAACATTCATGTTTTTTAAAAATAATATTTTACTTTAGTATGACAAAGGGCATGAAAGGAAGGGAGCTTTGCCTTCAGACTTGGAGCCACGGGGAGACACGGCCATTTGTCATTTCTGCCAGAGGAATCCCTCTAAAGACAGAGTCTCTGGAGAAGCACTGTCCTGCATGGCTTTTGGCAGGTGACCATGAGCATGCTGCACTCAGAACGCAGTGCTGTCTTACAGGCAATCTACAGGTGGCCACTCTGCTTGTGCCTGATGTGCCAGCAGGCTGCCTTAGGCCGCTCTAAGCCTCTGGGCATCCTTGGATACATGCCTGGTGTCCCCCTTGCAGTTCTTCTGTAGGGACAGACACTTCTCAAGGCATCCTTCAAAAATCAGTCTAGACCTTTGCCTAGCCTTGCCAGCATGCTTTAGGTCACTACTGAGGCTGTGGATTTCACTCTTTTAGAAAGTTTCAGAGGCAAATCATTTTCCTGTAGGTGAGAATCTAGAGCCCATGGAGGGCTCTGAAAGGAAAAGCAGAGTCATTTCATTCTGTTTTAACCTGACAGTCAGTGTGATGGGTGCTGAGTGACTGGTGTGGCTGAAAGAGTTGGGCTGATGCACTTTGAACCTGCTGAAGCAAGTCAGGCATCAGTTAAAAATGGAAAAGCTGTTCTTGCATTGGCCAAACCTGGAAGCTACACTTAAAAGAAAGAACTTTAATTAAACCCAATCAGGATGGGACAGAAAGGTTACCTTGTGACTGAAATGATAGGAAATTCTCTGCTATGTAGTACTCTGGTTTCAGTTGCACAGCTGCACCATTTTGCACCCTTAAATTCTTTCTTGCTTCTTAGCAAGCATTAGAAATCACCCAGTTCTCTCAATTATGCTGGAGTCATGGAAATAATTATGGGATTTCAACATAACCAGAGTAAAAACATTAATTTAGGAAAGTCATCAGCAACCAAAAATAATGTAAGTATTCTGTCAGACTAGACTGATAGTACATAAGGATAATCCTCACTGTATATATATATGTATATATATGAAATACATGTAATATTTGGTTTGCTGTGATGACTTAGATCCACAGTCTTCAAAATTCTTCACTGTATATTACGATTTTGAATACATCTGTGAGGTATTATTTCTCTTATTTCTTTTGTGGACCATTTACATCACAATGACCCTGGAAAAACAAAATGTCTCCTCCAGTCACAAAAGGGAGGAATGGATGGTTGATGAAGACATCATGCAGTCCAGCCTGTTTTTCCAAAAAAAAGGATGCATAGGTAAGTTAAGTAATTGCTGATGCAGGTATCTGTGGAATAAAGCTCAGGTATGAGTCCTGGTTCTCACTATCATTGCTGTTATATACAGCACATTTACAGGTCCACTGTTTGATATTTCTTATAGAATGCAGTGGATAGAAATTTGGTGGTGCTTAATACTTCACCTCTAATACTCTGATGGTTTGGAAGGCCATGTTAAGTTTTCCGGAGCAAATCTGCAGAACTGCATGGAAATACAATGTTTATGAACTACTGTGGTGAATGTTTTAGTTTGCCATCAGTATCTTCTGCTGCAGTGTTTCTTCCTTGCTGTGTGACCTCACATGACTGCTAACTCCCCAGCATGTGACAAGTCCCACATGGATGGTCCACAAGATTCCAGGAGTGGTTCAGTGCTCCAGAGAAGTTTGGGAACTTTGATTTATCCCACAGATATAAGGGGACTATCAAAGTTTTCTACTGTTTTACTCTCCTGTTAATTGCTGACGATATTTGTGGAAGAATAGGTTCACTGTCTTTTCGGTGCGATCAAATGCTTCTGCAGCTGGAGACAAGGCTAAAGGGAGGAGAAGAATGAAACAACAGTCCCCCTTTCCCCCCCCTCCTTCCTTTGGCAATGTATTTTCATTCTCAATTCATTTTTCAGCTTCATAAAGAGCTGGGATTGGATCTGTGAAAAATCTCCACAACTTTCTTCCTTTTCCTGCAAAGTTAAGATTGTATCTTTGCTCAGAAGAATGCAGAACTTGAGGGCTTAGATATATCTCATGGTATTGTTTTCTGGTTTTATGATACTTCCTTCCCCCTGGTGATACTGAGAAATTTGTATTAAACTTTAGGAAATAATAAATATTCTGTTGTATGTTTAGTGGACTAGACATGTTAATCCTTGTCTTGGCATGTCGTGGAGGGAAATAATATGATGTCAACTGTGGAAAATCAAAATATACTCACTTGTAGGCATTTGTAAATCTTCAAACCAAGGGCATTGTAACAAATAAGGCAAATAGCCTGGAACTGTGGACCAAAGCCCTACTTCAGAAAGTTCTTTCTTGCAAAGCCCTTTTCCTCTCATACTTTCTGTTTTGTGCCCATTGGTAGTCAGCAGTTTCAGCAGTCAGCAGTGTTTCCTTGAATACAGAAGTTTGAAAGGCCTCATATAGGCTGTTTTTTTCACTGTCCTGCAATGAATCTGTTTTATCAACGTGGATTAGTGGATTAGTTTTGTGCTTGAAAACGATCAATTTTATGCAGTGAGATACAAGTGGAAGTTAGGCTGAAGCTCGGTGATGGATGATGTTTTGTTTTTACTCTGCTGCTGTGATGTGTTGGTCCCTTACAAAAAGAGAGTGATGGATTCAAGCAGAAACCTGTGGAGAAAGGGGCAAGTCACTCCTGGAGATCATCTTGGCGGTGTAGGAGGAGAAAAAAGCTTTTATACACATTGTTTGGGCAGAGGGGGGATGTCTGAGACCGAAAGCTGTCCGAGGAGCAGGGAAGTGGCTAAGGAGACCAGGGACCAAACGCACACCTAGGCCAAAGTGATTCTCAGGATCGAGGGGCATTGCACAGAGTTGAGCTCCAACCTCAAGAAAATAGACTGTTAGGCTGCCAAAAAGCCTAAAAGAAAGGATGTACTTCAGGAGAATAAGCAGAGGACCTTTTGTTGCAAACTGTTTTAAAATTTCATTTCTGTCTTACCTAATTACTTGATTTATATCCATTATAAAAATTAAAGTCTTCTTGTTTGCATTTTAATAGAACCTGGCTTTTCACTTGAAAAGTCTTTCCATTTTTTTAGGAGTAAGGGAAGTTCTACTGCAAACTTTAAGCAGATCTGCCTCACAGTTCCTATCCAATTGGAAGTTTAGTCTTGGCTCATCTGAAAAGTGATTTTCAGAAACTGCGTCTTTCATTTTTCTAACCACATGTAGACTGCATCATGACAGAGCAGGTTTTATTTGGAGGCTTAATAATGGAATACAAAATCTGTTGGTGTTTTTTTTGTTGTTGTTGTTGTTTGAGGTTTTTTGTTGTTGTTGTTTTGGGGGTGGGGTTTCTTTGTTTGTTTTTGAGTTTTTTTGGGGTTTTTTTGTTTGGGTTTTTTTTTTTTTGGACCTGTATTAGATATGCACCTGTATTAGATATAGACGAGAACCAGATGTCAGACTTCCTGAGAATAGTTCCCCTTTTGGGGAAGATGGCCATCTTTTCTGTCCCTTAAAGGAGATTCCTTATTTCATTAGTTTGTCACATAAATCAAACATTTGCAGTGTGATACTAAAACATATGCTGTTGGTTAAATGTTGTTTTCAGTGTGGAACTTCTCCTGGAGAAATACTGGTACTATATAGAGCCATTCATATGTGACAAGAAATTTGAAACGTCCTCTCTTCCAAGATTTATCCACAAGTAACACTTCTTGGTAGAACTACAACATGCAGTGTACATGATCATAATTTTTTTCTTTCAGATGAGAAAAAAATTAAACAATTACGTTGGAAGGGATATATACTTTCTTTCTGGCCACAATCTCAAACTGGGAAAATATCAGTGTGTCTGCTAGTTATTCATTAACACAGCTTTGAAAGGGCAAACCATCTCTGTCTATTGATTAATTAAAAAAGAAGCAGTGGACCTATATTAGGAATAATTACAAATGGGAAAAGTACAGTGCATTAAAATGATTTGTCTTTTGAAAACATATAATTTATACTCCTAAGTCGAACACGGACTTTGCAGAAACACTGGTAGATTCCTGATCTCCTTGCACAGCAAAGTATGCTGTACATAAGTTATTCCTCAGATTAAAAAGAAAAATGCAATCATGTTTATAGTAACCTTTCTTTAATGACCAAAGAGTTCCAGACTTGCAGGAGATATTTCATCAGCATTGAATATTTGGAACTACTGATGCATAACTCCACAAAAATATTATCTGCACTGTCAATTTAAGATAAATATGTTAACTGTGCAGTAGAAGGGATCTTGAAAAGTTTCCTCACTATTAGAAATTAGTTTTCTACATTAGGCGAAGATTGCTTAATTGCAATTTCTAATTTCTTTAAGGATGAGGAGGATGGGAGTGATGCTTTTAATGACTAAATAACTACTTAAAAGGTTTTTTAATGACACACTTAAAAATCATAACAACCTGCTCTTCTGTGTGCTGAAGTTAATGATGTCATACTTTCTCTGAAGGGTAATCTAGGAAAAGAATTGACAACTGATTCATGCATCACAGTCTAATTCTTAAATACACTTCACATCAAAGCAGAAAAAAACCCAAGCATTTCATTCACCTATCAAATAGCAGAATTCGTATAAAAGCCACAACAAACAAAATGAAATTTAAATGGGGCCAGTTGCTTCCTCTGGAAAAAGCATTGTCCTTTCAGGAAATCACAGGCGTTTGAGGCAGGCTGAGCTTCCAAGTCTCAATAAGGACCCTTTGGCTGAAGAATTTGTGGAGGGCAAGCATGTCAATAATACACCTGTGGCATGAGCCTTGTGTAAGGAAATTGTCTGTGGGTCTATCTTTAAGCTCTTGTTCTCTCTATTTTTCTAATTTCATTGACTTTATTATACCCTCTGCTGACTTGAGTGCACACTCTGGAGAATATTTTCCTTTTAAAAATAGATGGTATGGAAATTTTAAAAATACTGCTTCTATTAAACCCAGGCTATATATTAATGTTAACTTGAGCTGAACAAGTGAAGGGATGTGCAAATTGATTTTAAAAAACACCTTAAGAACTTATATAAAGGTATTCACTAGTGGATTTATCTCAATAAATTTAATATGATAGTATACCAGTGAAGGCAACAGGAATGCTGAATGAGAGCAAATTGGAATGGAAATAGTATATCCCTTCTCTATTATATCTTCACTCATGAAAGATGATGAGCCAATTTCCGAGGCAATTAAAAGCTATATTGTCAAGAATATGGCATCCCATATGGATCTATGGTAACTGTACTGCAGGTCTGCCTTATAATCATAACAAAACCCATCTTTTTAAGCTGCACCTTGTATATAGGTTTCCATGTTAAGTGGGAGTAGTTTCAAGCTTGTTATATTACGTTTTTGCTCTTTATAAATCTTCTACTCATAAACAAATTGCACTTATTTTTTCTGGTCTTGTCTTTATTACATTGACATGGGCAAAGGCTTCATTTAGGGGTATAGGGAAAACAACTGAATATATCTAGATAATCTTCATAGTTATAGTTCCTAATTGATTGGGTTTTGTCTTATTTTGGGGGGATTCTTTTACATAATCAGCTTCTAGAGCTGTGGTACTTAAATCCAACTTCTTTAGTCCAATTAAGGCCTAGTCACTGTATTGGTTACTTTCCTGTGATATCCCTATTGATAGGCCTCAAAACAGTGCTGGTCCTTTTTTTCAAATAGCTGACATTTGCTGACTGTACAAATAATGGACTATCAGCCATTGGATGTAGTCTGTTTTTTGCCATGATGGGAAACTGCATTAAAGATAAAAATCATCCTGTAAGTAAGAGGAAGGCTTTAGGCGTGAAGATATTATTCAGCCCTACTTTGGGAAACTGTCATTCAAGCTCTCCATATCAGGGTTGTGTTGCTCTGGGGGGCGATGGCTCCTGTTCTTAGTCCCTCAAGGCAAAAGGGTGAAGGCAGGGGCTGTGGTCTAATAAATTGCAGGCTGAGGGCAAATTCACCTCCCTGTGAAAACGGCGGTTTAATACTTTTTCAACAAATTGGACATCAGCCTGAACCTTACTGTATTATTTCTTGCTGTTTTACAAAAAGCCATCTTAGTTAGCTGTAACACCAAGAAGACCTATTTCTGGACACTAAGGGTTATGTATCTCTGTTACAAGTTGGACTGCTGTGATGTAAGATTGTAAGTGCCTTGTCTGGCACTTAAATGTCTGAGGAGATAGTTTCAGAGTGCTATTTGTCCTGGCAAGAAGAATTTCTGCAGTAGCCCTCCATGACATCAACATGTTCATACTTTTCTTCAGTTTGGAAATCTCCAAATCACTTTAGTCTGAACATTAGTCTTAAGGTAAAGGCAGGAGAGTACAGTTGAACAAAGCTGTCACAGGGGAAGCCGTCTGGCGTTGCTCATTGTCTTGGGGTCTTCGGTGAGTATTTTTGCATGTGAATCACTCTCTCCTTTGTACAATTCTGTTATTAATATTGTTGCTGTTTGTTCTCTTATCTCATTGCTGTTTCCAGTAAATTGTTCTTATCTCAGCCTGTGATCTTCACCTTTTCTCAAACTCCATCCTGCTGCAGCAGATGGGGGAAGGGAAGGGGGAGTGAGAGGGTGGCGGGTGGTTTGGGAGATGACAGCTGGAAGCACTGAATTAGGGAGCACCATTCCTAAACCATGACAGCTGTACAAAAATCCTTTGCACGTGTATCTTTGGCTGGGAGACTTATCTTTCGTTTACTTGTTACTGGGATTTTTTTCCCCCATTAGTATTCATGAGTTAATAAAGCACTAGACCACAATATATATGTATCTTGGATTGCAGTACTTGCTACAGCTAAGGAATCCACACAAAATCACATGAGAGGAAGAAAGGAACATGACCAGCTTTGAATGTGTGCTTCTCACACAACAGAAACCCACAAATATGTGCAATTGATGAGCAGCTAAATCAAGTGCTTTGTTGGTGGTCATATTGGCTTCATGTAAGGTGCTCTGCTTGACTGGCACTCAAGAACTTTTGCTGTAAATTCTGCTAGGAGCCTGAATTTGTTTCAGACCTTCCAGGGTGCTTGGGACAGTAATCCTAAAAAGAAGGAGATAGCAGTCCCAGGGAATGGGACTATTTTGTCAGCCTGGACAAAAGCACATAGGCTTGAGTTTGTCTCTCCTGGCTGGTGGGCACATCAGGCAGGGTGATAGAAATCAGTTCACTTCTCATGACTCTGCCAATGATCTTCTGGTGTTTCCTGGTGAATCACTTTGTCTTTCCCTGTAGCTGCAAACAAGGAATAATTTTATCCTGGGGAAAAGTTTCACCTAGAAGAACCAGGAAGCCCATTGTAACAGTAATGTTTGTGCTTGTGATGTTGCTGTAAAAATTACCATAAGACTGTTGCAGAAAAAAAGGTTCCTTGCCTCTACACCATCCATTTCCTTTATGGTGGGCCTTTCCACAGTGGTTGATCACAGATTCAAGCTGTTCAATTTTAAAACAAGACAGGACTGAGTGGCTTCCATTAAGATGCATTCAGTCAGAGACACAAGCGGATAGAAATGGTGCGCAATGCAGCTGTGTTTCTAAGAGTATTCTTCGTAGGATCATTTATTGCTATCAAGGAATCTCTAAAAATAGACAATAATGCTATTTAAATCTATTCTTATTGATGAGATTTATGCAAATATAACATTGTGGGGTTTTTTAAAAATTTTCTTAGGGTTTTTTTTCTAAAATTGGTATTCCTCCAGGGAGAGAAATTAACTGTCTTGGGAAGAAACTGACTGGGTCCTGGCCTGAATTTAGGCTAACAGGAGAGAAATTACTGGGCTTCAAATGAGAAACTCCTGAATATGATGCAATAAAGCAAGAAGCTGGCAAAAGCTGCAGCTGACACCATCAGGAATGGCAGAATCACCTGGATTAGGGTATCAAGCTATTTATGTAACAGCACTGAGGCCTATGGGAAGAACAGTAAGCAGGAGTGGTTGGTGTTTATGTGGGAGAGAATGATGAAGCAGAGGAGAATGAGAAGGAGGAAAGGGAATATAGTAGGTAGCAAGCTGTGGTTAGTGCTGTCTGGGGATACCTGTTGGGAAGCCTTGTACTTCATCAATGTGGACTAAACTAGGGCAATAAACCAAGTTTCTTGTCCTGACCGTAGCACATGCAACAAACGTGCTTCCCTGATGAGGAGGAACACAGGGGGAGCAGCATGCTTTCCTTAGGCTGCCAGGGAACACCTGAGTCAGATCAGACATCAAGATATGACTATGACTATACCCGTGCCAGGCCTGAGGGTGCTGGCATCCTCCTAAAGACTTCCTGCCAACATCCACAGGTGACAATGTAAACCTTGTGCAATGAAACCCAGTAGTGGCTTTTGATCCTGTTTCTTCATGGCAGAATGAGCTTCAGGAACTATATGAGATAGTGGGAAGGACCTCTGATGACAATCTGTTCCTCAGTTTGTCTAACAATATTCCCCTAAAACTGAGGAAGTTCATCAATGTGCCATGTTTGGAAAGCACTGGTTCATCAAAAGAGCTCTGCAAATACTTCTGGTAGGAGTGAGACTTGGAAAAACATGAGTAAAAGAATCAGCTTTGCATTGCTAGAATGAATCTATTGCTTTTTTTCTTTGACCTAGTTTAGTGTTAAGAGTGATCTCAGTAGCCATTGCAGGAATCCGTAGGGTAGATGCAAATAAAACCTTTTGTGAACTGCAGCCCAGGCAATTTTAGCCATCTCTGTGTTGTCCTGCCAGTGAGCCAAAAGGCACAGTTTGAAAGCCAATGGCCCCAACAAATAGAGCTGGTCTGGTGGGGGACAAGTACCAGAGAGGAAGCCCTTCTCTTTGGGACACTCTCAAGTATCACCAATAACTGTAAGAGATTTCTTCTTGAGCATTGTTTTGACTTTAGCTTTGTGAATGATCATCTCTTTTGGATGGGGAAGTGTCTATAATGGTAGCAGGTGTCCATAAACCTGCACTTGATACCTCCTGATGAACTATGCACCTGTCCAGATGGTAATTTTGAATAGTGAGATAAAACTGTCAGCTGCATATTAACTTGCCCTTTGAAAATTTTGCTGCTAACCAGGCACTTTTCACCTGTCTGGAAATGATGGTAAAGATGGGGTGCAGCTGGGTGAAGCTCGTGTTTGTCACGTGGCAACAATGTCCTGGCAGACCCAGCTAAACTTTTGTGGAGAAAGCTGGAGATTGTGGTGGTGGCAAGACAAAGTGAGGCAGAAACTGCTTTTGGAATCTAAAGTAGTTAATATTGCCAGAGATATCTCTGCTCTGGTTTACTCAAAACTAGACAGCATAACAAGATTTTACAGTTTGAGATGGACCATTTGAAAATTAATATTTCTCCTCTATGGATGGATCAGAATGATTTTTTTCCCCTCCAAATGACCTAGTTTGCAGTTATCAAACAGCCCTGTTTGCAGTTACCTGTGGGTTCATAAATGCTATTTACAATCAAGTATTTGCAGCCTTGTCAGCTAATAGAAGCATTTTTCAAGACTTGGAAGATCCTACTACTTGCTCTCACCCACACTGACTATGCTTGCTGATATGCCTAGATGCATGGAAAATTTATAAATTTTCATCATCCGGAATTCTGCCACCTTTGGCAAAACCTTGCTGAAATTAATTTTTAAAAAAATGTTTAACGTAACTTTTGATTTGTGTTTAGTTTTAATAAAGTTCATAGCTTTCCCTCTCTGCAACATTTTAAAATCAATTACAGAACTTCTCAAAATTTCACTAAGTGAAAGAACTTGACAGTTTTGTGGGGGAATTCTCCCTCCTCCTGACTTGTTCTGTCACTGTTGTGACAGACTGTAATGGCTTGTAGGATGGGGGGAGGCAACTCGGAAGAGCAGTGAACTCAGGAATATTGTGCTTATCCTCTGTGAGCTCTCATCTCATGTCCCAGTAGACTGATGGAATACTGCTTCTTGAGAGCAAACTTTTTCTCTTTTGGAGATCAGTGTATCCATAAGGCTCCATAGTGATTTGTGCAGGAGCACGTTTTGCTGGCAAGAAGGGAGAGCTACAAACTGGTTTATACATTCCCATCTGAGAAGAATCCACTGGTCAACAGATGGGAGCACTGCCAGAGAGT
Source organism: Platysteira castanea (assembly GCA_013397175.1). Lineage (NCBI taxonomy): Eukaryota > Metazoa > Chordata > Aves > Passeriformes > Platysteira > Platysteira castanea. The sequence continues at coordinate 462,632 of VYXC01005075.1, forward strand.
ATTTGGAGCTGCCAGCTTGGTATTTGGGGGCTAACTGGTGGATTTAACTGTGGAGCTTTAAGGGATGGCTGGTTCCCCAGCTGTATGAGTTCCCAGGGATTATTGCTTCTGCTAGAAAAGGTAGCAAAGCAGGATTCACATCAGTTCCTTGGCAGTCCCTGGTCACTATCTAGTATTTCAGCATAAAACCCACCTCTAAAACAATTTATAAAACTGTATTAGGTAGTGGACTGACAGGCAGACCCATGTACTCTGCCACTGCCTGCTCTATCAAGGTAGCAATCTGTGGCAGGGAGGTGCAGAAAAGAGGCATTCGACAAGCTACAGTGATATTTTTGACTCTGCTAAATAAATCTTCCAGAGTTTGTCTGCCACTCATCTTGGAAGAGGTAGAATCAAGGGAGAGCCTGGTAGTGAGTGCAGGCCAGCTGGAAACCACTTCTGCCTTCTCCTGTACCACTGGCACACTTCAGAGTATGAATTTCCTAAAATAGATACAGGGTGTTCTTGAACATCCCTACCACACTGACCTGCATAATCTGAGAAACTTCTGCCAGAGTTTGGTTGGTGTTACGAAGCTCTTTTTTTAACTCTGGCTGTACATACTGTTGTATCATAAATGCTTTTTTTATCCATGTGCATTAATTTTTGTAGGTGAGACTCTCACATCCCGTCTAATGAAGGACAATTGTTAGCTCCTAAATTTTGATGGTTAGTGATTGAAATATAAAACGTTTGAATCAAGGATTCTCTGGAGTTTAGAACAAACAATTCTAGCTTTCAATTCTGACTGAATTGAATTCATTCAATTCAGTCTTTGAATTGAATGTATAGATTCAAAGAGAATTATCAGAGATAGAAAAAAAGTGCATATAGATGGGGAAGAGAAAAGATTGCATAGCTGTGTAGCAATAAAATCTTGCTCTGTTCAGTGTCTTCCTCTGAAAATGTAAGGTAGGCCCATTTCCACCAACTTGTAATTATTTTATGTAAGACACTCCATGTTTATTCCTTATGGCTTTCTTTCCCACATCTTACTTACTGGGGCAAGGGTACAAGGCTGTTCACAGGATCTCAGTAAGTTTACATTAACCTGTGATCCAGAAGAAAAGTCTTAGCTAGGGAAATCAGATGTGGATGAGGGAGGCTTGAAAGACTACTGATAAAATGCCAAAGCATGACCAGACCTTGCCTGCATGTGTGTGTGTGTATAAAGTACTGGGAAAACCTAGGACAGGAGTCCTCTACTTGCCATACAGTAAACGAAAGGACAGCTTGAACTGTGGTTTCACTGTCACAGAGCATCCAAAATAACCTGACGCATCAAGTGCTGGTCCTGTGAATTCCTTACCCCTCTCTGACAATAGTCAGTGGTCCTTAGGATGGCCTCTGCTGGTGTCTGCAGGCGTATCCACTTAACCCTGATGTCTGAACCACAGTTTTCCAGGAACCTTCCTACCTTTAGGGTGGCTTCGTGGGACTCGAGTGTAGTTGCATTTCCCAGAAGCAGTAGAGACCCTTCTCTGAGTGAATTGACTTCCATGGCCTACTCATGCTCACAGAAGCATAAAACTGCAAGGAAATGGCAGTTTTGATAAAAATGCAGCAGGCTAGTGAGCACTGAGCAAAGAGGAGCTTGCTTAGGGCTGCAGGGCCGCCTACAGTTGTGTAGGAAATAAAGTTAATTGTCATCTGGCCTAAGTTAAATGGATGACCTCACAAGCAATAGCGTGTTTAATCACAAAGCCACTAGAAACATCTTGACATGAGATGGAATTGCTTTGTCAGAATTTGTTCTAAAGGGATTGGGAACAAAGCAGCGAGGATAAAACATGCCATCAGTACAGAATAAACCTTGCTGTGTCTCTCTCCTTCCTCACTGGTTTGTTGTGAAACAGTGGAACAAAAGTGCTGCCATCTGAAAGGCACAACCTGCCTTCAAAATCCCACAATAAAGAAATGGGGACCATCACAAATACTTCATTGCAGAACCCCACTTCACATCTGAGTTCCTGGGTGAGATTTTCAAAATATATCTGAATGAATTACTCACCACTTGTGTGGTGGCTGGAACTCCAAATTAATTGAAGAACCTAGTGATTATTTCCAGTGAAGAGCAAAAAAAGGGGAGGGAAGGGAAGAGAAGGGAAGGAAAAAGGAAAGGAAAAAGGAAAGGGAAAAAAATACAATCTTCACAAATCTCTCAAGGAAACTATCATTTTCTTTCTGTTATTGTTCTCTTGGAAGAGCTGCTCTTGAGTGACTAAGTTAAATAACACAAGCAAAAGATGATGATTCATGCTGCTTTTTCTGATAGTTTCTAGTGTTCAAAAGCCAGTATCACAGCTGCAGCTTTGAATAAATGCGTGGGGAAAGGAATAAAATTATAGTAGGTATGTTAGCGTAATGTTCCCAATGTGCAGCCTGTGTATGTGATTACCTAATATTCCTTACCAGCTGTTTCTTAACATTAGTCATAGTGATCTAAAACAACCACCTTCTCTTCATTTATCTCAGTAAACATTGTTCTTTTTTGAAGAGGTAAGCTGTTTAGGAACAAAAGTTGTTCCCTCCTCCCCTTCAGCTTTTTCGTCTGCATGTCGTAATCATCTTGAATTGGAAACAGCTATAGCTGACCGTGTAAGTAATAAACAGGGAGGAAATATTTAAATATGGTAATAGCTATATTTGAGTACCATCATCAGTGTGTTTCCTGGTAGTGTCTAGAAAATGCAAGGCTCTGTTCTCATGCCAGGACAAAATTAAGATAAGAGGAGGAAATGTTTTAATTTTCTTGTTTAACACCACACTTCTGTCTTTCCAAATGGAATCAAGATATCCTCTGCAATTCAGTATTTATCTTCTCATTTGAAGCTGCTTGTACTGTGCAAACATTTTGGTTTTATTTCAAATGTGCTTTGTCATAATTCGTAACCTGTTCATGCTAGCACTTTCATAAGTGTCTGCCCTACTTACTGATGGTGAGCAGTGGTTTATTCCTGCAAAACTCCCACAAAACTCAGTGTGACATATGTTTCCAAATACACCGGGACACATTCAGTGGAGAAAAGTGCTGCTTGGGGTGAAGAGGATCTGTTCAAGGTCTGTCTGAAGAGGAAATGACAGGAGTGCTTGTGAGACTGAGGAGAGGCAGCAAGTGGATCTCTTCACTCTGTGGCTTCAAGTACACTCTCTAGGCAGGGTGGTGACCTTCCACGACAAGGCAAGCTGCAAACCAAAACCTCTCTGTAGCTGAAACCACAAGACTCGTTCCTTTCTCAAGAAGAAGGCCAGAGTTAAGACATGAAATGATAATGGGTCATAAGCTGATCATAAGCAACCTGGGCTGGACCATGTGATCTCTAAGAGAGCTTCTTTGTTTTTGTATTACGTCAGTGTAAGCAAGACTGGAGTTTTGTCCAGCACTTAAAAGCAATCATTTCTCAATGATTTGTCTAAGGAAAGACCATATTAGTCTATATTCTAGTATGTGTATGGTACTGAAGTGAAAGCTGAAATTTCGTACCTGATCTTGAGCACAGAACTGACTGACAAGAATTCTTTCATGTCAGCTGTCAGCAACAAGAACGATTTGTGCTTCCCTGCAAAAGTAAAGCATTCATGAAACAGAAATCTATTCTATCTGAAAAAGTTTATGAATAAGTATTTAGAAGAGGCTATTTTAAACCCTGAACAAAAAGAAACTCAAAGGACTAGCCAGTGTGGAGAAATAGTCAAACTGGGCATGTATGGAGGGAAAAAAAAATTCCCTATTTGCAAGTTTGAAGACTAGTAGAGATATCAAGGTAAAACTTAGAGAAGGGCTCAGCTGGATTTTGATTAAAGATCAATGAAGAGATCTCATTAACATGTGGTGTGCAGTGCATGTACCTCTATGTCAACATGTATCTGGTGCAAAATCAAGGTTGATTTCTGCATAAAACCCCACATTTTTGCTTTCATCTTTCTGCTCGCCTACTCAAGCAGTGTCTTCTTCTTTTTCTTCCAGCACCATGTTCCTGACCAAACTGGTGGACAACACAGAAGAGGAGTCTTCTAATCTCAGATTATGCTTGATCTTTTCTTTTCATATTTTTTTTTATCCTAGAAGAAAAAATCAATAGCTAAGAGAAATTGAAGTAATTTTTTCCCCAGTACTTGCTGCTATGTAGTTGATAGCCAAAGCTCTTCATAGAAAGCAGTGTTGAAAATGCAGTCCCAGAAAATGAAGTGTGCCATTCATAGACAAGAAAGAAGCCTTCAAAACTGGAGCCCACTGATCATACTTTGCCCTTAAAGTTGTTTTATATATGTAGAACACTGGCATGAAGCATGTACAGTCATTGTTTCTCTTAGTACTTCCATTTATATGTTTGCTGCAGCATTAGAAAGAGATGTGTCAGCTGAAGCATGTGTTGGGATACCTGACAGAGTAAAATTCCAGACACAGAATTCAAATACTGAGTTCAGGACTTTTTGTGTAGGTACCCAGATGCTATTTAACAAAAAGATGGCACATAATTATTCACAGGGAAAATATTTATAGTGAACACATAAGCAAGGAAAGCATGCATTCTCAAATAGTTTGAAAACAACAGTGTAAATGCAATTTATTTCTGAGGAAGTTTAATCCAGTGTACTACCATACCAGCTCACACTCTTGCTGTTGCCTATACATTATGAAAAGTAACTGCTGTAACATCTGTCATCATCACAGACTATTTTCAGCACAGCATTAACACACGTTTTTACCATTTATGTGGTCTTTCTCTTCTCTTCACCTCTTCATCTGAGATAACTACCCATCCGTGAGTACAAACATGCTGTGCTTATATCACCTGAGCCTCCAGAAGTTGAAAGACATTCACAATATATCCAGATCCATTGCCAAATCCTTCTTGACTGGGAACACACAGAAGACTCTGGCTGGGAAAACCTCTGCAATTAAAGCATTCAGGGTTCTTGAAAATTAGTATTTTCTTCATTATATTTTATCTAGTTCAACAAGGATGTTCCCTGAAATCAAAACATTAATATTTCTGGGGTGTCAGCAAAGAAAATAACCTATCTCCTGGATTTCTACAAAGTGTGTTTCCTTCTTCTTAAACCAGTTGAATCAAACAAGGGATTTTAAAGCATCTTCATTTTCACTGGTTTGTTATTTCATGTTTTTTTTTCTTGGTACTTACCAGGAAGGAAAAGAAATCAGCCAGCTAACAGGTAACTCATACACTCAAATTTCATGGTCCTCTCACACTGTCCTCCATATTTATAAACCTTCTGTGAAACTTACCTCTAAATATAGTAGGGCCTTGTCTAACAAGAAAGATGAAGAAATAGCAACTGTTTGTCATCAGGCTGTTACAGATGAAGAGAACTAAGTCTGATGACATGTCTTTCTTCTCTTTTTTCGCTTTATCTCATTCAGTTTGTGGGTGTTTGGTTTTCACTCAAAGCCTGACAGTCTGATTCACTGGTTATTTGAGCTTTAGCTGACTAGTTCTGTGTAATATCAACCTCTATGCAACACGCAGGGTCACACCTGCACATTTAGCTAGCTAGGTCTCTGTTGTTCCACATATCCTCCTTCACCATTCAAACGTAACAAGAATTTATGATCAATGTGAGCATAACACAGTTTCAAAGCCATTCCAAAATGAAAACCCCAACATTCAATGATTTATGACTAATTGCTGATGTCTCAGGTGATTGCTTCCCTCCATAAACTCTGGTAGAGTTTAACTCCTGATAGTCATTGACAATATTGACAATCATCAATAGTCATCTAAGATTGCTGTCTGTGTTCACCCTGTCCAGGTAAAACAGGCGATTAAGAAACTCATATGTTTCTTCCTTATATGATCTGAAGAGGGTATAATTGACATGTCTATACTGTGGGACTGTTTGAAATTATGTTAGTGTTCAACTTGGGTCACTGGTATTATCCGTGATCTGTCTTGTTACAAACAGGTATAGTATCATCTTCATGAAATAATAGTAATACTCAGTACCTCACATTAAAATATGTCTAGTTTTTACACTAACCTACGCTATTAATATCTGCAAATCCCCCATGACTTTGGTAGTAATTTTCTGAATGAGAGAATAACAGGCTACTGATGATATACTTCAACCTGTATATCACTGCAAGCTGCTTATTCCTTTGTTACTAATTGGTGGCCTGCTATTAAACAATATTGTGTCAGGCATGGTGCCTCTAGAGAAAGCTGTAACATAAAAACCTTCTTGAAATCATATTTCAGGGAAATCAGGGGTGCATAGAGTTGCAGCCCCTTTCCTATTCAGTGTCTGGAAGTATGTTGTTCTCATCATCCTGTGCTTAGATTTTTCACCATAATCTCATCTACAGCAGTTTCTGAAAGTCACAGTTTACATTTCATCTAAGAGTGAAATAAAAAGTAAATAAGTACATGAAGCTTTGTTTACTTATAGATCAAGACAGAAGTTTTTGCTTGCACTCATTGCCATGTATCTTTCTGAGCTAATCATCCTGCTGTAAGAGCAAAAGCCCTTTCCTGAAGAGTTTGATAAACAGTTATCCTTGTTTCTCGAATGCATGAGGCTTAAGGGGAGAGGAGGCAGTCATGGGTTCAAGCAACATTTTAAACTGGCAATAAAAATCAGTAGACATTATTGAGTGATTTTAACAAGTGTTGGATACACAGCTTCCATGTAATAGAAGTAATATGCTGGGAGGGAAAAGCAATAAAACTAAAATGAGACCTTTGATAACATGGCCACCCATTCAGATAATGGAAATGTGAAAGACTTCTTGGAAGCTACTCATTTGGTGGGAAAACATGCCTTTGCTTCTTGTGCCACAGGAAGCATTGTGCTACTTGAGCAAGGACAGTCCAAATGAAGCAGAGTGGAGCTGTTCACTGTCTAGGAGGTGTCACATGAGGGTCAGGCCAGAGCATGTGCACAATTGCTTCCCTGCCATGTCCCTCAGTGCACATGTGGAAGTTTCAGCCAGGTTTCTACAGTGCCTCCAGTAAATTGTTCTAACTCGACGTATGCCCTTCTGTCTGCCTTTCTGCATTTAAGTTGCAATTTAATAACATGAATTATTGTTTAATCTTCTAGAGGATTTTTTATCATTTTACAGAATGACTGCCATGTGAAATACAGACAATAAAATATTGATGGTATTCATGCAGTTGCTGGGAGCAACACTCCTTTAGCTCAAGGAGTCGCAGGAGGAACTTCTGTGTCTGGTGTTTTACAAAGAGATCAGAACACATGGGCCTGAATAACCTGTGAAACACCTCAATAAAGGTAGCACCTTGTACACTCAAAAGACAAATCTCAAACCCAGACACTGACTTTTTTTGTCCTTGTTTAATAGCATACAAGAACAAAGAAATGAGAACAGGGATGACAAAAGTAATGACACTTTGAAAGTAGAACATATAAGAAAAAGAGACAATAAAAAGTTACGAGAACATATTAATCACACACAGTCTCACCATCTGTTGACTCCATATATATACTCCATCCTACTACTCCATATGCTACTTGAGGATAAATACATATAATGATGGATAACAAGAAGAAAATAGCACACAAAAGGTCTAACATACACATAGTAAACAAGCATATGGCATAATGACCCCATTTTGGTGTATCTGGTGTGACCTCCCAGAATACACAAGCAAGGAAAGGAGCTGATCAGCAACTGAGCAAATGTGGCATTACGGAGATCTACTGACTTCAGTCACTGAAAACTCAAAAACCTCATCCGTGGAAGAAGCCTAACTGAATAAACAGTCTAGGGACATTAAGTAATGGGACATAATACCAGCACAGAGCTCTGCCCGACTCCTGTCACTCCTCTTCCATCCTTCTCTCTCTCCCTTCCATACACATCCAAATATGAGTGACTTTCTTTGATCGAGAATCCTATTTTGCTCTGTCAGTGGGTGTCTTCAGTGATGGAGTCTCCCATTTAAGGAACTAGAAATCTTTGAAGATACTTTTCTGTGGACTGTGGAGCAGAGAAGAGAGGTAAAGAGTCTGTGCTTCCTCTTTTCCTGCTGGCTGCTCCTGGTGCAAGACAGAACATCACTCAGCTGAGAGCAAGGTCTTCTTGCATCAGAGAACAAGGCTGGCCTCTCTAGGGCAAGTGGAAGTGAAGTGCTCTGAAGGTTCTTGGTGTTCCAGAGGAGCTGGTAAATCTCGTTTTTATTTCCCTCCTTTTGCTTCTCCAGCCTCCCAAGTTCTGGGTAGGAAAGAAGTTAAACTCTGTGCAATGTGATGGTTAACCTTGCATCCAAGTGCTGCATTATCTTTGCAGTCCCTGCCAGAAAAGTAGAGATTTTTTCCACCTGTGAACTCTGGGCATCAAGTACAGGCATCTTGAGCATTTCATTCGGGTTAGAGAAACTGGATTGACAAACACCCCATAGTCTTTTTCAGATGTTACTTTTGTGTCCTCTTGTCCCATCACTGCTTGTTTGGCCAAATATATAGTCCCACAGTGTTTCATAATTTACTGTATGTGTAATAAATAGATGGATAGGCTGTTTAACATTGTCTACATTTCCCTCTCATATATGTAGAACCAGGGATAAAATTTGTCTTGCTATAAGTGGTACCAGTTCCTAAATGAATTTTCATTTGAGGATCACCTTGCACATCAAGGAACTGTGCCAGACAGATACAGATCTGATAGCAGCTATCAGTTCCCAGTTCACAATAGACTTTCTGATTTGTAAGGAAGCAGGCAGCACCTGGTGTGCAAATCCCAGTAGTAGAGAGGGACGTCCTTTCTTTTGCACCTTCTTCCCCTCACCTATGTTTGTGGGCTTCCATGTCATGCAGAAGAGATGAGCCTTTGGCTGTTGGTTACTGTTTTCATGGCAGCTACAAGGATTATTTTGGAATGCAGTTGACTCTAGCTGGGAACTTTGATCTTTATTTCTTAATGAATTTTGCTCAATGTACAACTATTTTTGTATTTCTGTTTCTGTTACAACTCAGAGGTTTCCCTTTGCTTTTTTAGTGGGAATATTTTCAACCCATCAATAAAGTTATGCCTGTGCCTGAAGGAAAGCCACTGTGAGCTGCTAATTTGGTGGCTGTGCTCTAGGGCTGCTGTCTTGGTGTTGCTGTGAGCAGCACGTCAAGGAAGTGACCTTTCTCCATTCACTTTCCTGGTCCTGTGCAGATGATAAACCCGTGCTGAGATTCTTCTTCTGGAAGAAGCAAAGTCCTACTGTAGTGCTCTACCTTCCTTTAGTGAGTAGCTCCAACATTAAGAATAAGTGATGTTGCTACCCTTTTACAGAAGGGAGGAGATTAAACCTGGTTCAATTCCTAACTACTTTTGTGATTAAAAACACAGAGCTCTTGTTAAGCTCTGTTTACTGTTCTCAGTTATGTTTTCTTTTCTTGCAGCTATGTGATCCTGATGGATACTTATGGTTGCAGATTCTCTCTTTATCACTTCTGTTGTCAGAGCAGTAGTATATGTTCTGCCAGGCAAAATTTAGGGGTGTCTGTCTTTCTGTGGCAGAACAGTGAGCTAAGAGAATTTTATAAGGGAGGTTCTTATGAGAATTTTCTATCTGCTGACCACAGGTAACAGATGAAAGATCCAATAAGACCTTTCATTTCTCTCTGGAAAAGCACCCTTTTTTTTTTTTTTTTTAATGGATGAGTGCTTGGCTGCCTTCACAGAAAACCATATTCCCTGCCTTTTCCTCAGGCTGGGTCTGGGTAGGTTCTGCTTGGTATGCTAGCTGGGGAGTCTGAGAGACTCTGAAATTGGCAGGGCTGGGGAGAAGGATTTCAGTATGGACAAAGAAAAGACACCCTCAAGAAATCTTTTGCCATTGTGTACTGTAACCATTGTGTACTACAACTATTCTTAAAGGCACCTATCTAGAGTAACACTCACATAGCTTCAGGAAGACAAGATTTACTTTTTTCTGTGATATTTTTATTTTTCTTTGCTATGTTTTTTACAGAAAGAGTTCATACCTGGCATCTGAGCTGCCCATAATATGCCATCACAGAATACACACTATGGATCGTTCTCCTGTGTGAGGAGTCGCACTCAGACCCAGGCTGTGCAAAACTAATTAGTGTAAATGCATACCCTTATCACCTCTCCTAAGGTCCACAGTCCAGTCTTTCCCACACCAGTACCCTACCTGAATGTCTGACTGAACCGAAGCTTTTCAGGAAAGAATCTACTTACAGCAGTAGTATGTATAATGTGTAGCACAATGGCCTGGTTCTCCTGTTAGACCTTTAGTTTCCAAATAAAGAGTACTAACACAAGCAATAAATAAACATCCCGTGATTACAAGCGAAATTATTTCAAATGGATCTAATGTGAAGCTTATTAACCAAAACCTTTGAATGACAGAAGAAGATGGCATCACTTCCCAATTCCTTTTCAGTTAGGAAATGTCTGTGGTCAGAGCATTTTCATCTATCATGAACCCAAGATTCTAGATTAAGAGAAGTGGCTAAAATGGATTTTTATAAATTCAGTGCAAATGCCACTATTTTGAGGAAGTGAATTTCTGCTACAAGGTGCACTTGCTGTTTGCTATCCCAGTTTCCTGATGTAAATGATTTACTGTTTATTGCCTCTTGAGAGCTGAGAAATTTTATTCTTAGGATGAAAACTCCTGGGGAGGTGCACTCATTTGTAGAGTGTTTCTGTTCAGATGAACTATATGAGTGTGTGTATAACAATACCAATGACAGATCTCCTTGGTTGTTTTCTTCCAATGTACACTTGTGTAGTTTTTCTTTTTTTAAATTTTTATTTTTGGGGCATAGTATCTGGGGAATTAAAATCTTGATTGGGATTTCCAGTTCAAAAAGGGAGCAGTAATTCTTTCCTTTGTTTGACAGGGGTTTATCAGAATGGTGCTTATTTAACCTTGTGGGCGTTGTCGTGTGATACCACTTTTGGGTCTGACAGGCTCGGGAGATTTCCTCCTCTACCACCTCTGACGTAGCAGTGCAAATGAAAAAAGGAACTTAGTTTACTTCAGGGAGCAACTTGCTTCTAGTCTGATAAGATTTGGTCTTTCACCTCTTAGCTTACCCAGAGTTCCCAAAGATTAAGCAGTGAGGGTAAACTGAGTTTAGATGAGCTATGTTTTTAATCCTGCCATTTAAAAAGTAATACTGAACACTTCAGGTATTTGGTTTGTTTTGTTTGTTTAGCATTTTTATTTGTTTTTTTGTTTTGTTTCTTTTTTGTTTTACAAGTCATCTAGCAATCAAGGAAACTTTTGATATGAAGTGGAAATATCTCAGGCCTGGGACCTGTCCTACAGTGTGCTTTCCCTCTTTCTCAATTCCTTTTCCTCCTTCAATAGCTTCTTAGACAAGCTATTTAGGTTGAGGTCCTAAAGAAGTACTGCCTACAGAAATCATGAAGCTGCATGAAACAGAACAAGGTTGTCTGTGCTTTTATTGAGGCATTGAGTTTGGTGAGCTGGTCTCCTTCTGGACACCAGATGGTCAAAAAGAAGAACTTTATGAAAGCCTCAGCCATGAGAAAAGCTTCATCTGCATCTCTTGCCTGATTGGATTCCAAACTCCGACAAGTATAAATCTGCAGAAAATGTGAGTCTGGGTTGATGGAATTGCATCATAGCCCAATGCTCGCTCAAGGCCTGGTCTCAGCTGAAGATTTTCCCTTTACTATCTCCATTCCTGTCCTCTTCTCCCAGTCCAGATGAGGAGGAATTAATTTTCCAACCTTTGAGAACAAAGAGTAGAAATGAATAAAGAAAAAGTCCACAAGGGACCTGAAGAGAGAAGCCTGTTGCATCATCTTCCTCTCGGCTGCTGTCTGGTACTGTGCTCTGGATGAATCCCTTGGGCTTCTGAAGGATGCCTTGTGCTAGAATCTGTGCTGCTGGTGCTCTGCATCATTCTGCTGTGGGACATTGACTTATGTGAGAGGTTTAAGAGCTCTGAGATGCGGATGCCTTGGACCACACAGTATCCCTGGGGCACAGAACACGTCTGTTCTTCTTTAAAAGATCTTGCATGGTTTTTGGAGTTAAGTTGAGAAGTGTTGAATAAATGCATCTCTACTCAGTGTTCTATGTAGAGAAGAAGCATTAAGTCTCAGCTAAAGGACAGCAATGAACGTAATTTTGAGACCATATGTGACAGATAATTTCCTCTCCAGGCAGATCAGAAGCGTGTATCAGCTGTGCTGTGTAATATGCTAGGCCTATATATAGGTGTCTATAGAAAGACAGTCTTGCCTCTTCACTTCAAAGAGGCTGCAGGTTAAGCCCAAATTTCTGCTAACAGAAACAGTACATTGTGTAATTTATAACCTCAGACAACTTTTTGAAGTCTCTGCTATGAACCCAAGCTGTCTTTTATTTCAGCAAAGTTTCAGTATGTAACCCTTACAGCAAAGTACAAGTCTGGGAATTACTGGCGCTCTGTGGGAAAAAAAAGTCACCAAAAAATTCGTGGTGCCCTTCTTGAAATCTTGGTCACTGGGATCATGTCCATGATCTGCAGTTTGTGTTAAAACATTTTCAGAAAGTCATTGTTATACACACACAATAATGTTTTCTGTCATGGTTTAAGTCCATGTTTCATAAACAGCTTGAAAACCTAGATCTCTCAGAGGGTTTCACCCTTGCACACAAAAATTGCAGAACTTGTTTGAAAGTGATGGTACATAACAGTCTTCTCTGTACAAGGACAGGGTTTCAGTTTTCTCTGATTTGTGGTATAAACAAATGTCAAGGGGCTTTGGAATGTGCATCTTGAGTAGGTCAGCCAAGGAGTAGAGATGTTGCTCTTTCTGTCACATTTTCTTAGCTTTTGCAAGTTTCTTACAGTAGAGGACGCAGGGCTTCTGCTGAGGCAGGCACTCCACTAATGAATGGAAAGTGATGTCTGACCATGTGATACAAGAACAGCACTTTCCATGTTTGCCTGATTATCGAAGAGCTGGAATCAGCATTGACGAAGATAATGTGATGTCACTCTTTAATCTGGCAAGCCTGCAAAACCACTTCCTCCTTGTGTAGGCTGGAGGTCTCATGATTGCCATTTCACTCTAAAGCATTCATTGAAAGTGATGTAAGACAGAAGAGCTTTGACTCTCTCCTGTTTTTTAAATAAATGAAAGCTATTGTGAAATTCCTTGCAGCTATATTGGGAAATACATTGGTTATTCAACAGAATATAATGATTATCAAACAAAAAGGAAAAAAACCCGAAAAGATTAGCTTCTTCAAAAAGTTTGGATTTTTTTTTGAGCTTTAGCTTTGATTTCATTTAGCATAGATTAATAGACAACCTATCAAGTTAAAATTCTTGTTCTGAAACACCAGAGCCTGGGCATTGCCAGGATTTAAACAAGCTGGTCATCATAAAGATGGGGGAGAGGTTGGTATTTTATACCATGAGGATCCTGTCTGTAACTTTATCTTAATATAGTTTTAATAAGCCCCCTGGAATAGAACACTTTGAAATCCACCTTTCTTGGGATGTCCAGATGGAAGACCTTACAGATTACTCCTATCATGGTTTTGCACTGCTGTGACTCATGTAGTGGGCTACATGCTTTTGCAAGGAGTAGTCCCAGACTACTGCTAATAGTTAGGAGTGAGCTAGGAATGACAGTGAGATCTCTTGAGTCCTTTTACATTGCACAGTGCCACAGCTGTTGACGTATTGCGTGCTGCTACTGCAGTATATATACATTAAAACATATATGTATATGCAATGAATGTTTTCACATGCATTTCACTCCTAGTGGAATGCACTCATAACAGGAGCTAGCAGAAAGCCTTCTAACTGTTCCTTTCATGCTGTTCTCATTCTCCAGTCCTACTCTCTCCTGCCAGTGAGGGCTGTGGACTCCTTAGCTAGGATGGCAACTTCTCCAAGTAGCTTCACTATAACATATAGGAAGTGAAACTGATTTTTTTGGGGGGGCCTTTGGAGCCTTTTGCACTACAAGTATTAATTTCTGTTTCCTTATTAAAATGGCTTAGTTTCCTAATTAGGGCAGAAAATGTAAAGCAAAACAAGTAATGTAAATCGTGAAATTTTGAAAGGATGGGAAAACCTCCAAACTATTTTTCTCAACATGTGTTTGAACTAGATCCTTAAAAGACCGGTAAAGCAAACATTGGAAGCTGTTTGAACCAAAGGATGAGATGAAAAATGCCATAGTAGTAGATAACCAAATTAATTAGTTTTTCTATTCATGTATTTTCAGGAATGTAGCTTGAAATTGTGATTTACATTCTTCAGGATCTTCTGGCACATCATAGAGTAAAACAAAAGATGAAGTGTCTTTAAAAGATAGCTGGAAAATATGTAATATGTAGAGGTCAGTTGTTCTAGGGCATTATCTTTTGGGGGAAAGAAGTGTGATAGCTACTTAATATGATAGATACTTAAGAGGTGGTCTAGATGATCCTTGTGGTCCCTTCCAACTCATTTTATTCTGTGATTCTGTGATACTTTTGTTGTTGAAGGAAACAAGGGAATTGAAGCAGAAAAAATTATATCCTGGTTAAGAAGGGTATAACTTAACCTTTGTTTTTTGTTTGCTTAGATTGCTGAACTAAAAAAATAATCAATTATTGGCATAGCACTGTTCAATTCAAGCTTCTGTAAAAGCAGGTAGCAAGAGCTCCTATTAACTGTATGTATGCGGCAACTGTTACAGAACAGGACAATCCCTCTTAAAATTATTCTTTATTACATGTGACATGAAACACAAGCATGCCTGCACACGGACTGGGACAGAATGTGACACGGAGTCTGCTGGCAAGGTAAGCTGGATGCAAACAGCAGAGCCAGAGGGCACAGCCGAGCCCTGTGCGGTCACATCGCGTGTGCTGCTCTTCATCTGCTGGGGCTTGACTCTGGCTGAAGGGGACTTGGAAGGACACACTGGTTAGAAGAGTGGACAGTGATGAGGTGTTCTGCTGATGGCTCAGGGAGAAAAGGAAAACACAGGCAGGTCCAGAAGGCAAGGATTTATAGCAGTGGTTTGTTTCAAAGCTTCACCCTGTGTTCAGAGAGGCTGCCCATCAGTTTCATAATCTTCCAAGTCACCGGCTTCTGTGACATCAAGATGAACCTGAGGCTTGCTTTTTTTAAAGAAAACTGAGGAGTCTGAGAAGTGTGTAAATTCTGTTATTCAAATTCCCGGCCAACACCTGTCAGGTATTTAAATTTGGATCCTTTCCCTGTCTTTAGTGTCACCAGTGGCACAGCTGAAAGTGCCAACAGAAACAACTTTTGAACCCCAGCCCAAGCCATTACTTGGCAATTCATCTTGTGGGGTTAGGCAAGGTCTGTGATGCTGAACACCTGCCAACACGTTTCTGAGGTACCGCTGATGATGCCATTGAGAAAAGTGTATTCTTTCATTAAGTGGGTGCTAAAACCACAGCAACAGAAAGTATGTTCAGGCCATTTCAGGATGCAGGTATCAGGGTCCAAGAGGAATGCTGTGCTGCAGTGTGCCTGGCTGGTGCAGAGAAGCAGGAGTAGCCTAGACAGCTTTTTACTAAATAAAGTGTGTAAAAGCCTTCTT
Source organism: Platysteira castanea (assembly GCA_013397175.1). Taxonomy (NCBI): domain Eukaryota; kingdom Metazoa; phylum Chordata; class Aves; order Passeriformes; genus Platysteira; species Platysteira castanea. The sequence goes on from VYXC01005075.1 coordinate 478,218, forward strand.
GACTTCATACATAGTACTGGGATTGTAAGAAAGAAGAATGCCTTGAGAGGTAGGATAGCTATAATATGATGCCTTTAAAGGTCTAAAAGCATTAAACAAAGGTAACTTAATAACCTTTTTTCAAGTTTCTCTGATGAAACACCTTTCTTCTGCCATTCATCCCTTGTTCAGCTTCTGGTAAAGGGCCTTATCAAAAGGTACCTGTGTACCATGCAGACTCCTAAAATTAGGGATCCACATACAAATATTCTTCCTTTTCTTCCTAAACAGACTGAGCAACCTCTTCTTCTGTGTCCTTCACTGATTCTTACTGAGTGGTTTTCATGAAACTTCTAACTCTGGACACACAAATCAGGCAAACTCTTAATTGCACAGAATGTGAGATGTCTTTATATGACCGAGTGAATTCATTTGGCAAAGACCATAGAAACCACTCTTTGTGAGCACAAAGAAAAGTCTATCTTCCTCACTCTTTGAAAAATCTGAAGAATCAGTTCAGACCATGTAAGAACTCTAAAATAAGCTTGTGAGGGAGTTTCAGGTGCAGCTGCCTGGCTCTTATTTTCTTTTTTCTTCCCCCTCCCCACAGCAATGACAGCAGCACTGCGTGGACCATTGAAAACTAAGAAGCAAGATGCACTGTATGAGGAGATCCTCCTACTGACTATAGCTGCAAATTCAGAAGTTTGGCAGTTTCTGCAGGAGAATCTTCCCCCATCCTGCCTATGGAATTCTTGAAATTCCTCACCTTGTGCTGTTGTAACTGCAGGGAAATTTCCCCTCAACTTGTTGGAAAAAGAAAGAGCTTTGCAATTAGCTAATGGTCACAACTGTTCCTGTCCCCCCATCTTATCTTTCTTCGACCTTATATGTATTGTCCTTCACTACCATGGGATGCATCACAGTATGTTCTATTTAAAACTATTGTTTTGTATCTCTTTTTGTATATCTAAACCAGATCACTGAGTGCTGCAGTTAAAATCGTTGTATCTCTGGAGCTTTAGAGGAAGAAGGCTAAGGATGTGGATGCTTTGGGATCTGCTCTTCTAGCACATCTGAATGACTCACTAAGGGTAATTTTAGATCCTGGTGGCATACCCTGTCATGCTGGCTTATTTTGGCATTATTCTTTAATCCTGAACCCAGGGCCAGTTGTAAGGTCTCTGTCCTGCTCTAGTCTGATTGGTGGTGTTAAAAGTTCACATCACTCTGACCTGCACCAGTTGTTTTGCTGCAAAGTCCTCTAGTAAAAGTCTTCAGAGTCCAGAATAATACCAAAGCTCAGGAAGAGGTCAGATGACCAGCTTGTACATACCAATATTGTGGTTGACAGAGTTATGTTGATTTTTACAAGGGAACAGAATAGCCAGCAACACTGGAAGCAGTAAGTGTATTAATTCTTGACCTTTCCATTGAGTTCATTTGTTGTTCTCATCTTCTTTCAGAGAAATCTGAAAGGTACCTGCTCCACAACAGTTCCCAGTTTTGATCTATTTTTGAGAAAGCCATTACAAAATGCTGCTTTTTTCCATATTTATTTTCTATATCTCTCTTCTAGGTTTCTCTTAGGGCTTCTACATGGTGGTTGTCTTACAAACATTAATGGAATAATCTTGACAATTTCCTGTGAGAAGGCTTCAGCAGATACTTAGATTTTTGTCACAGAAGTCTGATTCTTTGAGTCACTGGAGTTATTCTGAATTCTTTTGTTGATTGAGAGAGCAGAATTTTTTTTATTGTTTAAGATATATCCCAAAGCAGACATTTTTGCATTTCAACAGGAACCAGAATGCAGAGAGACATAGTGTCTTGTTCATTGTGACACAGGAAGCCAGTGGAAACACATAATTTGTAGCCAGATCTCTGTTGTGCCCTAGGATCTATTTCCTGGCTTTTTAATACCTTGTGTCTGAAGGCCAGATGTCAGGACTTCAGGAAATGGAAAGCTGTCATGATTTATTACTATGGAACATATTTGATGAGCTGACTGACCACTGTTTCCTTCAGTCCAGGAATGGTCATCATCTTCTACTGTCATCTGTCAGACGTCAGTTATAGTAGCTTGCCTTGCAAGACAGGAAAAGTGAGCTACAAGGCTTTCCTAAGGAGAAGTGAGCTGAGAGCTTGCATAGCGCTACTCTTCCAGACACTGCCTGGTTTTAACTTGCAGTGGGGAGTGAAGTCTGTCCCGCTGGCATCTGTCACTGGTTGGGCTGTGCTCTGTAGCAGGGATGTTGAGTGTGAGAGCTGTGTCTCCCTAGGAAGTATTGGGGGACACTGCCATCTACTGTCTCCCTTACCTGAAATGACAGTTCGGTTATCGACTTCAGAGAAGAGTTTCTTCTCCTGCTGCCACAATTTTTTTTTTTTTTTGATAGCTATTTTCAGTTTTTTGAGTTTCCTGCTTGCACATCTCTCCTAAATGTGGAGGGATTCTTTCTGAGGTGCAGTAGAGAGAACATGAAGCTGGGATACAGACAGAATAGCTTCTGTTTCTATGTCCACCACTTGGCCTATTGGAAGACCTTAGGCAAGTTCCTCTCCCCCTATTTCCATCCTGCTAAATGAGGAAAATGGTACCGATCTGCCTTATAAACTGCATTAGTGTTTTAGCAGCAGGTCACTGCCATCATGACTCTGTTTAATACTTACAGATTTGTAATAGTCCAGAGAAGGAGTAACTCCAGTCTGAGGTATCCATGCACAGGTGTGAGGGAAGTCATTGCCACAGTATTTTCTTTTTGAGAAAAGTAGCCAGTGTGCTCCCTTTCTTTCCTCCTGTTGATGAGGACTGTATCATGTTATTACACTTCTATTTATCCCTTCACTGGTCTCTATACCTTACCCTTGGACAGGGCATAGACAGAATCTCCATCCTTGTCCATCCAGTGGGAGCAGTATATGTGCAGCAGTTGAGGGGAGCACGTGGTTCTCCAATCTGATATCTAAAAGTGTTTGCAAGACAGCACAGCACTGCAATGGCCTTAGATTAGTCATAGTGCTTGGTACAAAACCAGTACAAAGAATGCTGGGTTCAGTTCTAATTATTCATTCATAATTAATTCATAATTAACAGCAACAAACAGCACTGCTGTCCCACTCATTTAATGCCTTCAATATTGAAAGCTCTGAATCAAAGTTTTTATGAATTTTTCTCAAAATACACTTGTGTGAAACAGCTATAACTCAGCAACGTACTCGTCTTGTGGAACTGAATATCTTGATAGTAAAGCTAGGCATTTATGATAGGGAATAAATAAAATGTTAACTCCCGGCAGAGGGTTTATTAATTTTTGTGGGTTTGACTTCTGCACAGTTTTTATCACTGGGCAGTAAATTACTTAGATCAAGCCCCAAGCACCAAAAGGCAGAGAAACTGAGAGCAAGCATTCCAAGATGTTCCCTTCTATTCTCTCACCACAAGCATGGGCAGCTAAGAGCTGCATTGCTCTTCCCTGCTGGTCACACTAGATTTGCAAACCTGAATGTTTCTGGGCTGTCAGTGATGCAGGGATGCTCTGGGCATGTGCCATTGTCCGACAAAGTCTTGACATGGCTGGGAATTTTTATACGTCATCTGTAGCAAATAACAGGCACGAGTCACCAGGTCACAAGGGTTTCCTGGTGTTCAGATGGAAAATTATGTGTTTCGGTGTGTGTCCATTGCTCTTGTCCTGAACCTGGGCTATACTGAGAACTACCAGACTCCCTCATCATTCCTCTGATCAGATATTTATATGTTTGATAAGATCCCCCCTGAGCCTTCTTTTCTCTAGTCTTAATAGTCCCAGCTGTCTCAGCTTTTCTTCCAGTCCCATAATCATCTTTCCTACCTTTTTCTAGACTTGCTATTGTAAGTCTGTATCTTTTTTATGCTGTGAAGCCCAGGGCTGGATGCAATAGTCCAGACATGTCCTCACCAGTGCTGAGCAGAGAGGAAGGATGAGTTTCCTCTTCTTGTTCATAATGCAGACGATTGTGTCATACAGTGCTGGGAGAGATCCCTCCAGCTGACAGCGACAAGTAAATTGTGGTTGAGTGCCATCATGCTGGACATGTTTGCTTGGACTGCTTGTGTTTGGAAAAGACAACCATGAAGTCTCTTACCTTGACCATTGTGGTACAACTCCTCTCTGGCTATCCCTCTTGCACAGAACTGATAAGCCATAGACCAAGGTTTCTTAGAACTTCAAGGCAAAATTCTCATTTGTCTCATTTATCACATTTTACCATCTCTCTAATCCACTTGGGTGTTTGAAGGTTGCATTTGTATGTTCAGATGTATCATGGAAGAAGCAGACAAGCAATGAGAACTGTGAGGGTTCTGAATACAATTATTTTTCAGTGTGACAAGCATAAAAGATTTATAGACCTAGAAAAAAAAAAGTATTGCATATATTTCTCAGCTTCCTCAGCAGATTATAACATCTTAACGAGCCTTATAGAACAACTAGAATATTCTTTTTTTTTGCATCTCAGGGCTTCTCCTCAAACTACAGAGTGTCTCTCTCTCGCTTTCCCCCTCTCTCCTTCTCTGTCCCTTCTTTCCTTTGTCTTCTGTAGGCAGCTTCTTCTTTTGACCATGACTAGCCTACAGATCAGTCCCATATGCTCCTTATGCTACTCTTGCTTGCTTTTTCCTTAGTTTCTAATGCCATAACTCTTTCTGTGGTCTTTCAGTGGTTCTAAAACTAAACATCTCAAGGGAGTTAAAAAAAAATTCCCTTAAAGTCATCCTGTCTTTCTGGCTATGCTAGTGAATGGTATTTCTTCTAGAGAAAGATTTGTAGCCATGACTCTCCTGTCTCCTTGGCACAGACCACGAAAATCACTTGTACAGCTGTCTTCTAACCATGAGCACCACTTTCTGCAGTACCAAGATTTACTGTCTGTCGTCACAGAATTACTCCTGTGACGTTTGTTTCATCTCTAGTGTGGTAGAGTGCATCAAAAAAGAGTTTATACAGAAGCTAATAACTAACGATCAGATACATGAAACCAAATTGTGGTCTTAAAAAGCATTGAAGTTATTATGGCTGACCTGCATGGAGAATGGAAGTGGGAAAAAAGGGACAGATTTTATCTATGATAGATTAACACATGTCCGTGGACACCAGCAAAGTAATTTTTAACCTCTGTCAGTAAATACTGCTTTTCTGTTTATTGTGTCTTTAAGGAGAATGTCAACTGAAGATAAAACACGAGGCAGCTTTACTTCTCTGAGGTGAAACCTTTCATTTTCTGTTAAGACGGCAGAATTTATAACAAATAAAATGGCAGGCTATATTTTTTGCTGGGTAGTGCCACATCTGGGATCAAAAGTAGATGAGGGATGTGGTTCAGAATTCAGTTACTGAACTGGGCAATTGTGATAACATCTTGAGGGTCTTCCTGTATCTTGTGGAATTACCTATTCAGCCAGGGAAGACATGCTCTTCGTCTCTTAAACCTGCTGCTGTAAAACAGACCCAACTGCCTGGGAGCTTCCCTGCTTTGGTGACACAAGGTTAGATCTCCAAGTGTTGACCAGATAGTGACAGCTACTGAGACTATTTTATAGGATCCAGACCATTTTAAGTTGGTTGGCTTTTAGTCAGATGAAGTCTCTTCCTACTCATACAAAAGAACTACAAAGTATTACAAAACTCAACTGTTCAACTGCGTTGTCAACTGAAAAACACTTGATAGCATACATAATAAATCCTGTGATGTTTCCATCACTGTGCAAGATCATTTGAAGAATTACTCCTCTCATCCCTTGAAGTGGTTTGCAACATGTACCGCTGTGATGCAGGAAGTTGTTTAACCAGTGAGCTGGTTATATCCGCAGGCATTTGAGTCTGAATGAACAGAGGCAAAAATCCTCTTTGCTGAGTCCAGATAATCCATCCAAAGCAAAGGGCCTCAGCTCTGGAGCACAACATATTCTGATCATGAGGACTCTGACATGGCAAAGTCAAGAGAGGATGTATTTGGTTCAGTGTAGTATCATTCAGCACAAAGTGAGAAAGTGAAGTATCACTCATAAGGTACCAAGAAAGGATTGTGCATAATGCAACTTGGACAATTAGGCACAAGGCGAAAGAGGAAGAGACCATAAAGAATAAGCCAGTCTGCATGGGGAAAAAAAATGGTAAATAAAGCCAGAGGCATGGTAGAGACATAATATAGAACACAATACTGGTCCTCAGAACAGTTAGCACAGATGAACTTAGCAAGTCAGTATCTGTGAAGAAAGCCCTAATTATCTTAATTTACCAAAAAAAACCCCAAAACCAAACCAAAACAAAAAAATCAATCTTTATTTTAAATAATCAGAGAACTTCTTGAGGCAGTCTTAGCATTGATCAATAGCCATGTAACTGCTACACGAAATGCATGGTCAAATATTAGCAGCCTTACTACAAAAACTAACAAATATTAGCAGACTCTACATAGCCTTACTCATGGTAGCCCAGACACATATTGTCCAGTTTGCTTTTAATGGAGGATGTCCTACTGTTCAGTGCAACATTTCAGTTTAATATAGATAAATCTCCTCCCTTTCTGTCTTAGAGGTAAGCTGACCTACTGATTTGAAAAGTGCAGCCACTGAAGACTGAAATTTGTTTTCACTGTAGAGTTTGCAAGATACATGGATCATGCTGGCAATCAGGACTTGTCACTTTTTGTCCCCTAAGTATGAATCCTTTTCCAAAATTGCCTGTCACTGATGATTCAGGACAAAGAAAAATAAACTGTTAATTCTTTTTTAGCAAAAAATTGAGTACTTGCAATGTAACTACAGTCACCTGGATGTCAAGAGTGACCCTTTATGACAGTGTTTTGCTCTGCAAATAAATATCCGCTATGCTGACATTTTTATAACGTAGCAAGTAGTCATCCAGAAATACTGACTGCTCACTACTTAGCCAAAGGCTCTGTAACTGCTTCTGCTGGGGATTGTCATTGTTTTAGCACAAGGACTCTCAAGGTTAGTCTTGGGATAGCCATAATAACAACTGCATGTTTTAAGCATAGTCTCTGAGTCGTTTATTGCCGCTTTTTCATAAAAAACATCGAAGCTCCATAACCAGGAAACCAGCGTGTCTTGGAATGTAGATAGCTTTCTGTAGACACTAGCTCTGCTTTTTCCTACAACAGTTGGGCTCTTGTGGTTGAAGGTAAAGCTTAGTGTCTGTGCCTTCAGCTCAGCTGTGAACAGCAGTTAACTATCATTGCATTTTCCCTTTGCTTTGCCTTCAGACACAGGCAGAATGCTCCTCACATTGACACAGATCATAGAGTCTCTGTCAGAACTGATAAGCTCAGCATCCAAACCCCTCCAGAGCCATAAGGAATGACATACAAGCCTGCTGGTCCTGTTGGCTGATCTCTAAGAATAGGTGCACCAGTGTCCCTCTTCTGCAGCCAGACTCTTATTAAAGACATGCTCAATCACAGGAAAGATGAGTCTTCCTGAAGGGTGCATGATAGCCTTTCCCCTGACAGGTCTTATTCTCTAAGCATATTTTCGATTTAATGGCTGTTCTCCATCAAACTCTGAAACATGGTATTCTGAGTTTATCTTGTATTCTGACCTGGAGTGCAGTGAGGTGGGGGTAGGAATGTGACTGTGTTCTGCTTTCACTGGGGGAAAAAGGAGGAAAAGAATGTGTAGGCTACTTTGTCCTCCTTGCATCTTTTCTTCATTTAGTTATAACTCTTCTGATAACTCTTGATTTACCACTGTGTGGGCTTATATTTGAGGAAATACTAAAGAAATATGAGCTTGGGCCTCTGTCCCCATCCCACCAACCAAAAAAACCCCTGAGAAAATGGTATTGACCCACCTGTTTTTCAGTGTGCTGTTTTTCCCTTGACATCCATGATTCAACCGAATAACAAACACCAATTTATGAAAGAATAAAGGAAACAATCAGGAAGGCAAATTGACAGAGTAACATGCAGTGTCAAATGATTTTTTTCCTGAAGTCTAGCTCTTCACCCTGTTCCTCTGCTTTTTTACTTGGACTGCTTGTGGGGATACAAGAATGGGCAGTAGGCAGGCTTAACTTTGATAAGTTACCGCTGTATCTCTGGGAAGAAAGAAAAACAACTTGGAATACAGGTGTGTGTTGATTTCTGCAACAAGAAGCATGTGAGTGATATAGTAAAGGTTGTGCTGTGGGATAATAAAGACTTGATGCCTACTGATATCTGCTGATGCCTGCCACCCTCTTCTGCGTTGGTCCTTTGGCTGCTGACCAGTGGTGCCTCTTGTGAGGATTATGACTGTGTCAGTCTTGTGTCCACTGTCAACTGCTGATAGGTCACCTCAGGGCTTCCCACTCCCACTGCTAGCATTATAACACCAGACAGAGGGGGATGGCAGAGAGGGACAACCAAGAATAAGGTGGTGTCTTAACTCCTCTTTATGGCCTGTCTTATGTGCAGATAATAAATGCAAAAATACTGGACTCATAAAAATTATGAAGACGCTGGATCAAATCCAAGTCTTGTTACCCAAAGGACTGTGGATTATGAAGCCCAAAGATGGAGGTCAGTTAAATCCTTCTTCTGAAAGTTCTTAGAGAACCAGGGAATGACTATTTTGTCTTTGACATATCTGTTTTCCTGATCAGTGACTGGCATTACCATTGGACCATTCTGATGGTGACAGAGCCATCACCAGAACAGAGCACCTGTGTGTTTGTCCCTCTTTCTCTCTGTACACAGACTATGTGTGAATGTATCTGTCACATCCCTGCACATTAACAGAATATTGGAATTCTTTCTGTGGTCAAACTAATAAAACTCCCTATGATAAAACTCCCTATGAAGCAGTTTGTAAACTGGTCTCTTTCAAAAAATTAGTCTGAAAATACCTTCAAAATCTTTCCTTTAGGATGATTCAACCTTGTGTTATCGGGAGCACAAGAGCACCCACAGAAGCCAGCTTTGCAAAATAATTCTTACAAATTCCTGAAAGGCTTCCAAAAACTGAAGTAATTTGCTTAGATCTTTGCTAGGAGAGGTAAACTAGCACAGCTCCTCAGAAAGCCCACCCTAATGCCGTTAACGCTTCAGTCCTTTCTAAAGGCTCAAAAATAATGTTCACATTTCTTTACTGACCATTAGAGAATATGTAGGTAGTCAGCAGAGCTCACTGTCATTCAGGAGTTGGAATTAATCATGATTTATTAACACTGCAACATTGTCTCCTGCTGGCCACTGGCAGTAACAGAGTCAGTTCTTCGGCTTGCCAAATCCCACCAGATCTCACCCCATTCCTCTGCATTTCAAGAACATGCTAGGAGTGTATTCCCTCGAACTCAGAAAGAAAATGAACTATTTGCCAAGGAATACCTTCTCTTCCTTCATATCTACGTGGTGCTTTAACGAGGAAGCAGTGGAAAGGGGGTAAATGATTTTTGTGGTTTTGGGGACTTTTGGCTATTCATATAGACCATTTTGCTTTCATGTTGAACCAGAGGACAGGAAAGAAATAAGACTTATTTTTAGCCCACTTCTTCAAATGTAATAATTGGTGGCTGTGACAGACTCCCTGGGGAGCCTTGAGTTTGAGCATCTGCTCCCCACAATCTTTTCACAGAGACAGCCAGAGAGCCTCCTTGGCTACTGCTGTCCTCCAGAAGACACTTATGCATCTCCAGACTCGTGTGGTCCAGAACTAAGATTTCTGCTTGTTTCCTTCAAAAGAAAGCCAGGAATGTCAAAACAGCCCAAAGTGCTTTAAATATTTGAGCAGAACTGCTGTCCAATTTGGGTGCCTGTGTACTACAACTTCACTTATTTTCTATACACTTGAGTAATAAACATATTGTCAGTACTTATCTAGCTTGGAATTACTCTTAACTCATCATTTTAAGGTAAATGCAAATAAAAAACTTTCAGAGAAGATGATGTAATTACAAACATTAGTGACTCTTGTTTGAGACCTCCAAGATCATAAAATAACAGCAAAAGGCATGATAACAGGCTGTCTGATCCTTATTGCTTTTTTTTTCCAGACATATTTGAGCAGTGAGTAAAAAAAATCTGCAATACTTACATGCTTTTCTTCTTATCTTAGGCAAAATCGAAAAATCAAAATAAAAGAAGCTGACTTTCTCGAGTGCTATTTTGACATTACATTTATTCTCTGTTTCTTTCATTTATCAGGACTGACACAGTTCAGAGCTGGGAGATCCATGCCTTGGTCTCAGAGTGACAGGTTGTATTTTATCTTTGAGTGCATGGTGAAATTATGCAATTGTTTTAGAGACAACATAAATGTAGAGGTAGAATAAAAGGGCCCAGAGGGCCAAATTCTGCACAGACTAACACCTGTTTGCCTTAGAGATTTAAATTAAGACAGAATTTCTTTCTTGCGCTAAATTCATCTCTCTTATGTGCAAGAAACTTTCACTTAAGCAATTTTGAGTTATGCAGATCTAGCAAAACAAAATATGGCTTTTTGAGAAGAAGTGCCAAGTTTTATTTAATTTGAAACCCCACTGACTTCATTTGTGCTGCACAAGTAAAGGAAGGCATTTTTAAACCTAGAAACTTATTGATGAATTTATTATGATTTGGAATACTTGCTGTCACTTGTTCTTCCAAAGGAAGACTTTTTCAACCACTTCACCAGAAAGTAATTCAATGGATTAAGGGTATAAACAGCTCAGCTTTAAAATCCTTCCTGCTGCTGCAAAAAATAAAATCAGAAGAGGAAACTCTATCTAAACCAGAAGTGTTGGTGGACTGAGTTTTACTTGAAAGAAGTGGAAAGGATGAATTTACGTCTCTAGTTCAGAGAGTTCTCTGAACTAAAATATTTGAAAGGGGCCTAGTGGGGCCTTCTCAGACATCCTTTCAAACTGAACTAAGTTGAGTAATTGCAAACAAAGGCTGCAACAAAATGCAAAATCACTGAGATTTAAAAAAATCTTATCAGTGTTCAGTACTTGTGAAGTCTAGTCTCTCATCTTTTAACATTGGTCCTGTGCACTCTGGGCTTTTGCAGGAAGACTGGATTGCCACATTTAACCATTAAAATTACAGTCATCTTAAAAGCTATCAAAAAGTTGTAGTGAGGTGCTGAAAACAATTAATGCTCTCCCCTTTCCAAAGGCTAGTTCAACTGCCAAGTACTTGAATAACACAGACAAAGTGCTGGTAACAAACATGCACTAACCAACATGCACTAACCAACATGCACGTCTGCTGCTAGGTATACTCTTATGGAAATTATTTGGCTTGATTAAAGAGTTTTCAACCATATTTCAACAGCTGCTGAAAGTCTGGAAAGGGAAAATGACTTTCTAAGTAGTTTAAATGAAGGGATTAGGCTGTGAAGATGTGCCCATCTCCTGAAGACAGACAATAAGGTAAAATGGGTGTGAGAGAAAATTATATTGTATTATTATTTTATTTATTTATTAACTGTATGAAATCTTCTTCCTCAACCTGCATGTGCTATAGGAGCTATGAGCAGGTGTTGAGTTCAGTACATACATTTGGCAGCCAGTGACTGGTGTCCTGTAACTATTTAGAATAAATACAGTAGCTCCAGTAAGCTTTGCTTAATTGCATGTGCCTGTGACTTTTTCTGAAGTAGAAGAACAGTGAAACAGCATTCTACAGGAAAAATATGGTCAATCTACTGGGCAAAGTTTTTTGTTCTGGACTCTGTACTGCAGCTTGTATCACATCAGACTGTAATTTGCTTTCATAAACATGACTGTCTCGTGCAAATCAGCACTAGCAAGAAAGGAGGAAATGGATGTGACTTTTTCAGCCTTGATTGCAATGTGCCTTCTGAAAAGGAAGGGTATACACACAGTTAAACTATGCTTTCACTTCTCCAAATTCTAAACTTCGCCCAAAGACTCAGTCATTGCTTGAGAGGGCAGCCAGGCCTCTGGGCAGCATGGGAATGGCAGGTAAATCGGCGAGCTTTCCAACCAAAAAGGCAACATTCACAATGCTTGTGATAATGTGACTGTTTCAAATCATCCAGCCCATTGTTTGAGATTCTTAAATTAGTTTGTAGAATTTGTACTGAAAGAGAATTTAGCCCTGAGAGCTCAGTGGAAGAGCAGTTGCTTTGCTGTAGTTTTTCCTTTGCAGATCAGTTCTGAGAAAAAAATAAAAGCCTCCTAGTTGAACAACATTGCTAAAATTATTTTCTATTTTGAGCATGTGTTTAAGCTAATCCTTTTGTTCCATTCAGAGCTCATCCGGTGATGCAGTGTTCCCTTTTTTAGTTCTCAGAATTGTTGCCCATAGCTAATCTGTGCTCATATCTAAGCCTTTAGAGTTTATACTCTTTTTACGTGGACACCTCTGATTTCAACCAACTGGACTGGACTTCGTGAAACTCTAAATGAGTGGAGTGAACAAGGCTCTGATGACAAGACATCTTGCAGGACATGAAACTAGCAGGAAAGCATGAATCGTGAAGGAAAGAGTATACAAGCTCATCTCTGGTCTAATTTATGCTATAGCTCTGCAGTGGTTTGGGCCTCTGCATAAGGATAGACAAACCCTCAGATCCTTCTAAATTTTCCTTATATCCCTTAAAAGAACATTCTGGTGTTTTCACAGTGAGCAACTGCCATCATTGTCAAATTGCTCTGATCTGGATAGATTCCTATGCCTAAAACATAAGAAGTTATTTAAGAAAAATAAAAGTACTTTTTTTTTTTGTTTTGGGATAGATTCTTTTAGATGGCTTCAACGCCTACTCACATTCCATGTATTATGTAAGGTCAGTGCTTAAAATTACCTTTCCAAGAAATACTTTCATTTCTCAACTGCTTCATACCACCCCACTGTTCCAGCCTGTGTGGCCTTAGCTCCCAGCTACATCCTACACCATTTCACCATTTCTCCCACTTACTACACTGTCATCTAAAATTAAAGATGGAAAAAAACCTCTGGATTGTGACTACTTTACTGTTATCTCCAGGCATTGACTTGCTTCCTATCTTGCCCTGAGTGGCAGCTCACAGCAACAAAATCTCAGCTTTTAGGAACAAGTAAAATAACCCTATGCTTCCAGGAAGAAAAGGTCTGTGTTTTGGAATCACTGAAAAGATTTGATGAAAGTGAAAGAGTCCTTCTAGTTTTCTAGTCCTTATGATTTTGCTGTATGACCATAATATTACAGGAATCTGTGAAAGTGCAAATAATGTTATACCAGCTGTCCATTATTTCCCAGTAAATCTTTGAGTCATCTGGAGCTATTTCCAAAGTACAGAAGCCTGTCCCTTAATCAGTCCCCCTAAGTCTTGAAGACTTCCATGTTTCTCCAATTTCCAAATGTTTTTAATAGATCATTGCAGCGCCTTTGTAGCACCATGAAATGTCCAACCCCTGCTGGACTGGGCGAGTGACTTGGAGCACACCCAGGATCCACCACAGGTAGGAAGGTACACTCTCTTTTAGCAGTACTAACAGCTGCAAACCTTTTATCTCAGAGGCGAGGTGCAACTCAGGTAACTGAATGCACAATCGTAGTCCATGGACAATCTCTTTTGGGCTGGGACAGGCAATGGGAGCAGTGTCAGCTATTCCCATGGGTGCTCTTTTGCTAGCAAAGGGCATGCTGACATTCCTCTTATTCTGTGGTGTCTTATAGTACCCTAACATGCTCTAAAGCTGTCCTCCCTGGATGGGCTTCCAAATAGCTTGCTGTGGTCTTGTTGTTATATCTCTTGCCAGTTGAGACCTGCATCAGTAATTTCTCTTACTGGTCCTGTCAATTGTTACATATTTGTAACAACGGTCTTAAGAAAATATAAAACTACTTAGTGGTTAAGGTAAGCCCTTTAGGAATGAATCAGATAAGAGTAAAAAGAAGGGTAAGAGTAATAAGAATCCAGTCCTCTGTCTAAAGGTTTTGTTTTTAATACCAGTGTCATTTACCAAGGGATGCCTTGGGGAACATTGTATTCACACTGTGAAAAGCAGTGGCTTATGCTAGACACACTTCACATGCTTATGACACAGCCTTTTCTGTTACTGAATGTTGTTAAAAACAAGCAAACAAATTGAGGCTACACCTCTGTAATGTCATGAAAGATACAGAGGAAATGCAGTACTGAAGATTCAGATGAAGTTCTGTAATAGATACATATGCAAAAAAGGATATTTTTTCTTTAATATATAATGACTAAATATATTTATATAATAAGTGCATGACAAAAATGCTCAAAAGTGGATCTATTCCAAGTCCCATGCTTTATGAATAGATGAACTCGGAAATTTTTAAAAACTCCCTGAGAAGTTTCAACAGTACTAACACTCAGTAGGAACACTTGGAGAAGCAGAAACGATGGTTAAGTGCCTGAAAAGGATCTCTGCATGATATCCTGAAATAAGCACAGTATCTTAATACTGCCATCTATTTGTATGCACGTAATTAGATATCTATGCATGGAACTAAGAAAATAGGCACCTGTATGATTAAGAAGTGAGCTTTTTCTTTCCTTCTCATAGGTTGTAGACTCCAGTTGCATCAAATTTACTGTAAATGACTGTGAATTATTATTTAACATTCACAGATTCCATCCATTCATCTCCTCAATTTGTTTGGGCTGATGTTATCAGCTGCCATTGCTTTTAAGCCTGCTGTAGATACTACAAAGATCTTTCACTGTCCAAAAAATAGCTCTGTTTTGGATCTCTAGGAGGTAGAAAAAGGCTTTTACAACAGTTACTGACATCAGTGCGGCATGCCCATAATATCTAGCTTCACAGAATTTCCTCTTTTACCAGTGAAGACATTGGTTTAGAATTTCCTTCTTTACTAGTGAAGACTCTGTTTAAAAATATAGATAAATTTGATGAGAACACAGCAACTTACATTTTCCTACCACAGAAAAAATGTTCTGCATGTTTTCATCTTTTTGTAAGGCTCAGTAAATTGAAGATGAATATAAATCCTAGTTTTTACCCCAGGAAAGATTCCTTCCATCTTTGAACAAAGCCAGATCAGAGTATTTTAAAAATAATAATATTCAGGGTGCATATTGACAAAACCAGAAATTTGTATCATGCAAAAGCAGTGCTTGGAAAACTCACAGAGATGGTAAAACATGGCCATAAAATATTTGAATTTGAAAATGTATAAAATGATCCCTCCCCATGGGGCTGGTTGGTTTGGGGTTTTTTGTTTTTATTGTTGATTTCTCTTTTTGTTTTCTTCTTTTCTCTTTCCGAAAAAGTAGACACCTCCACTTGCATTCTTTTTTTTTTTTTTTCCTTTTCCCCGGGTAGAATCTGGTGATAGAAAAAATATTTTCCACATCAGAATTTTTATTTGCATCTCTTCTTCCCTCCTTCGTCCTCAGTTCAATGCAGGAATTTATGATAATTTTCTGCTGTACTGCTCATCACCGGTAATTTTGTAAGCAGGTGAAATATATTCTTCTCAGGTGTGTCTGTATCAGTCACTTGTCCCTTAGACTACACTTTAATGAACCATTTATTTTGTAGGGATAGATAGATAGACAGCCTAAGCAAACCCCAATATCCAGTCCTAGGATGCAATCAATGGGAAGACTCCCACTGACTTCAATGGAAGGGAATAAAACATCCCTTCAGTGAACCTCTAAGATTTAAATAGTTCAGATAACTCTCTTCCTTCAGCTATATCACTGCTGAACTCATCTCTGGATACACCAGGAGTGGCTGCTCTTTGGCCGTGCTTGGGCTTTGCATGAAGCATTTCAGAAATATGTTACTGAGACACACAGAAAAATCTCCCAACAGCTGAACACTAAGGCAAAAGAAAATTGTGGTTTTGAAGAAACTTAGTGTCTGAGGAAGCAACCAATGGCAGGATATGATCCTCTTTCCCTGAAGCCAGTGGATCTTCTGTCGTTTACTTAAGGGATGCTGAACCAAACAGGTGGGCCATGAGTTGGAGTTTGGTCCTTGTGCTGATCCACTGGTTTCTAAAGCTTACATGATGACAGATGGGGAATTCCTCTCATGAAGGGATGGCACAGAATTGCTCTTTGTGCTCCCACAGCATCCTATTGTCTATCTGTCCCCCTTTGCTCTGTCTCCTTCTAGCTGCCTTAGTCTCCCTGTGGTGGGTGTTCACACTTTTCTTCCAAGGCTGGCCTTAACCCCTGCTTATCCATAAGTCCAGGGGTTCAGAGAGAAAGCGCGGAGCTCCATGGGATGGGTGATGCACAGCAGGCAGAGCACGCTGTGCTGGCAGCCTCCTCAGGGCCTGCTCTGTCAGTCGTGTGCCACAGCTTCCCAGTTCTCTTGTACAAGAACATCCTCCTCTTTTTTATTTGGGACTGTTCTCAGCAACAGGGCTATGAAAATGCCTGCTGAAGGTATTTTGTAACAGAACAGATTAGCATGTCTTCCAGATGTAGAAGTATTTAATAAATACTTTTTAATTTCAGGCTCGTCCTCTAGATTAGAAAAAGATTACTGGGGTTTTGGCAACATCCAGTACAATTTGAACACTTACTTAGAGGAATAAAGCAATATAAACATGCAAACATGAAGAGGCAAAATAGTTGTCATTTGTCCTGGCCGGCTCTGCAGAAAACACTACAGGTAAGTGATCACGTTGACAAAATGTGAGTGACTGAGTCTAGCAGCCTCTCTTTGAATTCAGTGAGATCTGTTTAGGAAGAAGTTTTAAATAATTTTTCCTCTTCACTTGTTTAGGGTTTGGTTTTTGTTTTATTTATTTTATTTTTTTTTTGTCAGATGACGGAGATCTCAGCCACACGCTCGGCTTTCTCTTGGTGCTGGTGGTATCACTGCTAATTTCAGGCTCTAGCATGGTAACGTCACTTGTACATGGTTCCAGGAGAGCTGAAGTAAACACTCCCATGCAGTGCTCTGAGAGCCCACATACAGTGGCTCATGCTTGTTCTGCCAACAGAGCTGTTTCATCCCAGACACTATATTGTCTGCATAAATAAACTGTAACAGGAATTCATACACCAGCAATTCGTCAGAGATTTTACTTCTATTTTTGCATCTTGCAGTAATTATTTCCTCATAGGGAAGCTGATTCCGCTTATATGGAATTTTCTTGAGATGGGAGCATCTTTTCTGTACTTTTTCTTACACTTGTTATAAAGAAAGATTATTCATCTCTAAATTTATAGCATCTAGACATGTTCCCACTTGCAGCACCCAGACAGACAGTTATTCACTTAGCTCTTCTCAACACCCATTTTGAAAAAAAATAAGAACTAATATTTTCTTTTTGAAAACTACCAAAGTCTTTCTTTTTCATCAACAGCTTTTTGATCTTATGACATTACAAATCCATGGTTTTTTTGCCGAGTTCCAGGTGCCTTTCTGAACTTGTTTATGCTCCTGTGCAAATGCTACTATCAATGTGTTTGTGACCAAAGTGTAATAAACTCCTAGAAAACAAAATATGCATTTAGTTAGTCAAATTAATAAGTAGCTTTTAACATGAACATACATAAATGCTTGTTTTTTTAATTAATAGAAGCTTGTAAAACTCATGTGATCAAGCTTGTCTCTGGGCTTTGCTTTCAGATTTCATAAAATTAATCCGTGCTGATAATTTCTGGAAGCTAAACTGTTCCACATTGACAAGCTGATGCTGCAGATCTTAGAGGCATTTTCTGTGTGCGGAAGATGAAAGTTCTGAGTTGAAGGGGGAAGGTGCCAAGGTCTCGTTTTCTTGAACACGGTGATGTGCTATACTATTCCAGCTCACTATTCTGGTGGAAGGCGTAAGAGATTGCTGGTAATATGTAGGGGTGTGAAAAGGCTCACAGCAGTGGGAGGAAGTAAGTGAAGTAGGAGGATCTCATTGCATCAGGTCTGACCAGGTCTAAATCTGTCCTCTGACTTGTCTGCATGTTCAGCATGTAGTGCTTGCACTCACGTTTGTTCCTGTCATCGGGGGAAGAGTGATGGCCCTCAGTTCTGCTGTCCATACTTGCTACAGAGCCTCCTTTGCACTCCCAACACAAGGCTAGCCCAGGGTTCAGTTCAGGTGGCTCCATGGCACGACATGAGCCTTTCTGTCACACGACTGACCTGGAGGTGGGCAGTATAATGGCATCCCTGAGGATGGACACTGAGCTCCTCACTGAGGAGGGCCAGTCGGCATGCCAGGGTCAGAAGGGCAGCTAGGGACAAGCCTTCCAAGCGACACAGCCCGGGCTGCAGCAAAGGATGCATGAAGCCTCCAGCCGAGAGGGAAGGGTCAGTGGAAGTCAGTCAGAGCCAGCATGGCATGTTGGTGTGCCCACGCACAGGGCCCCAGCACCTGTGTGTGGTGCTCAGCTGGGGGCATGAGCTTGAGTTCTTGATCATGAAGAAGGAGCTTGTGAGATGGAAGACGGAAAACAGGTCTTGGGTTTGTGATCTCGCATACTGTTGACTGAAGTTTAGTTTCTGAGTCATTTGATCGCAAATCTTTGGTATTAAGCCAAAGAGGTGAGTGAGGGGAAACCAAAGTTTTGTGAAATCAGATGCTCTGCCTTTGCTCAGGCCCACCAGGTCACCAGTGTATGCTGAGTTCTGCCTTCTGGTCAACAAATCCTTCCCCTCCAGAGTGCCTGATGCTGTCTTCACTGGCCAGCTCTGTCATCCATGGCTTTGTTTGGCTACCAGAACTGTCTTTCTACCTGAGCCTTGACTTTCCTCTTCTTCCTGCAATGACCGATCTACTGAAATGTATTTGGAAATAAGGTGAAGGGACAGAAAAAGGAAAAAAAAAAGAGAAGGATAAAAAGGGAGAGGGAAGAAAATTATCAGGGGAACTAGGATCTCAGTTTCCTTCTGCTAGACACTAACAAAAAGCTTTTGAAGTGTTAGACCACATATTTTCAGATGGGATCACTCTGCTAAAGCTGCTGATCACCTGCTTTTAGCTGTGAGGTTGACTCTTATGCTAAATGCCCACTCTGCCAAATCCATCGTCAAGGCAAAATGCTTCACCTGCTGTAATTAAATCTCATGATTTTTTAAGCTTGTCTCCTGATTTTTGTAGCCTGACTCATGGTTTCTGTGGAAAACTTAAGCTTGGCAAATGCTGAAAGCAGTGGGAGTATTTGCAGCTTGAAGGCACTGTTCAGCGAGAGGAAGGGTGGAGGAATCTGCCCCTCAGCAATTAGTAGACTCGCTTTCTACGAAAGGACGTGTCATTTGGTAGGTTATTTTAGCATGCTGTACAGATGCAGATTATTTTTTAGAATTTTTAATTGGTGATACCATAGCAACTTTATACAATGAAAAACAGTCCAGGCCAGATTGTGCCTGACAACCACCCGCCTGTTTGGGGGTGGCAGAAAGCTGTACCGACCCAGGAGGACTTTGAGAAGCTCTTGACGCTCTGAGTCCTAGTGAGGAAGACTGTCAGATAGGTGAAATGGGCTGCCAACGCCAATGCTAGAGGGGACCAATCCATTGCCCTTTCACCTTACAGTCCTTTCCTCAACATTTTGGATCCAACAAGATGTTACAGCTAAATCCCCAAGATGCCAGAAAATGATTTAAATTTCAGGGCTCTGATGGATTTTTACCCTCTGTGAATCAAAGGTGGGAGAGAGTCTGAAGAAGTAGTGCAGGGCAGAAATACATGTAACAGATAGTTTCTAGGCCTGCTGATGCTACAGCACTCAATAGTTTCTTTCAGAAATCAGTGGGAACTAGGCTTTTCCTCTGCGCATTCATCTTAAACATTTCCTAGCTTTTGGTGAGAAAAATCTAGATTTTGACAGTAAGGGGCAGGGAAGAGTATCACATCACTTCCTTGATGTAGGTGTTCTCTCCTTAGCCCTTTGGTGTTCTCTCCTTAGCTAAAGGACTGTTTCTCATACCTCTGGTACATGTAGATCTCAATAAAGGGATAAAGGGGCCATACTCAACTCTGCGCAGTGTTGTGCTCTCGTGCATGAAGTCTTAGCCTTTCTGCCATGTCTAAGACATGTATATATGTGTGTGTAGGCATATATATGACTCTGAGACATTTTAAAGTCACTGAAAGGAATGGAAATGGACTTGCTGGACTGGCTGAGTAGCCTAGGGACTGTCATGAAGAGGCTGAATGTGTGGACAGTATGGATGTAAGTGTGAGCATGTATATGAAAGGGAAGGATCTTGACTAAAAGATGGAGACTAGATGAATCATGAGAGCACTGTGGTTCCCAGCCCACCTAGGGAAGCTGGAGAGCAGACAATGCCTTTAACTCAGAAATCCACTGCACAGTAATGGGATAAAAGAGACTTGGGGAAGCGGATGTGCTTTCAGAGGAAGGTAAGATGTGATATTCTAGGGCAGGTTGGATGGGACTCTGAGAAACCTGGTCTAGTGGAATGTGTCCATGCCCATGTCGGGGGAGTTTAACTAGATGGCCTTTAAAGGTCCCTTTCAACTAAAAATATTCTATGATCCTTACACTGTGATATGTAGTTAGGATAAAAGAATATCAAAGCAGTGCTGTGTATATACTCTTTATTGTGGACACATATCACAGCAAAATCAGTCTCTTAGTGAATATAAAATTCTTACCTGGAGACAAAATTCAACACATGATTAAATTGCACCAAATATGTGGAGAATGGTGACTACTGGGAAGGAATAGAGTAACAAGAGAGACAGATATTTTACAAGTTGTGCAGAAGCTTGAATGCAAAGAACTGAGACCTATCCAGATAGGGAAGACATGAGGGCAGTCTCCTAAAAGAGACTTCTAAAAACCTTCTGCAAGGCCTCCATCAGCCCTCTGTTGAACATAAATATGTGTGTGGGAAAAGGGGTTTGAAGGAAGAGCAAGTCCAGCACTTGGGAGCTGTCTGCTTCATTCCCAATGTAAATTAATAGAAAAGCTAACATGGAGTATCAGTGTGCTGAATACTCATGCTCAGATGTTTTCCCACCCTTGTGGATAGCTCTATGTCCTTGGTCATTCCCTAGAGATATGCATAAATTGGCCTGAAAAATACAGCAGTAGAGGAATGTTGCTGAGTATCCTTTTATTCAAACCACTTCCCATCGGATTTTCAATGGGAGAAAGCAATCTGACTGTGGGAAATGAAATACTTTTGAAGCTATGGGCAGAATTTATCTTGAGCTAATGCTATCACAGTAGAAAAATACCTGAAAATATCCCCAGGAATTTTTAAATAACAATTTCTTAATGGATTTTTTTCTCTGAAGATGGAAGAATATGCGGTGTCTGTGTTTATGTATGTTATTATTCATCTATAGGAACTTAGCATTAATTAACAATTTAAAGAAATCTACCAAACACTAATTGGATGTATTTTTATTAGTTTTGCTGCCTATGAAAATGAAATTCTGCATTTTGAGTAGTGGTCTATGAATCATGGAAGTGTTTCTTTTTTAATTAGGGAGATATTAAATACTGATCCTGATTTTGCCAATGTGGTCAGTGAATACATCCCTGCTAGAATATCACAATTTAAAACATTTGTGGTGGTCACCTATTTTTCAGAATGCGTTCATAATAAGAAGCAGAGTTTTTCTCTCAAAATTAATTTCTTTTAATGAGATGCTAAATAGGAAATGAAGCCAAAGCTTATGTATTTACTTCTTCATAATGCTCTGCTCCCCAAATCCCTTCTCTGTTTTATTAAACCATACATAACTGTTCCCCTTACCAAGTATTCTCAGTTTGGTTGAAATCTTTATATCAGTTTACGATAACAGATTATGGTAACAGAATGTTACCATTTTTTGAAGAACAGTATCACTTCATCTTTCATAAATACTAATTAAACAACTCGGGCTTACGTCAGTGCCAAGATTCATGTCAGCAGTTAGTGCAACTTGTTATTGTAAGATTAGTTCTGACACATTCCTTCCAGCACAGCAAGCAGTGGGATCCTGTGCAGCACTGGGAAGAAGTCATCTCTCTAGAGACTGCCAGTAGGTATCCAATAGGAAGGAAGACTGCTTTCTTTAACAAGATTAAAAACTCTCTGCTGACATACTCCCCAACTGAATCATCCTGAACTGTAAGTCTCACCACGCAGAAGGAACGAGCTCACTCATCATCCAGGCTTCTCCCTTTACAGCACTCAGGCCCTTTGTGTTATGATGTCTGTGCACTGCACCCGATGGGACTGGCTTCAGGAGCCTTCTCTGGTCTGGTCAGGGATCATTCACAGCTGCAATAATTGGCAACGATTTCTTGACTACAAGAACACTGAGTGAGGCTTGCTCCTTTGAGCAATTACTTGCTGTGAAAGAGATGTAAGGGAGAGAAGTGACCTTATTCTGTCCAGCTGGCACATACACTGCTGATTCAGGGGCATTCACTGGGCTCTGCTTGAAGGGTTGCTGGTGGTATTGTCACCACATAAATGTTGCTGTTTGAGCTGGAAGAGATATCATGGCTTCAATGCTCAGTAGAAACCTAAGTGGAAACGATAAGCTGAAAAGCTAAAAATACATCTTAAACTAAGCACACATAGTTTCAGCAGACACAGTGAGAATTTGGGAAGTAATGCCCATCTCATGCACCTTGCAGAATTCAATGCATAGTCTTTGTCCAATGCAAAAATATTATGCCAACCTGCAAACTGGAATTTTGAGAGCTGTGTAATTCTAAGGCATCTCCTTAGCAGAGGTCATCCTCGAGAGAATTGCTTTAATTGTTCAGATTCACAGGGGTTACAGTGCCTATTTGGTATCATTTCCTTTTACCCCAAATGCTTGTGAAGATGTAGAGTATGGTGACAGGGAGATAGGCATAGACAGTGCTTCAATGCACTACAGAGTCTGCTTGCCCGGCAGTGCGCTGTGGGTTCACAGAATACTGATTATTGTTCTGTCTTGTTTCACAACAGGTTGACTCAGATTTTTCAGAATGGTGTAAGCATTTGTGTGTCCAGCTGGCATATCCAGTAGCCATGGATATGTGGCAACAGCAGTAAAAAGTAAACTTAAGGAATAGAATATCTATCTATCTATCTATGTATCTATCTATGTATTTATCTATGTATCTATCTATGTATCTATCTCTCTCTCTCTCTCTCTCTCTATATATATATATATATTGGCCTGTGTGCCTAAAGTGATTCAGTGAGTAGAACACTCACACAAAATTGGATTTTAATCCCACTGCAGTTCTGAAAACTTGGATCCTCACATAGACTAAAGTATAAACTAACATTACTGTGTACACTAGATATTATTCTCTCTTTTTCTCTTTTTAATTTAATTTTTCCTAATCAGATACCATTTATTTTCAAAAAGGCACTGCATATTCTCAATCAGGAAGTTATTAAGTAGGTAAGCCTTCTTTATCCTTCTGTTTGCTGCTCTGACTTGAAGTGAGTACAAGAAGCTTTGCTCTCAGTTTGAGTAGTTGAGTTCAGACCTCAGCATTAATGTGAAGAAGAAAATCATCACAACCCAAAATGATCTGACTGATTCAGGAACTGCATCAGATTATACCATGCCAGAAGGTGCATTTACACCCTGCAATCTGTAATCAAGTGATACTTGGAATCAAGTGTATAATTCAGAAACTGTCTTTGGCAATGTGTCCAAACACGTACTGGAAAATAAGCAGTTAAGATCAAATGGCAAGGTATGTGTCTTTAAGGTCGTATGTGTATAGAGATTTTCTGAGCATGCTAGTGCATGGAAAAGAATTATAAACATGAGAGATGGCAGAACAATTCTTCAAGGGGGAAAACCAAAGCATCTTTACAGAAAGCAAAGCTGTGAAGTGTGATGGTACTTTTTGGCTTTGTCACATGTGCTCCATGAGTGACAGATTAGTCTAAGCAGTGTCTTGTTTGAAGAACCTAAGCTTGCACAACTGCTGAGGCTGAGCAAGACTTGGCCTCAGAGGTAGACGCATGAAGGCTTTGAGTTCTCTAAACCTCCCAGACTGGAGGGTGCTTCATAGCAACAGCTCATGAAATGAGCAGAGGTGCAGTGGTCCTGGCTGGGTACCTCAATCATCATCTTTGTCATTATCCATCCAAAATGGAGTGGTGTTGTGATATTCTTTGCTGGTTTTAAATCTGCAAGCCTGGAAGAAAGTTATATCATAAACAAATCCTGTTTTGGGTTTTTTCCCTGAAAAATGCTGAATTCCTACTCTAAAGAGAACTTTCCATTATTAAATATATTAAATAGAGCAGAAAATCTTTATTAAGTTTTTTTATGAACTGCAAGGGACCACAGCTATTTAATACAACTTTTTTAGGAAAGGTCTCAAATATTGTCATAAAGGGCACCTGGACATTTATTTTTTTTTTTTTTTTACGATAAAGAGAAATCGCTTTACTCTATTTTAAGCTGACACTAAGATTCCAGTCAAGAACTCATACTGCACTGGCACATGCGGGGCTGCATCTGGAGACAAAGGCAATTTGGGGCACATTTTTAAACTCTTTAAGAATTATTCAGAGATTTTAATGTGTTTGTTTCTTTGGTTTATTTACTCTGAGCTCTGCATAATATAGCTTATACAGCATGTCCTTACATGCAGAATAGTATCCCAGAGATATGGGAGGGAGGGTGCTAAGAATGACTCTTATATTAAAGGAAAAGGGAATGGAAAATAGAAATTAGTCACATTAATATATAGGAAAGGAGTGGGAAAATTAATGATGATGCAGACATTGCTGAGATGAAATTTGAAGTTTGTTCCTTCAGGCATTTTTGAGTTCTGAATGTATAATCATTTTGTGTAGAACATATGGAAAAAACAAAGCTTTATTTCTACTTGCATAACTCAAAAACTGTTGAGTTTATAGGAAAAGAAAGGAAAAAAGGAAAAAAGTTAAAAAGTAAGGAGAAAAGCAAATTTGGCTGAAATCAAGCATGGAACATTTACATTCAAAAGAAATAATTTTGTTTTGTTTTGTTTTGTTTTATTAACATATATCAGAAGGAGCTGTGAGTGACTGAGAAAGGGAATCTGAATGAGAATCAGAATGCTACCTCTACAGATAATCAACTACATATACACCCAGATATATTTAATGCTTGTGAGTTCCTTAGCGAAAATTTAAGGAGTATGATTTATTCTCTCCTTATGCTTAAATTAACTGCATTTTCAAATGCAAAATATGTATATTCTGTAATGCTAGGGATGGCAAATCAGAGTGATTTTTAAAGTGTATACCTCTTTAGTCTGTTCCTTATAGTGATACATGACAGGTATGCAGGCTATAGAGCATTACTGAAAGCTGACAAAATAACGGGATTTCCACTAGAAAGAAAGAATAAATTCTCTCCCCAAAGCAGAGATTGTTGTTAACTATTCCAGAACAGTAACTGTTAAAGCATTCATTGTCAGAGATACTCTAATGAAGACAGAAGGTTTATATAGGCTTGGCTAGTCCCCATGGAAACAGCCTTTCTACTGGGTTACCATAGGAATCGTCAAAGCCTTTGTAAGCCTCCCTTAATAGCGCATATACGCTTTCCAGGCTGACTGGAATATCTGCTAGAGGATACACCTCCTGTTTTTAAATATAAATACAAACAGATTTTGTTTTGGAGTGGTACTCATCTCTGTTTAACTAGCTATGCTACTCTTTACGTTAGAGTTATATTAAACATTGGAGTCACCTGTGACAGAGGAAAATGTGTGAGGGCTGGATGGGTTTATGAACAAGGCAAGCCATGTACCTTCGTAACCTGCGGGGAACCACCAGCAAAAACACCATTCCTTACAGCACTTCTGGCATCACCCAAAACACGTCAATACATTAGCCCTCCACCTTCCTGTGGACATTTGCAGAGCTTTAGTCAGTCTGAAGCTTTGCTGGTCAAAAGTTGTACAACAGGAAACAAACAAGCAAGAAATGGGGCCAAAGGAAACAAACAGAACATTGCTAAGTGCAACTAGCAGAAAGCAAGCCAGGAACTGACTTCAGCTCTCTAACTCTTTCAAGACAGTTGTTGTTTTGACTTCTAAATATTATTCCTTGAAGCCATTACCTGGGCACAGGATGAGAAGTTTCTTGGATAACTAATGAGGAATTGCATTTTCACATCCTTGATCTTGAGGCTTTGTAAGAACAGGGAAATACAGTGGGGAGCTGCAGTTTGTGAGGGAACCATACACCTACTTGCTGGTCTTGTCATTGTGAGCCTAATTTTGTTCAAAGGACCTTTACAGATGAAAAAAAATGCACAATTTTGGTTCTGTTTAAACTCCTGGGACTAACACACTGTTCTCCATACAGAGGATTGACATTAATAAGACTACTTGGTAAGGAAATCTCGCCAACATCTTCAGGGCTTGTTATTTTTCCAAACAAATGCTAGCTACAAGGCTTTCTACTGTAAAGCCTAACAGCAACATAATGCTTTTATATTCCACTTTCTAGCTGGCTAAATTTCATTATGCAGTTTGGGCATATAAATCAGTGGAGATGAATTGAAGGACATGGTCTTTACAGGATGACACTAGCAGAGAATTTGGCCCTTGAGTTCCAGTTACCAAGACACCAGCTTCCATACATGTAAAGATCCCCACGAAAAGCAGTGGGACTGCTTGAATGTTTTGGTTAGGCATGTGCTTCCTTGCCTTATGAGAGAAAAAATTCTGATTGGTCAAAACAAAAGTTTTAGAATTAACCAAAAATGTACTTGTTTTAAAATGGGTAATTGGAACTACAGATGTGAAAACTGCTATATATTGTGGTAAGTTTGCACAGATGGTATGGCAAGGCATACATCATATATTTCGCTTTTCCAGAGCTGGTAAAAAGGCAGTATATTTTTTCCAGGAAAATATTTGAATGAAGATAGAAATGTCTTTGATTTCCCAAGAAACTGAGGTGCCACTATTAAGGACATTTTTGGACACCCTAGCCCAAAGATGATCTCTCTAGTTAACCAAAAGTAGGCAATGAAAATCTGAGGATTGCAATCATCCAGAAGAAATCACTGAGACAGAGATCTATTTACAGGGAAGGGGGATAAGAAAAAAAAAGATTTGTGGAGGAGTTAATAAGGGATTCTTCTGTGCATTGATAATTTAAAGGCTGCTTTAACTGTCCTCTGCCAGTTATGAGTTGCTCTTACACAGAAGTTGATCCCATAGTTTTGGTTCCATTTTAGGAGCTGACAGAGGTGTCAAAGATGGTATCGGGAGCAGCAAAAGAGGCAGGATTATATCGGGTATGACAGTGTGAGTGCTCTCCAGTGTGCTCTCCCACTAAAAATGTAGAATGCTTACTATTTTTGGAGGTCTGACTCCCCTAGCCATGCATTGTCTTGCCAGAGACAAGGATAGTTGCAGGACTACCTGAAACGAAGGTCTAAAAATAAAGCCATGACTAATTCATTGTATGGTTCAACTAGTCATGTGTCCATCAAATGGAACAATGCCACTCTAATCTCAGGCATTTTGTTCTTTGACCATGAAAACAAAGAGGATGATGTGGCCACATAAGATACTTTTACTCACTATTGTTACACATTCCCTGTAAGAATCACTCTACTTGTAGACTTTCTCTAAGAAGTGCATTCAGTATATGAACTGCCCCTGTTTACCCTGCTCGTTGCCACTAAAATGTCCTTACTGGTTCACCCAGAGAAATTGTGGATGCCCCATCTCTGAAAATGTTCAAGGCCAGGTTGGATGGGGCCTGAATCAACACGGTCTGATGGAAGGTGTTCCTGTCCATAGCCATGGAGGTCGGGCCAGATGGTCTTTGAAGTCCCTTCCAACCCGAACTATTCTATGGTTCATGTTTCAGAAACCATCACTAAAGCTTCTTGCAGGTGATATCCACCTAGCTCGTGATTCATGTTTTGAGATTGTGTGGCTGCAATCTTTCGTCAAGTGTGTCAGGTTGTGAAGAACCTGCTGCACTCACTGCAGCCTCCCAACAAAAACAGCCATTATGTTTTGTATGTTTTTACGTTTGCGTAAGAAATCACTGACAATCAAATTGTATCCTTGAGCAAAACATGGTATGTGAACAATTTCCTTGGCCTGCAGGGCATGCACCACATCTGGTCCATTACTGAAGGTACTAAAATGGGTGGGATAGAGTGAGCATGCTCTAAACTCCACTTGTAGGCTATCTGCTGACAGATACACCATCTCAGTGGGGAAGAAAATGGGCATAGCATCTCTCTTCTGACGTCTACCTGCCCTTGGTTCCACTTGTATTCCCACTCCTTTGTCTCCTGCCCATTTTGTCTTCTCCTACAGAGCCAAGGGTGTGGAACAGACCTTACAAAGGGCTGAAACATGCAGCCCACTGTAATTCTCTCTCTGGTGTGGGTTTTTTTGCAGCAGATGTTTCCATCCATGGACCTTGTTTTCATTTCCTCACTGTTATGGGTATACATGTGCACCACAGTGTATTATCTTTGCCTTTCTGATCTGGAGAACCACATCTCCCGCTGGCCATTCTCAGGAACATATAGACATACATACACAGACACGTCTACTGTAAAGCCCAACAAGTGAAATTACCTCTTCTAGACACCAGAAGTACCTAAAAGGATGAAGTAGATGATGACTTCTTCAGACAACAGGAAGAAGCCTCATGTGAGCCCTGTTGCTCACAAGGGAGCTTCAGCCACTGCAATAACTGCTGGAGGGACAACAGAGAAGGGCACAAATAATCCAGTGGTCCAGGAGGTCTATGGAGTGCAGTAATGTCAGCTTTCTAACACAGGTGATTAAGGAGATGACAAAGGGAGTCACTCCTCTGCATTTTGTATTCACAAACAAGAAAGGTTTTATTAGTTGAGGACGTAAAGTTCGGGGCAGCTTCTTCTCAGTGGTTCCCTGTGAAAGAAGTGACAATGGGCACAAATGGTAATACAAGAAACTCCAGGTTTTTTTGTTTGTTTGTTTGGATTTTTTTGGTTTTTTTTTACTGTGAGGTTGGTCAAACACTTGGCAGTTGCCCAGAAAAGTTGTGGAATCTCCATCTTGGGAGGCATACAAAATTCAACTGGACAGAGCTGGGAGCAACCTGCTGTAAGTGGTGACTCTACTTTGAGCAGGGGGGAAGCAGTAGAAAGACTCACATAAGAGCGATGGAGGAAAGAAAAAATTGGGATTGTATTGGATCCAGTGTAGCAGCAGAAGGAAGCACATATCAATTTCAAAGTAAAAGTGGAAGGACAGTAAAATAGGGAAAACCAAGAATGTCCTAGCCTACTGCCCATCCTTTCTAAGCAATAAAGCATTAGATAGCAGCTCTTTTCCAAAGGGAAGTGTGGCATACCTGGGTTGGAAGGAGGTAGTGAGAAGGGGCCAGCCCAGGGACAGTACTGTTCTGCTGTCTGTGTTGTATGCTGTCAGCTGTAAATTCCTACCTTGTTCCCAACATGGTTCCTCACATGCCATATGTGCTGTATGGGCTGGCAGGGCTTCATGCTTCTTCCCTGCTCCTCACCACCTCTCTCTTGCTTTGGAACTACTGTGACCTTTGGGCCCCATGGTAGCATCTCTTTTCCTTGTTGTCACCTGACAGCATCGTCCAGCTGGCCCCAGTATCTGCTGGACTGCAGAGGCACGGAGCAGTGGTGCATGCTCACGTGTACCACTCTAGTGCTGTACCACACATGTAGTACAGCACTAGAGGAACTTATTCCCTTTGCCTCTGTGTCTGCATGTACCTCTTCAAACTTGTATGACAGTGCCCTTTTGCTATCTTAACATCTTTGTATTCTGCTGGTATTGGTTGAGTGTGTCAGGCCTGAGCTGGTTTAATGTTCATGGATACTTTTTAACTTGAGGGACGACATGTTTTAAACAAAGAAAACCAAAAAACAGCTGAACATGATTATAACCCTGTTTGGAAAAGCCTGGGCAACCATCCCTAGGGTAACAAGGAAAAGAGGTCACTGAAGAAATACTGCCAACCTACAGCAAGAATGGGAGGAGGGTTGAGGTATCTGAAGCATAGGAGCTGTTGACAAGGAAAACTGAAGGATTTTTAAAGGAAAGAGAAATTCTCTCAAGGAATTCTGCCTGTTTTGTCATAGGTACCTTTCTGAAAAAACTAAAGCACTGCTACAGGAAAGGGCTCAGGGTGACACCAGCAGCGGCAACTTGCGTGCCTAGGGGAAGTGATCAGCGTTAAATGCAGTTAAAGAAACTGTGTAATGTTTTTTCTTGTTGCAAATGAAAAGTTAATGCCAATTATAAAGTAGAAAAGCAGGAAAGTAGCATCTCTGTGGGTTTAAAGACTTAAAAGATTTAACACATGGAGAACAAGGTGAAGACTCTAACTCAGAAGTCCAGAACTGGGAGTCAAAGGGAAGGGAGGTCTAAGAACTTTCGAGTTCATTCAGTTTTGTTTGTCTGATATTTCAGCAGCTCAACAGCCTGTAGAGCAGCCTTAAGTGCAAATGTCAATAAGTCTTTACTGATTTTTGTGGAAATGTTCCTGTGAATATAGTCACTAAAGGATGCATGCTTGAAAATCATTGCTTTGTTCAGTTAATGCCTATTTTTTGAAGTATTAAGAAATTATATATCACAAATACCAAGAAAATAAAATAGATGTATGTGGTATGAGAGAAAGGACAGTTGAGGTGGAGGTCAGGGTCTAGTGTGAAGAGGCAGAGAACTGTGTGTGCCAAAGGAACTGTTGAGTGGAACTGTGCCAGGAAAGACACTGGGGAATTTGCGCTGTACAGACAAAGATGATCTTTCTTTCTGCCCACAGTTAGTCTGTTAACAGCTTGCAAGATCACAGTAGACATGAGGAAAAAATAATTTTAAAAGATCCCAGAAACGCTGAGTTGAAAGCAAAGAAGTGAATGTTTATGAGAAACATTTATGAGAATATTAACTCTTCGCAATGTAGGCATCCCTTTCAAGCTGAATGGGAGGAATAGGATTTAAAATTATAAGGGACCCCTTAAAAATTCATGCCAAGACACAGCCTAATGGGAACAACAGCATACTGAAAAATATTCCTGAGAGTATTGGTTGCATCCTTGTTTCATGTGTATAGGGTAAATAAAAAAAAGACATTTAGTAGGAGTGATAAAGGAGACATCAGGTGAAAAATGCACTCACACAAATCTGTCAGAACAGTCATTCATTTACTATTACTTGGTCAAATAATGAAGTCCTAGTGAAATATTTTCTCAGGTTTTATTTCCTTTATTCTGGAAATATTGACTGACTAAGGAAAATTGAAATACGAAATAATTACTTAAGGAAAAGTACCTGCAGTCCCTCTCTGTATGGACATTATGTTGTCTGTATGGACTTTATAAATATGCCTAATATATGATGATTGGAAAATTTCTTTTCTAGAAAAGGAAAATATTGTTAAGAGCTCTAGAAGATTCTGATGTTGACATTTCAACCTTTTTCTTAATTTTTCTTATACTGATATGTAGTAGTGGTGTTGCAGAACGGAGATTTAAGCGAGAGTTTTGGAAAAGAGCAACAAAACGATAGGTTATTCATTGTAAAGACAATATGAAGAAATTGAAACTACTTAGCTCCCGTACTTCACAACAGAGGAAAAAACAGGCCATGGTCTTTTAAAAGACTTTGTAACTTTTCATATACATGCGTGTATAATTTTCCAGATGCATGCTTTTTTTACCTCAGTAGAATTGCTTCATGTGTGACACTATGAGCCGGAGAACAAGCAGCAAAAAACTCTCTAAAGGCTACACCATGTAGCCACCACTCTGTGCTCTAACTTGTTGTAAAAGACTATCTCTAAATGCTTACTTCTCTAACATATTCAATTTAACCTTTTGACTTAAATGTTTTAGGGTTCTTGTGCATTCACATATATTTTATTATTGTCTTAGGTTACAATGTAAGATGTAACCAAAAGTATGTATTCTGTCACCAGCTGTTAAAGCCAGGTGGGGCAGTGTTCTTGGTCTCTTCCATGACACATCCCTGATAACTCCCCCCGGGAGGTATCTCCTGTTAATGGACCATCCAGCCTCACTGCCTGACTCATAGAGTTACATCATCCCATTGTGAGATTGGTTCTGCCCAGGGGGAGGAACCAAGCATTCCTACCTGGATATAATCTGAGGTTTGGAACTCCACAGCCAGCCCTTACCTGCTGGGTTCCCAGAGGACGAGAGCTACATAACCACCACTGGACCTTCCGAGGAAGACCAGACCCTTCTACAGGACCACTGCTCTAACAGAACCACATCTCTCACTTCAGGAGAACTGCAGCCACCACTAAATCGGACTGCTACCACCACCCTGCCCGACAGGGTGTCAGGTTGTATCCAGACTCTGTCAGTGTTTCTGTACTGCTGCATTTATTTTAAATTTTCCTAGTAAATTGTAGTTCTGATTTCAAGTCTCTCACTGGTTTGCTTCCAAACTAGTACATTATTTTGACACTTCTTCACCTGTGCTACTCATGTTCTATGAGAAATGGCTCTGCTAAACATCATTTACATGCACACTCCTGCACCCCTACTGCAAAGGATTCTGTTGACATCCCCACAACCTAGGAAGAATTTAAAACTGCTTTTTAATTGTAATAAATGGTGTCACTATACATTGTTTAATAGATTGTTTCACTTGAGCCTTTTGAATGATTCACAGAGAAACTGAGTTAGAAGAATGAGAAATCAGAGATCATTTTGGTGTCAAAAATCAATTTCTTCTAAGTTTTGTGTGTGCAAAGTATGTGAATGGGCTTTGAGACTGAAATTATTAACTTTTACCTCCTGAGCAAAGATTAATAAAACAGATTTTAATTGGGGATTTTGCTACCCTCTAGGAAGAAAAATGTGAGCAAATGGGGGAAAAAAATCTAGAACTGAATTTTCTAAACTAGACTGATACCAGTCATTGCAAATATAAACATTCACTGCTTCAGTTTTTAGTTTATCGGCATTAAAGAGACACATAAAAAGTCACGTGCACTTCAGCATCTGTTAGCCTGTGTTTTTATATTTCAGAACAATATTCCTGACATACAATCATAATAAAGCTACGTCCCATATAACTGGTAGATATTTTGTTTCTTTTCTGGTCTTGGATATGCAATATTGCATCCAATCCTATTATTTAGCACTAAAATATTATGGGTTGACTATCATTTGTATTTCTGTTCCTCTCTAAGTGTCTGGTTGTGTGAAAGAGCTGCAGATTTGGCAGGGGCTTTCATAGACGTGGCAGCCTTGATGAGTTCATAATGACTTATAGTGCCCAATATGTGAATGATGCAAAACAGAAGACAGTGGTTCATTTACTGTCATTTCCTACACTTGCTTCTGCTCATGCAATGTGGCTGTGAAACATTTTCATGTTCACAATAATGTGTTTTGCTTGCATTTTGCAGTCATCGTCCACATGTGTAAATGGAGCAACAGGTGTACGATTTCTATGTTTTCAAACTATATCCCTTCCCACAGATGAAATTGTAAAACATAATAGAAGATGAGGGTATACATGCAGACAAGAAAATGTCTGTGCTTATGTTTTTTAAGATATTATACATTAAAAACGCACACACACTTAACAACCCAGTCCATTTGATATGAAGGTGACTTTAGACAGAGGAAATTGTAGATGTAGAAATACTATAGTACGCACTCAAATGCAGGCTTGGCATAGCACCACATAATAAATTAACAAATGCTGTTCATAATGCTTGCTGCAATTAGAGATTGGATTTAACCGCAGTGAGTGACATGACCAGATGACATCAGGGGAAGATAAAAGCTCTTTTGTCAATTCTCTTGTTTTCTATCTTGCTACTTGTCATTATAAAGTCAATATTAAGTCAAATGTTTCAGTTTAAAAGGATGCAAGATTGTATGCCCAGTACCCAGCATTTTCTGAAACCTGCATCTCGGTGGTAAATGTGTGTTCACTGTACTCAGAATATTTACGAATTGTGGTCACCAGTGTATATTCAGTTCTTCCTGTCATATTTGTTCAGATCTGTAGATTTGTAGAGGCTCTTCTGCTTGAATAAACTGGTGTAGTTCATGCAAAATTACACATAACTGAGCCAAAACAACACGTTTTGTTCTAGTTTCCAGTTTGGGTTCAGTTGCAACTGAAGTTTTCTGCTTGTGCCAGTTACAGTTCAATATGCACAAATGGTATATGGGATATGTATCAGTCTTACAGCCCCTGTGAGACTCTCCTTTGTGACATGGTCATATAAAAATCTAAAATTTCCCATCAACAAAGCATTTAAGACCATAGACAACTACGAAGTGAATGAGTTAAAGAGATTCCCTGTAAATGTTTACCATTCAGTTTTCAAGAGTGCTTTGCAGGAACTTTTGTGTCTCAGGGTAAAGGCAGAGATCTTTACAGCAAGTCACCCTAGTGGGTGTGGAGAAAGTGGGGAGAAAAAAAGAAAATTTATGGCCTTACAAATTCTCTGATGAGTTGGATGAAGAAGAAAAGAGGGCATTGCTTTCTTGTCTATTTTTTAAACTTAATAAATCTGACATGACTAAAACAAAACCAACAATAAGTTTTAAAAGTAGATCACCTTTTAAATACTAATGTGATTATGAGAATCAAGAGCAGCAAATTATAAACATCATAGTAAAACATGTGTGATACTTTAACATGTTTAACTGAAGCCTGGTGTGCACCAACAAGCTTTCATGGTTAATTCATATCCCTCTGGTAGCACACTTTGAGACTAGTTTGGAAGATTTTTAAAGATAATGGTTTAAAAGCACCCCATTAACTGCTTTACGGGATTTTTTTCCAAACAGGTTAGTTTTATTAAGTGATAAACATCCAAATTCTTCCTCGTAAACATGCAATAATATTAAATGACCTATAAAAGGACTAGATGCTGCTTCCAGGTATGGTCTGGAGCAAAACCAATGGATAAAAGATTGTCTCAGGGAAAGCACAAGGAGAAGCTATCCATCTGAGATACCCCTCTGGGAATGGTTCCTCTGCTTTTCCTCCTTATTTTGCCTCACTGATAGGAGTACAGCAATGCAATTCCACCTTAAAAAGGGCAGCATTCTCAACAGATATCCTGTCAGTGCACCAGGATGCGTGCGTGTGTGGGGGATTGCCTGGGACAGAGCAGTGATTCTATACACTTGTCAGTGGAGGGGCTCAGAAATTTTGAGCAGAATGTTTTTCAGAAAATGCCAATTAATTCTGTTGTAAATGTTATGTGGGAATGTGTCAGGATTGACTATACTTTGTTTGTTTTGCTTTCAATCAAAACAAAGCTTTCTGATAACTTTTTTATAATCTTGTCATGACAGAATATTTGAATGTTTCATTTTGGAGCACATTTCATTCAGGATTGTGTTCAATATTATAAATTGGAAAAAAAAAAGAGTCAGAATTAAAACTTTTCATCCAAGTTTATCTTAGGTGAATTAAAAAATTGCTTCAATTTAGGACAGGTGAAATTTTAAGGTGTCAGTGTTTTCCAGGAAATGAAAATTCTACTTTCATGAAAAGTATCTGACAGAACTCTATCTCTCATTGTTTAAAAATGAAAGTTTTACAGTTTTCAAAAAAAATTAAACATGTAGTTAAATGAGTAGAAATTGCCTGGAAATAATTTTTGGAGTTATTTATTTACATATTAAAAAATAATTGGATTTTTCAGATGTTAAGTTACTGAAAAGAGTTTTCCAAATGTCCAAACCAATATTTGAATATTTGAGTCCTGTCATTGGGCACTACTGAGCTTGGTTTTCCTCATTGCCTCCTATCAGGTGTCTACACACATTTATGAGATTCTCCCCCGAATCTTCTCCACAAAGAAGACTCTCAGCTCTCCTCATATGAGATGCTCCAGGCCCTCAGTCATCTCCACAGCCCTTCACTGGGTTTGTTCTGGTAAGTTCACATCTCTCCAGCTCTGGGGAGCCCGGAACTGAACTCAGTATTTCAGACATGGCCTCATCAGTACTGGGTGGAAAGAAAAGGTAACACCCTTCAATCTGCTGGTAATGCTCTTCCTGATGCAGCCCAGAATGCTGTTGCTCACCTCTGTCACTATGGTGTATTGCTGGCTGGCATTCAACTTGTTGTCCGCCAGGACCCCTTTCTCTGCAGAGCTGTCCCTCAGAAACTCAGCTCCCAGTGTGTACTGGTGTGTGGGGTTAGTGCTCTGCGTTGGCAGAACTTTGCATTTCCCTTTTCATATTCCTCTCTGCTCAGTTCCACACCTTGTCAGTGTTCACTTCCTCCAATTTTATATCATCTCTGAATTTGCTGAGGGTTCACTTTGCCCCACTGTCTAGGTTTTTAATGAAGAGGTTAAACAATATTGGCCTCTCTGTTGAGCCCTAGGGTATACCACCAATGAGTTGCCTCCAGCTGCACTTAGCGCTATTGATCACCACCCCCTGGGCTTGGCTGTTCAGCCACATTCAGTCCACCTCGCTCTCAATTTACCAAACATGTACAATATCACCTTGTCTGTGAGATTGTTATAGGAGGCTGTGCCAAAAACCTTAATAAAGTTGAAGTGAACGATCTTTGTTATTCTTCCCATCATCCGACAAGGTAGTCCTTTCATGGTAGGAAGGTGTCTGCTTAGCTAAGCATGACTTTCCCTAGGTAAATCCACGTTGAATTCTTCTGATCACCATGTCCTTTGTATGTTTGGAAAAGGCTTCCAGAATTAGTTGCTCCATTGTCTTCACAGGGACTGATGTGAGACTGACTGACCTGCAATTCCCTAGATTTTCCTTCTTTTCCTTCTTGAAATAACATTTGAAGATTCTTTGAAGATAAGAGTGATAGCGTTTTTTTCATATTTCCTATATTTTCACATTTTCCCTTCTGTCATGAACAGACATGTAGTATTCCTGTATTCATTTATTCCCTTACTAGATGCACAAGCAAGGCTATGGATTTCCTTGACATATGCACTGTCATTGCTGTAGACTCCTGCTCAAAGCAGTGGATAGATTAAGAAACAGAATAATACCCTCATAGATCTTTATTTTTCAACATACTTCTGTTTTTGAGGTTGACATCCAAAGGTTATTTAACTTCTATTACAGACAAGAGAAAGAGAGCCAGAGGGCTTCTTTCTTCCTAAGTAAAGACGTTCTTTGGACCTGTTGGTCTTCATGACCGAGCCTACAACTGATCTGGATTATCTTCCTGGTTGGGCTTAAGAACTACTTTAAGAAAAGTGACTTAAACTAGATCCTATAATGTAACTGCTCTGTCAGGAGTTCAGTGACATATGCAGCCCCAAAACAACAAGGTTTTTAAATTTATGATAGAGACAAGTAATAGAGAGTTTCTTGCTCCATTTAGCACTTTCACCTACATGTTGGCTCTGAACCAGTCTGTCAGCAATCTGTCTAAGGCTGAAGTCTTTGTCAAGAATAGGAAACAATATGAAGATGTAGAAAACTCTTGCTCATGTGGAAACTTGTACACACACAGAACCGGGACACCAGAGAAATATCTGAAAATCACTGTTGAGATGAAAGAAGGACATCAAACCCCAGAACTACGTCCAGTAACAGTGAGACATGATTTGATGGAAATTTTTATTTAAATGCTTATGGGAAAATTAAGAAAGAAGAAAATAAGCTAAAAATAGAATTGTCATCTTCTAGAGACCACCAGGCTAGATCAGAATAATAAAATATTCCAGATCAACTCATCTGGTACTGAAACCACATAGTTCTTTTACCCATGGGGAAATTTTAAATATGTGGACATCTGCTGGCTGACAAACATTCAAACTTGGTTCATTAAAGTGCAGTTCTACTCTTTAAATCAGATAAGTGAGAATGATATCTAGGACCTTGTACTGGTTTGACGCTGGATTAAACGCCAAACACATGAAATTGTATGCATAAGGGGAAATACGAATTTATTGAGGAAAATGTAAAGGAACTTCTGGGCAAAACAAGGTTCACACTTAAACAGTTGCAACATACAGAAAAGTTTATTACTAACAGAATGAAAAGTGAAAAAAGAGAAATTATAAGAAATCAAAGTAAACCTTTAAACACCTTTCTTTCTCAATGCCTCCACCTTTACTACAAACCTCTCACAAGTGAAAAAAATCAAAACGTAGGATTTTGGTCAGAATTGCACTTTTTAACAGTCTTTTTATGCTTAAGGAACAGAGGTTCTTCTGCGGTGCCATAGAATCTTCACGAAACAACCGTCCGCCTGGAAAAAAACCAA
Organism: Platysteira castanea; assembly: GCA_013397175.1. NCBI lineage: Eukaryota > Metazoa > Chordata > Aves > Passeriformes > Platysteira > Platysteira castanea. Next base: position 516,320 of record VYXC01005075.1, read on the forward strand.
TCTGTTGAAGTGAAACAGGTACCTCTCCCATGAATCTTTTGCAGTCTTCCCACACTGCCAAGTCATGGGCCACAGAAAAGAAACCCCATGGGGTTTTAGTCTTTTAAGGGTGAGTTATCTCAGCCTGAAAGCAAAAGTTCTCTGCTTTGAATCTCTAACAGCTGCTCTCAACTTCTATATGGCCTGGCGTGGGCCTTTCTTTAAAATCACAAGCTATACAAGAATTTCCCATCCCCTCAAGTTTGGGTTTTTTTGTTTAAATGGATTAAAGCTTTTTCTACGGCTTTGCAAGGAGCATTTTTAAGCTCCGCACCAAAAGTGAATCCGTGTTCTTTTCCCGCAGTCTGTTCACTCCTATCCCATGTGGTTTCGCCCCTCCCCTCTGTTTCTGACCTTGGGGTCGCCATGTTCAGCTTTGTCCCATGTGACTTTACTTTCTCTTCTTCCTCGCTGACTTGAAAGAAAGGATGTCCTTGTCAGCTGGTGTGTGTGGTGTTTCTTCGGCTTTGGCGAGAGCTGTGCTGGATGCAGGGATGCCCCACCAGCCCTGCTGGCTCCATGCGGGGTCTCGGTGGCTTCAGATCATCTCAGCCACGCAGTCTCGGTTGAACAGTGCCTGCGGAGCCAGGACAGCTCTCCCTGGCGGGGGAGGAGGGCTGGCCCCGCGCTGCCACCATGCCAAGGGGTCACGGCGGGGCTTGGCCAGGCCTGGGCCTGGGCCCTCTGCTTCCGGCCACCCCTCGGCCCTTGAGGCAAGAACCAAAGAGGAGCTTCCTGTGCTTGTCTCCCTTTAAATATGTGATTGCAGAGGCATTACCAGCCCTCTCACTGCATTAGCAACTTATCCATCAATCAAGTTTCAACTTACCACAGACCTCCATGTTTTGTGGTCTTTCAAAGGTCATTCTATCGGATTATTTCTGCTTATTGATTAAAAGATGCTTCTGTAACACCAGTACACAACCTTATTTCTTCAAAGTAGTCTGAAATTTCTGCTTGTTTGGTATTGTCATGGAAATATTCTTTGCATGACACATTTGGAGCCTAAACGTTTTTAGACATTTTTAAGTAATCAGAAAGAAGTAAACATGGCTGTTGGGGAGGCAGAAGAAGAAATAGCAGCAGTTTCTCACTTGGTCTTGCTAACTTTGATCCTTTGGGGCTCATTTTTTTCTGTACCCTTACCAACTCTGATCACTACAAGCCATAGAGGCGACGTGGCTAAAGCAACCCCTTTGCCTCTTGCCTTCAGAAGCTGATTTCTTCTAGAAGTCACAGCCTGAACCCAGTAGTATGAAAAGTAGCCATGAGCAATTTTTTTGTGGAGAGCTGCTATACAGTCTCCAGAAGACAATAATGAAAAAATCTTAATTCTAAACTACAGATCTGAATTGGATCTTAAAAAGAATGTGCTCAGGAGTGAACTATGAAGAAACCACAGTGTTGACCTATGCTGAGGGAAATGAATCAAAATCAAAGGGGCTTATTCTTGATTCTCCCATTCATTCTGCTTGTTACTTTTACCAGCTAGATGAGCAAAGTCATTTTTTGAAGTATATATTGCTCTCATAAGCTTGCAGTTACTTCCACCGTATGTAAAATCAACCAGTGAAAAAGTGCTAGAATCTATCCTCAAATGTGGGTTAGAGGGAGTAGCTGTAGTGTCCAGGTAAATAATGCCCAATTATCGCTCTCATCAGTCAAAATAGCTATATAAGACATATTTTTAAAAGAAAGGGAAGGGAAGGGAA
>VYXC01005076.1:12607-24783 GCA_013397175.1 Platysteira castanea
ATATTCCAGAGCTGTCCAGACCCAATCCTGTGCCCTGTGCTCTGGGATGAGGTGCTGGAGCAGGGAGGTGGGACCAGATGCCCTCACTGTGGTCCCTTCCAGCCTGACCCATTCCATGATTCCATACTGCAACATGAATTTGTATTCATAGAATCCCAGAATGGTTTGGGGTGGAAAGGACCTTAAAGCCCATCCAGTTCCACCCCTGCCATGGGCAGGGACACCTTCCATTATCCCAGGTTGCTTCAAGCCCTGGCCTTGGGCACTGCCAGGGATCCAGGGGCAGCCACAGCTGCTCTGGGCACCCTGTGCCAGGGCCTCCCCACCCTCACAGGGAAGAATTCCTTCCCAATATCCCATCTAAACCTACTCTCTGTCCATCGTAACTTCGACAGCTTTTGCTGTTAAGTGTCAGGAGCTTGCCTCTGCCAGATTTTAGTGTAGGGTGAGACAGAAAATGGGCCGCTGGTAAGTGAAGTACAGTTCACTGCAGCCTGCCCTGCGTGGCACGCTGAAATCAGCCCCGTGAAAATGCCAGCGAGGCCAAGTGTGGAAGCTGCGCTTTAAAAGCCGCAGGAAAAACGAGCTGGCAAAGGTGGTTACTTCTCTCGCAGACAGCTCCATCTATTGTCACATTCAGGTACCGCTGCTTTGCTAAAACCAGCTGGAATTCCTGCTTTTCTCCAGGATCCCAGCTCCAAGATGAGGTGCCCGATATCGTTACAGCATTATTGTGAGGTTTGCAAACCGTGTTTCTGTTTGCCACTGCACACCTGCAAATTTAGGATAGGAACTGCCAGGAATTTTCACCAGCCCTTGACCTTCAACAATAATCACTATTTTAAACTATTTTAAACTGAGAGAGTATAAGCATGTCTCCGGGGAAAGTAATCCTTCAAATCATACTTTGAAATCCTTAGCACTGCTGTTTTCATGACTCAGCAGTAAATCCATCTGCAGCAAAAAGTTGGCAAGTCTGAGAAGTCATGCCTGACATCTCCTCAAAAACGAGCATAAATTCACATTCCTGCACCACACCTTCATTTTAAGGAGGCATAACATACCTACCTACCACAAAAGAAATCAATCACTGAAGAGATTTCAGGGTTTTTTTAAAAAAAACATTTTCCATACTAGATAAGAATATAGATTTATGAGGTGTTCTTTTTAATAAAATATTTAAATATTCTTGGTAACGGGACAAAATTACTGGACAAGTAACTCCTGTTTCTCAAAGAATCTGCCCAGAATCTCCAGTCATTCCTTCCCCTGTGTTATCATGGGCTAAAATCCTGCAGGATTGAAGGCAGAGGACACAACATTTTATACCTTATGTGATGATTTTGCCTGTTTTGTACCGTGTCACTGTGAGGCCAAGCTTTCCTGGTTCTCCAGTTCTGTACCCCGTGGTTTTGTGCAGTTGCCTTCCAACATCCAGTCACTCCATTTCCTGGGGTATTTGTGAAGGTATTTGGATCCATAAATCCCATGTGGAGCTGGGAGTGGCTAAAAAGCTGCAAATTTGACTCGAGGTTAAACATCCCAGGCCTGACTTTGCAATGCTGGGCCCCAAAAAGAGATGATGAAGAGAAGCAGGCTCCCCACCCCTTCCAGCCCTGGCACTGGGGCTTTGATCTCTCTTTTCCATTCAGCAAAAGTCACAATCCAGAATCACTTGGAATTAAAGGCCAGGTGAGACACCAGAGATACCCCTACACTGACTCATTTTGCTCCCTGGCAGCCTAAAAATCCTCCCATCCTACAGGAGGGGGTCCAGACAAACCCCTTGATTTCTTACACGTCAAGATTTTAACCCACCCAGAGTGATCTGCAGCTTATAATCATTTCCATCAACTACCAAGGGTGCTGGAAGGTGCAAACTGGGATTTTAAGCACGACAAATATTTAGGAACTTTATCAGACCAGACCTCTCTGCGCTGATAAAATCATCAGGGATAAGCACAGCTCCTGTGCTGCCAGTAATTATTCTGGAAGAGTTATCTCCAGTCTTCAATACAAGCAACAGGTTGTGTCAGCCCCCAGCACCTCAGCTTTCAGGGAGGGGGTTTTTTGCCTTCCTCTCTGTGTCTTTTTTTTGTTGTGGACTTAAATCTTGTAGGAGAATAACTGGGAGAAATGTTGATTAGTTCCATCTTTTTAATTACAGAAATGAGTGAAGACAGGCACTTGTAGTCATGCCTGATTTTAAGAAGTGTCTGAGATACCACAGTCACAGGCAGGCAGTTTGCCTACAGCTCAAAATACCTATTAAAAACCCAAGAATTGTGCTTTGGTTCCTTACAGTGGTTAAAAAATGGCAAAAGGACAGATCTATTTTTCATGTTGATTAAAACAAGAAGTGGGATGATCACACAACCAAAGGTATTCAGCTCGGTGGAAATCATGTTTAAATTTCTGGCAACCCTGCCAAATATTTTAGCAATTTGATAATATAATTGAGCCATTATAAGAAGAACGATTTCTGGGCTCACACAGTTCACAAACTGGGTTGATTTATTTGTTTTTGTTGAATTAGGCCTAAAGTAATTGAAAAGTAACAGCAGCTGTTACAAAGGTCAAATTCCCCAATACTCAAAATTTTTTCAACAACCTCTGTCCTTATTTTATTGCTTTGCAAAGGTGTTCAATTAATCAGTAATGTCACTTAAATGCAGTCCTAAAAAGCACCTCATGACTTTCTTCCTTTAGGAGGACATAGACATACCCATCCCAAAGTATTTCGTTAAAGAAAACCTGAGGATGCTGCAGGAGAGGGAGAAATACCTGGATGAGATTTTGCTGAATGCTGGTTTGCTAGAACAGGTAAATGCCCCCCACCCCTCCGTGCCACGTTTGGTTTGTTTGGTTTACAGCCCCCTGTGTCTGAACACAGGAGCCACTGAAGTGAGAAGCACTTTTACAGCAGTGAGGAAGTAAAAGTGTGCTCACAGATAAGGCACAAGCAGAAAGAAACCTTAGATTTCCCTGGCAAACAATATCCAGGGGCACATCTCGAGTCTGGGTAAGACTGAAATGATTCTACGCTGCTTCCCGGGTGTGAGAGTGTCAGAAAGAGCAGCACTTTGGCCAAGTTAATGCTTTATTTGTCTAACTAAGCCTCATCGTGTAATTAGTCCTACTGAAACTGGTCCCTTCTCCAGCTACCTAGAAACAGAGACCAGACAGGAGTAAGGGAATAAAGGCAGGGATTTATTTGAAGGCCTTCAAGGCGCACCCTGGGGAGCCAGAGGCTGCTTCCAAAATGGACCCCGAGATGGACCACGAGTTCTTGACACTGTTAAAGGTTTGGTCCATTTGCATATCAGCATAAATTCACCAATTAAAACTTTAGCTGTCTTCAATTTCTACACCTCTCTCATGGCCCCAGTTTACACCTTTGGGCCTAGGACAGCCCGAGTGTCCTTGAACAGCTCAGAGAGGCTTTGTTGTGTCTGTCTGATCTAAGAGAGCAGCTCACGAGCTACAAGGAACTTCAGAGTTACACACTAAGCAATACAGGACTGGAAAAAATTTAAAAGTTAAAACCTAAGGCATCAAAACCAAGCTGTCCTGGCCCAGGATTCCTCACAGGAGCGGGCAGGACTCGGAGTTCAGGTCAGCACCAGTGCTGGCATTCACGTGTTGATAACCTCTGAACAATGAGTGCAGCTTCTCTCGTGCAGCTACAGAGCTGCAGCTGCTGGGAGGAGCAGAAAACTGAGTTTTGGCAGAGCAAAAGTCATTACAGACAAGTACACAAGAGCTCCAGTGAAGGCTGCTCTGGCTTTGCTACACTTCTGACCTTTTGGGAGTGGGCATGTTGCCTACAAGCAGGCACTGCTGACCCCTGGAAACAAACAACCGTGCCTACATGCCCGGGTAACTTGGATTCATAGATGCTGTAGCCCTGAGAGACAGTCCTGATGGCCCACTTAGTCACACTGCTGCCCTGAATTCTCCAGCAGTGACTGTGATCCCACAAAATAACAGAGGGAAAGTCCCCAGGGATGCAAACAGCCCCGGGCAGAGTGCAGAGACACTGCTAGATGCTTTGCTGGGAAGCTGCAGTCCTCCCCTGTTCCTCCACAGGACAGCTCTGGCTGAGTTCTCTGCTCTTCCACTCGCCTGACCTTGCCCTGGGGAGATCCTGTTCCAGCACAGTTTATCCTGGAGCCTTTTTGCTTCCCACAGTGCTGCTCTTGCCCCTTTCCAGCGTGGCATCCACGGGGGATGAGGCTGGCTGGTGAGCAGCCAGCTCAGCCAGAGCACCAGGCTCTGGCAGGGCCCAGCTCTCCCTTGCCAGGCTGCCACGGGGAGCCAGAGGATCCAATAAACAGCAATAAAATCACCTCTCCCAGTGTAAATCCAGTGCCCTGTGCTGCACTCCCAGCTCGCTCACCACTGGGATGGCTGCAGGGTTGTCAGCACTTGTGCACCTTGTCCTCTCAGGAAATCCTGGCTGCTGTGTAACCAGCTGGAATGCTCCAGTGTCCGTGGCAGTGCTGTCAGGAGCAGTCCAGCATAAATCAAAACCAGTGGAGTTCATCCCAGGAATCTGCTCTGCACGTGGTTTGTGTAATTCTGGTCAGGAAATCTATGTAAGGCTGTCCCAGAAAGCCCTGCTGAAAGGAAGTGCCACACAATATAAATGTAATAATTAAATACGAGCTGCCTCCAGCTGGGAGATGATCAGCAAAGGACCCTGATTCAGCTTTCCATGAGGAGCATGAGAGTTCCCAGGAGTGAGAAGGGGGAGTCCCTTCCTCTGCTGGCACTGTCCTGATCCATTTCCCCCCTCTGACTCAGAACAGCCCCTCCTTCCATTTCCATCAAAAGAACTGCGATCCCAGCAGCACTTCCAGGAACCCATCCCTTCAGAAAAGGAAAGGAAAACATGCCACAGCCTAAGAAAGTCTCCTTTTAGTAGGACAAAGCCGCGTGGTTATGTCTTTTTGCTCAAGTGGATCCAGTTCAGCAGGATTCCATGAGCCACTCTGGCTTCCCAGCAAAGCAGGTTTTCCTCATCCCAAATCAACAGGAGTCTCTGCTGTTTGTTCCCTAAATATTTTCATCTTAGGAACTTTCCACAGGTTGATTCATAGTTTCATTTTTCTAACTGAGGCAGACAGTTAACAAAACCTAACTCTCCCCTGTTCATTCCTTTTTTTTTGGCTGTGCTGCTGAAGGAACCTGTCACGGCCATGACACTTGAGGAAGGCATTAAAGTGGTGCAGGTGGCAGAACGGGCTCGCCAGGGCCGTGCTCGAGCTGCCTTCATGAGGAGAATTTACCTTGAAGAGAAAAGGCAGAGTCAAAAAGAGGACCGAGAGATGCGTAAAAATCCAGATGATGCTGCCACTTGCATTCAGAAGGTGAGTTTCTGATGTAGCAACAATTCTGGCAAAGCCAAACAACGATGTTTTGGTCTGGAGAGCAGCTGTAGACAGAAAGAGCTCACAGGATGGGAAGCATTCTGAAATGATCCTTTTTCGGGTGTCCAGCAAGGTGAAATACATAATTTAAACCACTTAAAAAATGAGACAGCACCCTGGGTGTGAGATAATGGAACCAGTCCTGCACTGGCAATGCAGGATGACTTTATAACTCACATGTTGCTTTCCCATTCTGATTTTTATGACCTCAGTTGCTCTTTGTGGCATCCCCTTGGAATTCAGTGCATCTCTGAATTCATGTCTTTTTCTGTGATCTCCAGGGGAAGAGTTCATTCCATATCTAGAAAAAAGGACAGAGAGAGGTCAGTGCTAAATCCCACAAAAAGTCCTTACACATGAATAATTCAGACAATTCAGCCTGATGAGAGCAGGAGCTGAGCCTAAATTTTATGTCTAAACTTTATGAAGCAGTGATAGTTTATAGAAGCCACCCGGACCAGTGTGAGGGGATAACAAACCTCAGAATTAGTTTAAAATTTAAAAAAAAATTAAAAAGCAGATGGCAACCTGTTAAAAAGCAATAGTTTCAATGGTATATTGTGCCTTTCCTTCCTCTATTTGTTTTTTCCTGTGTCTGCCCCAGAAAAGGAAGCTGTAGCAGGGCCCATTTATCTCATTAGAGTTTTGTTTACAATCCAGGTTTGGCGTGGGCACCGCCAGCGCAAGGAGACAGAGAAGCTGAGGGAGGAGGAAATGGTGTTTCTGGGCATGGTAAGTGGGGCTGTGCCTGCAGAACACAGAGTGCCACTCTCTGTTTGTTCTTCAGCCTTCCATCAGTCAGCCCAGGAGGAGAAATTAATTTCTACGATTCCTCCTATTTTTAAAAGGAGTCTCCAAGGACTACAGAGCTCGGCTGAAATGATGAATGGCACAGGAGTAGCACTATTTGTCTTCTGCTGAATGGGTTTGTGCTGTCTGTACACTCTCCAATGTGTGTGGCAGATGTGGAAACTGGCTGTGGAGAATTTGCCCTGGGTTCCAGGGCGATTTGACCTAGGCATGAGCAGCAAGGAAATTTTATTAATCAACTTTTCAGTCATGATTTCGAGACTGGTGAGGTGCCTTGTGTCTGGAGTAGAATTCATGAAGCTTGGAAAAGCCCTCTAAAATCACCAGGTCCAACCATTAACCCAGCAGTGCCAAGCCCAGCCCTAACCCACATCCCCAAGTGCCACATCCACACATTTTTGGAAAGCTTCCAGGGATGGTGACTCTACCCCTTCCCTGGGCAGCCTGTTCCAGTGCTTGTCAGTCTTTTCACAGTGAGGAATTTTTTCCTAATTTAATTAAAGCAGCAAAATCTTCCTCTCCCACCCCTCTGCGAGCCACTGCCCCTGCATATCAAGAGCAGGGAAGAGAAACCTAAGAACTGGCATATTAATCCATCAGTATTTCCCTAAATCCATATAAAAACAATCAAAACCTTCCTCACATCATACTGCAGAGGCACAGGGAAGTGAACAGCTACCCATGGTCAGGTAAACTGCACGAGGGTGAAAGAAAAAAATTAAAGCACCCTTTCCAGAAGGAATCTGTTCCTCCCACCCCCTTCCTTCCACCAAATACCCAAGAAATAGGATAAATTCTTTACTGTTGACTTCTTTTTTGCCCCTCTCCAAGTCTTTGGAGGCACTGACAGGTGTCAAGCCTCACCCAGCTCCAGCAGCACAGCCCTTGCACCAAACTCCAGTAAAGCTCAGGTGAAGCAGCAGCACATCACAGAAGCATTCAGCACTGCTCTGCTTTGTTAAGTTTATTTATTTAGTTCTTAAGGGATTAATTTATAAACTAATAATTTAATTTGGATTTAAAACACGCTTTCTGCTTGTCCCAGGCAGTTTGGGTGATTTTCTTGCCCAGCAATGGGATTGCCTTTGGTTATTTTATAGGATTCTGAAAACTTTAGTTAAAAATAACATTAATACTTTACCTTTAGGTAGGAAAATGTACATTTACCTATGTTTTGCCTTGTTAAATACAGGTAACACCTTATGGATTATTGCCTTTAGTATCTGCTGGTCTCTAACAGCTAAAACAGAGCCTTGGGTGCCAATTCTGCCTCTGTTTAAGACAAAATTCCCAGAGATTTTAACTAAATACTTGGGATGTACTGAAATGAGTTAGAAATGGCACCTTTTGCAAAAGAGGGGATTGTTTCCTGTCAAATCCCAAGACATTTCTGTCGAGTCCTCAGGAAGGAAACCTAAATCTGGCATCAGTTATTTGAGGGTTCACACCCAGGCCCTCATTCCATGGTGGCCCAGTGTGGGAGGAACTGGAAACTAGGATGTGAGCAGCCTGGTTTATGGGAGCATAACGTCATCTACGTCATCAGAGGGATGAGGGGAATTAAAACCAAACACTTGGAGTGCATTCAGTTCCTGACCTCCATTTAAAAGCAGGAGAATTGATGTTTGCTCCTCTGCACTCTGACTCATTGCTCTTTATCAAGTTCATAATCAAAGCATGTGGGGAAAAAAACCTAGTAACTCCAAATAAGATTTTTTAAAAATCTGTTCATCTTTCCAGGGTTTTTATATTCCCTCTTCCTTTCCATGCTGCATTCCCTTCCCTGGTGTCCAAAGGAAGCAGACATTGGTTCCCACTGATAGATAGGCAGGGAGCTCCAAAGGTCAAGTCCCTTTGATGTATGATCACGTCAGGCCTCTAAAAAATGACCACAGATCTTCATGTGTAAATATGGTGAATTTGCTTTCCTAATGCTGCACGACTTAGATAAATTAGAAGACCCAACCATCCATTACTCCAAGCCCATCCCAAAGGAGACTCGACTTTTGTTGCAATAAATATAATTTCTCTTATAATTAGGGCTTTTTTTAAAAAAAATGTCTGTGTTACCTTCAGACAAAGACTGCTTTGCACAAAGAGCTGATCCATTTGTAAAAGATTTCTGGGAAAATTCACTTCTGTTGGCCTAAAAAATGGGAAAATAGGTGTCAAACCCAGGAATTGTCCAGTCTTTTGCTTAACTCAGTATTATTTTCTTTACTCTCTACTTGCTTCTCAAAAAATTTATGTATCTTTTCTGGAATTCAATTCCATTTCATCTTTTGCTTGATGACGGAGAACAAGCCTATGTTCCAGAGATTTTTCTTGGCTCCAAAGTAAAGCCTCATTATTATTATTATTATTATTTATTAAAGCCTAATTGCAGAAACAGCATGATTCCCTCAGCACACGCTCTCCAGACCCCCGATAAATCACACTTTGCAGTCCCAGTTCAATTTGTGAAGAGAAGCAAACCTAAGAGCACATATATCTTGCTAACTGCATCCTGACCTGCTTCCTGATCTTCCTCACGTCCCTGCCACAGGGCTGTTTACTGCCAGCTCCAGCACGACCACCAGAACCACTGCTCCAGGCACGGGGTTGTGTTTAAACCACACTGACGTGGCAAGAAAACACACGGAGCTGTCTGAAAACACACCCGTGATGTGTGAGCAAACCTGCGTTTCCTCGCTCTGTTTCGCCACCACAGCTCAATTGAGCACAGCAGCTTTTTAAACTGCTCCGTTCCTCTGGCATTTATAGATTCCCTGTCACTAAAAACCCCGCTTAGAGGTTGTGATTGTTGAATTTGGGTGCAGAGCTGGGTGTGTGACCTGGCTTTTGGCACCTGCTTTGTCTCAGGGTAGTGCAGGACAGCCCGAGGCTGATCCCGGAGCCGCCCTCAGCGCTCTCCCTCACGGACTCCGTTTAAACTGCTTTTTAAACTGCTCCGTTCCTCTGGCATTTATAGATTCCCTGTCACTAAAAACCCCGCTTAGAGGTTGTGATTGTTGAATTTGGGTGCAGAGCTGGGTGTGTGACCTGGCTTTTGGCACCTGCTTTGTCTCAGGGTAGTGCAGGACAGCCCGAGGCTGATCCCGGAGCCGCCCTCAGCGCTCTCCCTCACGGACTCTGCCGCAGGAAGTTCCACTCATAATCTCACAGCACAGGCTACTGGAAAGAGGAAAGGCTGGGTTTAACACGAACCATTAGGAGAAACAGTTTGCCATCAGACTGATTTATGAGAGGGTAGGAGGATGTCGGGGACTGGAGGAACAGCTGGCTTGAGGCAATCAGCCCAAGGCTGAGGGCACCTGGCCTGTCACAGGGATGGTGTGGCCTTCAGGACCAGGGAGGTGATTTTTCCCCTGTGCCAAGCACTGGTGAGGCTGCACCAAGTGCTGTGCCCAGTTGGACCTTCTTCTTCTCAAAATATTCTGGAAGCCAAACCAAAAAATTCCAGTCAGTGCCTTGGTAAGTGCTCCGTTGTGTCTGGAGAAGTTAAAGTTTGCCAAGTTGCCTTATTTTGTCAGAACATTCCAAAGTTGGCAAGAAAAAGTTGTTATTGAACCTCTTGAGGATTTTGTTGTTTCTGCATCACCCAGAGGAAATCAAACCACCTTCCCTAAACCTGCTAAGCAGGAATTAGAGGAGTCCAGGAAAAAAGAATACAGAAAGACATTGCCCTCTCTCCACCTGCACTGCTCTGATCCATTCTTCCCCAAGCCTCTTTCTCCCTGGGTTGAGCTGACTCAGAACAGCCCCTCCTTCCATTTTCATCCGAAGAACTGCAATCCCCGCAGCACATCCAGAAACCAATCCCTTCAGAAAAGTAAACATTCCACAGCTTAAGAATTTCTCCTGGTTCTTTATGGCAAAGCCTCGTGGTTCTTCACATCTTTTTTCTCAAATGGATCCAGTTCAGCAGGATGCACGAGCCCTGTGGGGCCCCTGTGGTTCCCACTGCAGCATCAGCTTTTCCTCCTTGCAGATCACCACACCAGATTCTCCTAAAAGTGCTCAGAAAAACACATCTCCCAGAATATCAGATTTCCAAGATATTGCAAGAACAAGCCAAACCCCAGCTCGGGGTCTCACAGGTACAGCTGGGGATTGACACTTACACAGCTCTATCCTGGAATTCCAGCCCTTCCCAAAGAGTCAGTGGTGCAATACCTGCTCTTCTACGATCCTCTTAGAGAGTATTCCCAACATCCTTCCTTCCTCTATATCCAAGGCCAGCTTGGATGGGGTTTGGAGCAACCTGGGATAGTGGAAGATTCCAGCCCCTGGCAGGGGGTGGAATGAGCTGAGCTTTAAGGACACTTCCAACCCAAACCATTCCTTGGTTCCATGATCCTTTCACATGAAAGGATCTGTGTGGTGTTAAATAAAAAGCTGCTCTTGTTCTCTCCTTCTTACCTCTTTTAAACATACCCTAATTTAGGCATGTTGTCTTGGTTAACGCTTTATTTATATCTGAGAAAACAGCCTGCCAAACATTCCTCCTTCTTTGAATTCCTGATAAATATAATTCATTTCACCCAGTCAGGGGGGGAAAAAAATCAGCTTTTCCCAGAATAGCTTTCTGTGTAAACATTATAGACTATGGCTAAATAAATATTATACAAGGTTTAACAAACTACAAACTCCATCAAGTGAAATTTAAAATATTTCATCAGCTCTTGAAAGTGGGCAGCTACAGCAGTGGTGCAGATCAGGCCTGGTTTGCCAAGCTTAAGATTAAAATGACTTTTGCTTGCCTGGATGTCAGCACAAAGTTCTCTGCTATTTCCCATCTCAGCAGCGATAACTAATCTGTCCTGTTTTCAACAGAAATTTTAAGCCTGCTTATTTTTGAAACAGAAAGGCTCTGGGAAGCAAGAAGCATGCTAAATAATGTGGCTTTCATTGGCTGCAGTCACACTAACAATGAAATCACTGCCTTTCAGAGCCCAAAACATGCTTGCCATGTTTAGTACGAGTTGAACAGCGTGCCCAGGTATCGCACCAGAAATAAACACAGCCAGAACTACAGAAACTCATCTGGCCCCAAATGTAAACCTTTTGTCCGCTTCAAATTTTCTTTATCTTCCTAAAAGGTGTTACATGGGAATGTATTTCTAAATATATGTTCTATAAATCTCCAAACCAACCATTTTCAGTGTTTTTTCAGCAAGGCCTCCCGCTACAAATGCTTTGTTTGAACGCATATGACAATTACTTTAATTGGCAAAGCCATTGGAGTGAGTCAGAGAGTAGGGAAGCTTTAATGAATGCAATATATTTTGCTTACTTCTTCCTTTTTTTTTGGTGCCTAATTTAGGAATTCAGCCATATAATTGATGTGGCTATCACCACTTGTGTACCGTGGAACCTCTATTAATACAATTTTCATTTGGGGAGTTGGAACTGGATGAGCTTTAAGGTGCTTCCAACCCAAACCATTCCTTGGCTTTATGATTCACAAGATAAGAGACCTCTTTAAAACCTATTCTTCCCTCAGCCTGACAAATTATACTGAGGAAATAAAGCAAGGATGCAGCTCAGTCCTACAGCAAACTTTTCTATGTAGTCTGGATCATGGTTTAAAATTCAATAGAATCATTACCATAGAATCACAGAATGGGTTGGTTGGAAGGGACCTTAAAGATGATCTCATTTCACCCCTTGCCATGGGCAGGGACACCTTCCACCTTGAGGAATAAGAGCTGTAAGTAAAGAACAGGACCCCAGTTGCTCTGATAATAAATTCTTTTAGTCTACATGCCTGTGTAATCCAAATGTATAAAAAAAAATAATTTCATTTTCACTATTAGTGAAAATGACTATTACAATTACTTACTGTACAAATATTTGGAAATAAAGCTTGTCCCCCAGAAAAAAAAAAAAAAGAAAAAAAAAGCCACGCAACTGGTCCATCTCCTGCAATCT
>VYXC01005076.1:24798-130442 GCA_013397175.1 Platysteira castanea
CATAGAATCACAGAATGGGTTGGTTGGAAGGGACCTTAAAGATGATCTCATTTCACCCCTTGCCATGGGCAGGGACACCTTCCACCTTGAGGAATAAGAGCTGTAAGTAAAGAACAGGACCCCAGTTGCTCTGATAATAAATTCTTCTAGTCTACACGCCTGTGTAATCCAAATGTATTAAAAAAATCATTTCATTTTCACTACTAGTGAAAATAAGTGACTATTACAACTACTTACTTTAAAAATATTTGGAAATAAATCTTGTCCCCCAGAAAAAAAAAGAAAAAAAAATGCCACGCAACTGGTCCATCTTCTGAAATCCTACAATTACGGGCAACCCTGGCTGTGGCAGAACATTTCCTGAAGCCCCATAAAACCACGGAGCATGTGCTTCAGCTCTGCTGTTCCAGGCCCACGACAAGAAGCTGTCCTAAATTAAGTACCCAGCAATAAAAGCTGCAGTAAATCTGCCTCTCAGGCGTAATAGGGACGTTAGGCTCGCGACGTGGAGTGAAATGAAATGTATTTATTTCGCTGCCACGAGGCCTGGCTCCCTCGTAAGCGCGGCGGCGACGGAATGTGTCTGGGAAGACACAATAAAAACGCTCTTACACCTGCCAGGTTCAGCAGAAAGGAGGGGAATACCTTTATTATTGACATATCTCACATTCTTATTCAATTCCCAACTCCACAAGGGATTGAAGGACATGTCACTTCCTTCTCAATCCCACTGGAGAAGAAAGGTGCTCATCAAAGTTCTCTTATCACAAAAGGAATGAAAAACAGAAAGTACCGTTAAGTAAACATTGGCCATTATTTACATGAAACTGTGAGAAAGAATCTGACTCCAAGGTTAAAAACAGAAGGCTTAGCAAAAACCAGGGCAATAACGGAACAATTGGGGAGCAATTAGTTCCACAGCAGGGCCTCCTCCTCCTCCTCCTCCGGAGCTGACTCGGCACAGGCTCGGCCTTGCAGCCAGGAAAGGGATCCCAGCAATCAAAGCCCCGAGTCAGGAAGGGAAAACAGACAGAGTTTTGTGGAATCGTGGAGTGCTTTGGGTTGAAAGGGGCATTAATTTCATCCCATGGGTCACCTTCCACTAGCCCAGGTTGCTCCAAGCCCCGTCCAACCTGGCCTGGAGCACTTCCAGGGATGGGGCAGCCACAGCTTCTCTGGGCACCCTGTGCCAGGGCCTCCCCTCCCTCCCAGGGAAGGATTTCTTCCATATAGCTAAGCTAAATTTCCCTTCTTTCACTCTGAAGCCATTCCCCCTTGTCCTGTCACTCCAGGCCCTCTCCAGCTTCCTTGTAGCTCCTCCAGGCACTGGAAGGGGCTCTGAGGTTTCCACACAAGCTTCTCTTCTCCAGGCTGAACATGCCCAGTTCTCCTACCCTGTCTCCAAATGGGAGGTGCTCCAGTCTTGTTACCACCCACGCATGGTCCTTCATCCCCCTGACTTACCTGGCAGGTGTAGGGAATGTCTTCTCCCTTCTACTGGCGCATCCTCCCCTTCCCTAAAACCTAAATTCTTTTGGGGAACGAGCAAAGAACAGAAGAATCTCATCAGCACACTCGTGACTGATGAGTTGGAATAAAATTCTCCTTTAGACAAATGTCCATTTTCCCTTATTAATTTAAACAAGGATTTTAAAGACAAAGCCCATCAAACATTAGATAAGCCTTTTAAGTTAATGGACCATGTAGTCCTATTTTCCCACAAACTCAGGAATCTTCATATTATGTCCCATTTTTACAGCAACATCAATTATTAATATGTATACTTTTGCTGACAGAGGACCACACTAAAAATGTGAGTTTCGTTATCCAGTTCTGGGTCATTAACTGTGAAAAGCTTGTAAATATAATGGTTTATTCACATGGGAAGCCTTCATTAAGATGCATTATTCTACAACTGATGTGGCAGCATTGCATTATCAAGTTCACTGTCTCCATCTAATATTTGTAATTTGTTTCTAAATGAGTTGCTGTTTGTAGGGCAACTTAACAAATTTGAATTTCACATGGCCAGAGAAATTTCTTAAAGATGGGAAAATGCTTCTTCCCCCAAGGAAAAGCTATTTATTAGCATCTTCCTGGAGAATGCCTCCCTTTGATTCAGGAGCAGGAACATTAGAGGCACTGAGAGGAGGGATGTTAGAAATAAATTGGCTTTTGTCTGCCTTACATGCACATTAGAGGGCTGTGGAAGCACACTCAGGGTAACTCCAGAGCTCCACAACAGCCACGTGGACACGTGGAAAGCTCTTCCATGATCCTCTGACCTGCAGGTCAAAGACTGGCCAGCAGGGAAGCATTCCTGCTGGAGCTGCTGGAATCCATCCTCTCTCTTGGCACTCTCCTGCCACTTCACTTCCTGTTCCCTCTCACGTCTTCAGATGGCCAAAGCTTTTTCAGACCTATTTTCCTCTGAGTCCTGCTTGTTGACACGAGAACAGAACCTCCAGCAGGGCTGATGCAGAGATTCTGTCTCCTGAAGGCCTAAGAGCACTTGAGGATGAACACAAGGCCCCAGACTGTGCAGCTGGCTCCTCATTCCTGAGACAGGGTTAGGAATGTGTTAAACTCTGAAGCTGGTGAGGTTTGGGGTGACACATTCTTCTGTGATTAGGTCAGGAACACTGTGGACAAAATAAAACAAGTTAACAGAGTGGCTTTCTTCAGCTGCAAAGCAGGAAGGTATCACCTATGCTATTCATAGCTTATTTTCTTTTTTCCAAGTGTTTTAATCATCTAAGACATTTCAAATCATTAGTAGGTGCTTGAGGACTCTGCTTTCTTTCCTCAGTTCATCTTTTACTCAACAGAAGAAAAGCATTTTCTGTGAAAACATTTGACAAATGGTGGGGAGCTGACAGCTAAAACAATGGCACAATTCCATCCTCTGGACACCGTGTTACATCTCTGCAGCAGCTCCTGCTGCTCCAGTGTCTATTTTCAGGTTATGTTGCTGAATTCCCTTCCACACTTACTTTTGTCTAGTTCATCTTCTTACTCCCTCCCCTACTTTATCAATTGGTTCACTTCCTTGAGCATGCACACACTGGGATCAGTTCTCATAGTCCAAGGAAGCTGTTTTTAACACAGTCCCCCTTTCACATTTTAGCCCCCATGCACCTGATGTCTCCTCATCCATGTTTTTCCCAAGTCCATGCATTTTTTGTTGACCTAACTGCACTGATTTCAAACTCACAGAATGGAAAGTCAAGCCAGCCGTACATTCACCTGTGCTGTTTTATTTAAAAACCAAACTACCGTGGCCTGATGTCCTCGCTGCCAGTCAGTGCCTTCCTCCTCCTCCTCCTCTCCCAGAACAGGAGCCAGCCTTACATTCCTGACACGAGTTGGCCTCCTGCTCTTCCCTCATAAACAGGGCACACTGTGCATGTTCCACATCAGCCAGCCCCGAGTCCTTCAGGCCTCATTTATCACAGCCAGCTGTGCTCTTCATTTCATGCTCCCCTCGCCCATCGCAGCTGGAGCGTGTTATTGCCAAACAAGAAATCAGGACTGGGGGGAAAAAAGGAGAATACAGCCTCATCAACTTGCCCTGTTCTCTTTCATGCCTTTCTTCAGGGAAATGTTGAAGGTGAACGGCTGGAGTCTCGTTCTAGAAGTAATTCTCATTTCTTCTGTTTTCATATAGTACAACAGGCTCTGGAAAAGAAAACTGAAGAAAATACAAAGGGTAAATAGAATAAAGCTGCTTCTCCTAAGCTGTTCTGCAGGTTTATGTCTGTGCTTCAGCCTTAGTGCTGAGTATAGCTCATCAACTCCTATCAGCAGATGTATTGATAACAGAATGGTGCTCAGAAAGAGAGCTGCACAAATATTTACCCAGGGCTCAGCTGAGTTTTGCCAGCCAGAACATATCCCACGGCCTTGTTGTTACCAGCATCTGAGCCAGCTGCTAACATTCAGAGCTACCTGGACTGTGTCCACAGCAGCTCCATGGCTCTGGGCTCAAGTGTAGATATGGGCTGTAGCAATTCACTTTTTGAGGTGAGAATTTCCTACTGCTGATCTTACACTGGCACCTTCTTGCCAGTTCCAACAGCTCTTACCTCATCTGGCTTTGGGACTGCTGAAGGGGAGGCAGTGAGAGAAGCTGCTCATCCAAGGCTCCCTCAAGATGCAGTGGAGAGCAGCTCAGAGGAGCTGCAGAAATTCTGGGATGGCAAGGAGGAGCTCTGCTGCCTGTGCTGCTGCTCCCCACGTTGGTCTGGTCCCACTGTCCACCACTCCCTTGCTGTGGCACTGGCACTCAGCTGATCCACCTCGTTACAGTGGGAAATTAGTAACTTGAGGTGGTGGGAGGAGAGGAGAAGACAAAAGGGATTATTTTCCACTTTTTAGGGAGCTGAACTGGTTCACTGCAGGGTCAGGTGAGTGCCAGAGGCTGAGCAGGAGGAGGGATCATGCATCCAGCAGTTCAGGTGGATGGGAGCTGACCCTTCCCACCCCAATAAACTGCTCACCTGGTGACATTCCACCCTTAAATGCTCAGGTTGTGCTGGAGAGGAGCCTCTCTCCATCAGCCACAGATCAGCCTCCCTAAAGCTGCAGGTACCCTCCTGCCCATCTGATGGGAATTTCCCAGGAAAGCAGTCCTCTGAGGATCTCCTCACAAAGAGAGGAGTTGTTCCTGGATCTCAGTCTGGAAAACAGGCCTTGGGGGGCTCCTCTGGTTTCCAAACCAGCCCCTGAGAGAGCAGCACCACATCTGGCTGTCCTGGGCTTCATTTAACATCAGCAAGGCAGACAATGGTGAAATACAAATAAACACTGTTTAGAGTAGCTGTGTTGTACTTACAAATAGGCGCTGGTGAGGGGAAGATTGGAAACACTTGGCTCCCCTGGAAACTGGGAATTGAGCAAAGGTAACATCTCAGGGTAAGAGGCAGCACTTGGGGTCACATTCAGGAAGGGAACATGTGCAGCCACCTTTCCAAACCACACTGCTGCTCTTATTTCCTCCTGAATGTTTTCTCCCCGGCGGCCTTGACCGATTCCTGCAGCGCAGTGCGAGTCACACATCCCAGATGCAGGGCAGGCAGTAAATTGCTTTCCTGAACTTGCTTTTTTCTGTGCTTGCTTTGGACACTGTGGGATCCCTCTGGGTGCTCGCTGAAACCAAATTTGCTGGGCACTTGTTAGTGATTTTTGGAACCTGGTGGAAGCACGGCAAAACAGGGAATAACAAATCTTAAATATGAGCTGGCCAAAGCTTTGACAGAGCTTTTTTGTCTTCTCGGGAGGCCTCTGGAATCGGGATTTGGAGCACAGCAGAAAATGCATCACCAGAGCACGAAGAATGCATTGCTGAATTAGTCTGAGATGTGCCAGTTAAGGGCAATTTCTGTATGCTCTGAAGTTGAAAGGCCAGAGCAAAATTATGTTGGGGTTTTTTCATGCAAACCAACAGCTTCTGTTCACATATGCTGCCACCTATATGTTAGTCACTAACTTTGAAAAGTAATAAAATCATGCTACAAAACCAGATTGTTGTGTTTTCTCCTCTTTTCCCTTCTTAAATTTGCCATACACCATCAGACAGTATGATTAATAATTCCCAACTATGTGAAAAAAACAATTTGTTCTAGAATTAAAAAACCCCAACCCTAAAACCGCAAAGCTGGTTCACAAGTTAATTTTTAAAATTAGCTTTTTCTCTACACTTACAAGGTAGCAATAGCTCATAAACCACTGGGAACATCTTAACTTTATCAATGATTGCAAGCTGACAAATGCAAAGATTCAGCCCACCCACACAGATGGGTTTTTTCATGCTCCTGTATTTGAATACCAGAAAGACTTTCATTTTTCTCCCTCAAACTACATGTGTAAAATCCATCACCGAGCAGAAATTATTCTAAGACTTGAAACTGGCTGAGAAGCCCTTCTTGCCAAGGTTATCAAATCATGGGAAACTTGGGGAGCTGTGATTTTTATTACAGTGTTTGGGGGAGTTGTTTATTCCTTTTTTGTTGTTGTTGTTCCTCAAGGGAAGTTGATTTCCTAAAGGAGTCTGACCAGCTGCAACAAAATACCAGGAAACCACTGACCAAGCAGAGCATATAAAATTTGCAGTGCACAAATTAAAAACAATACTGGCTAATTAAAAAGCACCAATGGGAAGTCCAGACATTGGAAAATTCAATTAAAAAATTCTCTGGCACCCTTCGGACATGGATAAAGCTGGCATTTGCAGAACAGCAGCTTTCTCACCTGTCTCACTGAGATCCCGGGATCCCACGCTGCAAAGGTTGTTTTTGCACATTGCAGTGTTGTTAATTAATGCTGAAATACCAACAATAGACCATTGTGTGCATCCAGGCACTTTTTATGAGCGCTGGGGTGGTTTTTTTCCTGGCTTCCTGCAAGTAAATTAAGGCTTAAGCTCGGATTCACTGTCACCCTGGCATTCCAGTAAATATTAAGTTTCTTTTCATTCATGCCTTTTATTTTCTCCCCTTGTTTTCAGAGCCTGCCTCCTGACTTGGAGGCAATGAGCAGTTTGCAGAGAGGTGCTGGGAAAGCAAATGTCCTGCAAGGTGAAGTCCAGAGAAGAGAGGAGCCATCCTACAGGCACGAGCTGAGACAAACAGAGGGGCCATACATCAAGGACACCCTCCAGGACCAGATCAGCCAGTGCTTCATCGAGTGCCGGTGAGCAGAGAGAGACACGTAGCCCTTAGTAAGTCCATCTGCCCCAAAGAGCCTGGTTTTGAGGTGCTCCAAACTGCAAAATCCATCTTTGAGGCAGCGATGGCAGTCCCAGAGGAGGCGTTAGTGGTGCACCAGCTGCAAAACCTCTGAGTCCTGAGCTGGGGGATTCCTGGCTAGGGAGACAGAGCAGGCTCTGCTGCAGGCAGGGCTCAGAGGTGCTCCTTCAGTCGCTGCCGTGGGTCAGGTCCACAAACACTGGAGTGGGACACCTCCCCTCTGCCCATTGCCCTGGGCTCACTCTTTGGAATTACAAGCAGCACCCTCTAAACTTCGGGAACGGTGACTTTTGTCCCTGCCTGAACAGATCAGGGTTAAAAAGAGGGAACTGGCTCTCCCACGAGATGGAAGTTCCATTATTTGCCATAGCAAATCACACCACCTCACTGGGACTGCCACCCACGTGCCTGCTGCTGGTATTATCCAGCAGCCCACATCAATCTGAAGCACTTGAGTGCTTGAGGCCTGACCTTGGAGCCACTCCTCCAAATGTACCTTTCCTCGAGCAGGGCTGCTGATCTCAGGGAAACTTCACGTCTCAGTAGAGTTAAGCACACACTTACACAGTTTTAAACCCAGTGCTGACACCTCTGCTTCTCTCAGGAAGTTTACTTCAGCCAGACAAGTTTGCACACTGGCAATTCTGACACTGCAAACCCTCGTCCTAAGGAATATAGGCTGGTTTTATCATTTTCCGGGATTTACCCCACCCAGTGGATCCGTAAATTGGGAAGTAGCACCCAAAACTTGCAGGATTTAGCAGCAGGGTTTCATTTGCTCTGCATAAAGATGCTCTGCAAACTGGTTTTGTGTCTTGAGCTGCTCTGTGATGTTACAGGGCTCCCATTTGTCTTGTGGACCAGTGTCATGCCCATTAATCATCCCCTGTTTGCTCAGGGTACTGGACTTGCCTTCAGCGTGCAGTTTCCAGTTGGAAACACAAATGCATTCTGATGAAACCCTGCTCTGTTTGTTCCTTGACTCCTTCAGTCAGGTTGGGGCAGCTGTGCTACCGTGAAGTGTTTGCTAAAAAAGAAAGAAGGATCAAAAATAGAACTCTCACAGGTCTGCCACAACTTTTTTGTCTTCTTTCTTGCACTTTTGCCTCTCACAGACTCTCAAGACTCCAGCGTATTTTTACTCTGCTTTAGAAAGAGCTGCTGGTTTTACAAACCTCAGTTACTGCAAAGCACTTTCCCATTCCCTAAATCAACCCTCTCCCAGGGCCTGCTCTGCACACTCCTTGAGCTGCCATTTCCTGCCGTTCCCCACAGCTCCCAGCATGTTCTGAGGCACAGGAAGATCTTATTCCCTTCGCTTAATATTCCTCACCTGACAGCCATTCTCCACCACAGGTCAATCGTGTCCAATTAACTTGGCTCTGGAGCTGGGGGAGAACTGCCTGAAATACTGCAGGAACCAATGGCAATGTTTCTGCAGCAGATTAGCAGGGAGCAGGCAATCTCCCAGAGAACCAGGCTGAGCCATAAACCTCTTCAAAGACATTATGAGACACTGTTAAAAGTTAAATCTGTTCCTCAGAGACACTTAAGAGCAGAGCCAACCAGCAGCCTAAGCCATCCCAAGGATCATTTGAGGAAGCTGAAGCCACGGTTCAGTGGAGGGAGGTGGAGAGGGATGGCTGAGGGGGCAGTTCATCAAAACTCCTGCTGCCTGAAGCAGGGGAGCCCTGAGTCTCATGGACCTGTCTAAGGTGGAATGTGAAGTGCTGAGCTTTCTTTCTGTAGCCCTTAAAAGCAGCATGGGACTTCCTTGCTACATTTATAGCTCAGCTTTAGGTGAGACTCGAGGCTAGGGGAGCCCCGCAGATGAACACCTGGTTAAACAAGCTCTAAGGGTTCCTTAGCTCCCCTTTTCTGGTCTAAAACAGGTTTCACTGGACTTGAATCTCATCTAGATTTGAAAGTTAGCAAAGATTAAAGCAGATCTTGGGATATAAGCACCACGTTCATTGATCTTAGACAGCTTTATGGATAATCCTGAGGAAGGGATTATGTTAGATGGGACTAAGACACAGCCACACACAGGATGCTTGGAGATAAGCCTCGAGTCAGGCTTGTTCTGCTGCACTTGAGACAGGGTGAGGAAACAGCTCCCTTCCAACCCTTGTACAATAACCCACCCATCTGAAACAACAGCATGCTTTAAAAATTAACCATTTTCTATCAAAACGCTCTGAACAGGCTTGAAACTGCTTTTTGGCTAAAGATGTGCAGTTCTGTGGTCTGCCTGAGAGCAGGGTCACCGCTGGTGGCAGAGGGGCAGTGACACACTTGCTGCAGTCAGTGTTTGATCAGAGAAGCCCAGAATGGTTTGGGTTGGGACAAATGGTGTCCCCATGGCCAGGGACACCTTCCACTCTCCCAGGTTGCTCCATCACACTCCCTTTACTCTTTTCTCTCAGATTAACTGTCATGATCCCTAAAAATCAGCACAGTTCAGCCAAGAGCAGACAGCTCTCATTGATAAAAGCTCTTCTGGTGATTTAGCAGCGTGGCAGATGAAATTCTGCCCCCGGTGAAGGCAGTGGGAGAGCTGCCATCAGCTTCAGCACAGGCTGGACACCGCCCAGTGCTGGAGCTCATCTCAATCTGGCTGAGTGAGGCGGTGATTTACGGAGCTGAGAGGAACCACAGCGAGTGCCTGCAGCCCTGCTCTTCACAGCAGGCCTCTGTCTGAGTGACCAGAATCACTCTCCCCACAGACACATTCCAAAATAGGTTTAAAAACGACAAAAAACCCCAGCAAATCTCTCCACAAGGGGAGGTGTGTGTGTCCTGCAGAGCCAGGCTTTCCTGCCAGAGATGCTGCAGAACTGGGAGCTGTGTCCTGCTCAACACAGGCCAGGCCTGAAGTGTCAAGGTTTGCTTTAATTATTACCTGCCAGGATAGATTTTGGCTCTCCCCTAAGCCGGTCTGCGAGATCAACAGCTAAGCAGCTTATAAATTATTCTTCAACTAGGCTTTTTGACAGAGTTTACCATTTTCCATAGTCTATTAAATAAACAGATAAAGGGGAACAAAGATTCTTTTGAATAAATTTTGCTGTGCGGAGTAGAAAATAAACCCGAACTTCCATATTTTAGCCTTCACTCTGAAAAGACTGTGACAGAAAATACAATTAGCAGGTATTGTCTTTCAGCACAGTCACTCTTAGCTTACAAAAGCCATGAGCACATATTAAATTTCTCAGCTTGTAAGAACTGCTGTAAATATTTATCGCTTTCATTGCACAAGGGAACAGCTTCAGTCATTTCAAGACCCAAACCAGCTTCTTGTGAAGAGAGGTTATAAAAAAGCCAAGGAAAGCAGAACCCAAAGGACAGACTAAATGAAATTGTTCCAGTTGCTTGTATCAATCCTGCTGCAGAGGAGATAAAATAATTTTGAGGTAACACTGCATTTTTCAGCCTTACCAATCCATCCTTCTGTTCACCTGCATTGACTTCTGTGGAGCTGCTCTGTTTTGGCTTGCAAATTATTCACATAAAGCCTTCAGGATTTCTACGTGGCCTTGTCCAGCTGTACTAGAAAAGAAAGAGAATTGGTTTTGAAAGCTTTTTGAGGAAGCATCATGCAGTTTACCTACAGACCTGCCTTTATTTCTTTTTTTCCCAAGGTATGGTTCAGAGAGCAGGAGTACAAACAATCCAAAATTAGCAGTTGCTATGATTATCTACATCTGAGTCTGTGTGGTAATCCCTCAATTCCCACACATTCCATCCATTCAATTAATAATACAGTTTCACTTTAAGATATAGCAGAGCTGGTGTTTTAGCTTCAGTTTCCTGTACTGTTCCAAACCAAACCCATTTTTCTCTAATTTCACATTTAGGGTTTTGCACTGAATATGCAAAGCCACTCTTCATCTTCTCAATTCTTTACCCACTGTGAATAAACCAGTTCCCAAATTACGAGCCTTCTCAGAGTCACCCCTAAACTGAATTTCAAAAAGAGGTGGGCAGAAAAGAGGAGAAGGATCCCTTTTATTCTATTTTATTACCCAGAGAAATACAGCAGTATCTTTGTCTAAGACAAGCCTTTCCTGACAGAAATCAATACAAAGGATGAGAAATCAAGATGAGGTTTTTATTACCAGCGATGGCCTCCAGAATCACAGGGGAGAGCCTCATGCACGGGCTCTGCTGTGCTGTGCCTCACGCCCTCGAGCTGTAACAAATTACTCCATGAATTTCGTGCAGGATTTATCCGCCACTGCTCGGAGCTCTGGGGAGCATTTCATCAGTGCCATGGCTGACCTAATAACAGGGGATCTAAGTAATAGCAACTTTTATGGAGGCTCTGTGTTATTCCCACAGATTTGGGGATTGGTTTTCGGGAGGGAGGAGGCGGCGAGGGGTAAATGTGCTTTCCTAATAGGTTTACACTTTACTGATTAGCTTTGAATGATCTTCTTGCTCTGCCTGCTGACTCGAGTACTGGCAGGAAAGGAATTGGCCAAGCTTCGTGGTGAGTGAATGAGACTCCTCCTGAAGCAGGGGGGTTCCTGCGCTTTTATTTATTCATTTTCAACATTCCTGACAGCCAGCTGGAGCTTTGATGCAGAGGGAAAGAGAAAGAAAGAGGAGGTGATGGTGTTCTATTCCCCCTTTTTCCCCAGCCTGTTTTGTGGAGTGTTGCTACAGGACACAAGAAAGGAGACTCTGACACCTGCTAGGTTAAGCAGAAAGAGGAAAAAGGAGAACATTTATTTACATTTCTCGTACTTTATAGGTTTCTCAATTCCACAAGGGATTGGAGGACATGTCACTTCCTCTTCAATCCCACTGGAGAAAAAGGATGCTCATCAAACTTTCTCTGATAGTACAAAAATGTAAACAGAAGAGGACAGTTAAGTAAACATTAGCTATTATTTACATAAACTCCTTGAGAAAATCATCTGACTCCAAGTTACAGTATAAGGCTTTAGCAAAAACAGGACAACAGTGGAGCTGAGTTTGCTGCCAACACTCCTGGTCCCAGGTCTCCTTTCTTGTGCTGTCCAAGGAGCCCAGGAGCATGGGTTGCAGCCTCCATGCAGGATGGCAGCCACTCGTGGTACAGCTGATGGGAAAATTGCTTAAAAACTGGGTTTGGTGCCACGAGCCACTCCAGCAGACAGCTGTCCAAGAGCAAGCTCCAGCCTGAAGCTCCTTGGAACACAACCAGAGACATCACCAGCTCCTTGAGCACTCTTTCCATACCCTGTTAGTCTGGAAAAACCATTCCAGAGACATCACCCCAGCTCCTTGAGCACTCTTTCCATACCCTGTTAGTCTGGAAAAACCATTCCAGAGACATCACCCCAGCTCCTTGAGCACTCCTTCCATACCCTGTTAGTCTGGAAAAACCATTCCAGAGACATCACCAGGTCCTTGAGCACTCCTTCCATACCCTGTTAGTCTGGAAAAACCATTCCCTTCTTCTCTGCCACTCCTGCCAGGGGCACTCCAGCTGTAGGAACTGACCCAAAAAATGCCTCTTTGGTATTTGGCTCCTGATATTCAACACAAAGAGGAGTTGCTGCCCACAGGAGCCATCTGTAGATGGATGAAGAACCATTCTCTTTTCTCCTACTGAGAATTGTCATTCCTTGTCTCCCCGTCATCATTTCAGGGTTGTCACATGCTCACAAACCACCTGCACGTGACATTCCACTTGGGAGCAAAAGTTACCAGCCAGGAGCAGCTCTGAGCTCGTGGTAAAAATTGGGATATGGGGATAAATAAGGGATTGTCTGTTAATTCCACCATATGAGGATGAGCTGGACTAAATTAGAAAGAGAACTGTACCTGCACCATATTTTCTCCTGTCCTCACCTGTTCACTGAAGGTGAGTGTCTCTTCTCCTGCCCTCTTGTACTTTGAGCAGTTTACACAAACCAAATTCTTACAGGAATAGCACAAAACAATGAGATTCTCCTTCTGAATCCCTCTGCAGGGTTGTGTCTCTTATCCAGATCTTCTGGTTTTCCTCAGGAGACTGAAGTCAAGCTCTGAATTACAGAAATGAAGCTCTGAAAGAGGATGGCACAACCTTGGGTGCCCTCCCCTGCCCAAACACTTGCTCTTCCTGCAAAAGTAAAGAAACATTATTAGAGGAGGCACTGTCTGGGGGTTTTTCTATCAGTAGTTTCACCTCTGTTTTCTGACAGAAAATTCCGGGTTTTGCCAGGGCAGCAATCTCTGTATGCCAACAATCAGTGCTGGTGCAGAGTCTCTCTGAGTGCCCTTCTCCCCTGCCCAAAGGCCCTTCTGCAGGGACAGCTTCCATTTAACACCCCTCTCCCTGAACACGGCTCAGCCTGCTCCCAGATGCTGGGAGTTTCAAAATCCAGCAGGAAAAACCTGTCCAGGACCCATCATAAATATGCTGGCAGGCAGAGCGTGCTGAGCTCCTCGCTGCAAGCAGCCGTGGCAGTGACTTGAAGTCCATCAGTGGGAACTGAAATCCTGCCTTTGGGCTCCCGGCTGAGACAGCCTGGAAGACTGATTAATTAACATAATTAGGAGCTGTAAACATTAATGGGTAATGTTCAAGCCTTCCCTAACACGTTCTTAAAAGCTTCCGCTGAGTAGTTATCTTGTTGACTAATTTTGGCAGGCATCTTTAGGGCCAGAGGGAGCAAGGGGATGGAATGCAAATGCACCACTGGCTCACGGGAGGAGTGAACCAAAGCAAAGCAAATAACCCACCGGGCTCCTTTAACAGAGGGAAAATAAGTTATCAGGAACAAGAGGGTTGTTTGTTTATGACGGGGGAGAGGGAAGCCAACAGCTCTGCAACCTGTTTTCCCATCGATTGGAATCAACTACCTAACTTGAAAGCCATTTAAAACAAAACAACAACAAAAAAAACGCCTTCAGGCCTTTCCTGCTTACAGGAGCACCACGCTGTCGTCTTTTCAAAAGTGTGAACCCCTCTAATTCCAAGGGAGGGACAGCTGTTACCAAGTCCATCTGCAGTTAATCTCCTTTAGTGGGTGTCCGTGGATTTACAGGAGGCAGGGGACACCTCTGGAAGCTTCTGTGCAGTGGCAGGAGTTGCCTCCTTCGGTGCAAGCTCGGAATTTACGAGTGTGCTGACATTAATGGGGGCGGCTCGATGGCTTTGGGGGGGACCAGCTGGAAGCCCCTGGATTCATCCATTTCCCACACACAGAAAAATCGTGGTGGCATGGATCTGAAGCAGCAAGACCACGTGAGCCCCGGTGTCACAACTCCAGAGAGGCACTGATAAGATCCCCAGTTCTGCTTTCTAAATCACCACAAACTCCGGGATACGTCGTCTGTCTTGGTTTGAAAGACAGGTGTCTGCTTAAGGAGGGCAGCAGCCTCCTTTGGAATAGAAAAAATGCAACTCCCCTCCCTCCAAATTATTATAATTTTGAAATTAAGGGGCTTTCAGGCAAAGATATGGGGTATAGGAATAACAGTTCTTTTACTAAAAAAAATAAAAAATATATATAAAACAAAGCAACAATACAGAAACACTGGTTTAAGCTGACAGTCAGGGTCTGACCTGACACCCTGCCGGGCAGGGTGGTGGTAGCAGTCCGGGCAGGTGAGAGCTGCAGTTCTCCTTGAAGTGGTTCTGTTGAAAATGGTGATCTTGTGGAAAAGGTCTGGTCCTCCTCGGGAAGTCCAGTGGTGCTTGTGTAGCTCTTGCCCTCTGGGAATCCTGTAGGAAGGGCTGTTCCTCTGGGAGTCCAGTGGAAAAGGCTCTGCCTTGCTGCTCCAAAACCCAGACTTTATCCAGATGGGAATGCTTGGCTCCTTCCCCCTGGGCATCTCCCAATGGGATGGTGAGTTGATGGGCAAGGCCTTGCTGGGCCATGAACAGGAGATAATCCAGGAGCCAGTTCTCTGTGAGCGATGGGCAAGGCCTTGGTGGGCCATGAACAGGAGATAATCCAGGAGCCAGTTCTCTGTGAGCCATGCAGGAAGGCATTGATGGGCCCATGAACAGGAGATAGTCCAGAGGGAGGAGGCAGGGAGCACCACCCCGCCTGGTCTCAGCAGCTCATGAAAATGGTAAAACAATATTTTTTGGGGCCCATCTTACACTGTAACCTAGGACATCGTCTTTCCAGTGTGACATCTCAATTTCGGATCACCACCTCCGTGCAGTGATTGCAAACACACGCAAAGGGCTCTTTGCAATCCTGGATTTTGCTAATTCAACTCTCCAACTCTCTAAGGAATGAAGATTCTTAAAATATCACAGGTGCAAATCAAGCTCCCCAAGAGCTTTTCAGCACAAGACCAAGAGGTTTTCACCACAACAAGTCATCCTCGTGAGCTCTTATTTCATCACCAAGTGCACCAGTGCTGCACATAAGCACATCTTCACCAGCTTTCCAAGCACTTTGATTCCCTTTCAGGTAGGCACTCAGGTATCTCAAATCACAAAGTCATTAGGGATCTTCCCTGGCTCATCTCTCCTTTCTCTGAGAGTTTTTGCTTACACAGTAAAGAGGGTCAGGTCCTGATGTTATTTAATCGTCCTCATCCTAAGCAGACTCCTGCTGACTTCCAAGGGCATTCCAAGAATGAGACGCTGTTGGTTTTGAGCCTTTTTCAAGGGTGTTACAGCCAGGCAGAATCACAATTTTGTTCCCATGTGCTGGTAAAGGCACAATAAAGGAAACTCTCACACCTGCTAGGTTCAGCAGAAAAGAGGGAAAAGAGAAACTTTATTTACATTTCTGATACTTTATAGGTTTCTCAACTCCACAAGGGATTGGAGGACATGTCACTTCCTCCTCAATCCCACTGGAGAAAAAGGATGCTCATCAAACTTTCTCTTATCACAAAAGGAATGAAAAACAGAAAAGACAGTTAAATAAACATTGGCCATTATTTACATGAAAGTGTGTGAAAATCTTTGACTCCAAGGCTAAAACAGAAGGCTTAGCAAAAAACAGGGCAACATTCCCCGAGCAGCTCACCAGTGGAAAATCACAGAAAAAACCATTTCAGTGCCATGGCACTTGGGGCTTTCTGCCTGTGCTGGGGTTTTCCCTCAGCATCTTTTGCAGGAAGGCTCAGAACTTCAGGCATTTCTGAGCTCGTATTCACCTCTCCATCAGGTAGGATTTGCACTGCACACCTCTTGCCATGATTGCACATAAATTATGCAGAAGCAACAGCAGAAGCTCGCTCAGGTCTCAACAGCCACACATCAGCAAAGCCACGACAAGCATGGTTCTATTCCAGACCAGGCTCTGCTCCTCCACTTTCCTCCTCGACCTGCTTGCTCCCAAATCGCTTTGCCCAAAAAGGCTCAGCCTTTCCCCCACCCCATCCCTGCCCCAGTTTTCTGTCTCTGTAGTTTTCAGCTGCAAAGCTCTAAACACTCTGGTGACTGTAGACCAAAGGCAAGGTTGTCCTCAGCCTGTGTGGATTTGTACAGGGATAGCAGAGACATTTCTGTTCCAAAAGGCACGAGGACCAAAGAGAAAGATAAAACTCCTTGTTCTACATCCTGGGAGAAAAATCGTGGGGGCAATTAGACATTTTCATTTATTGAGCATAAATTTTATGCCTTTAGCTGTATTGATCCATTCTTACAGACCTGCCCATCCTGTTCACTGCTCTGCAGGATGACTCCAGGCTTCCCAATTTTTGATTTGTAGCACTACAGAAGTAAAACTGACCATTACAACAAATTGAGGTTAGATTCCTTTTTTTACCTTCTGCAAGTGACCCACAGTCCACTGACCTTGAGGCTAAGCCTCCTGCTTAGAATTAAAGCTCCTAAAAATATTCACTCCTTTATACATCTAGAAGTCTGGAATCAGCTAAAGTAAATGGCATTAGTCTGAGCTGGCCCATTTGCACACAAGAAAAATAAAATCTGCTAACTAATTAGTTCATTTTCCTAAAGCACTTCATACCCATCTCCATTAATACTTAGGAATTAAAAAGTCTGAAAACGCAAAGTGTTCCCGACCTAATGCAGCAACCCCCCACCACTGAGATTCCCAAGATCACTTCCCAAACATTTGGTTTATTTGTTGTCATAGATACTCACACAGACACAAACATCAGTGGCACCCAGGGACTCCCACTTGCCAGCAGCTTGTTCCAGTACAGCCCCACGTGTCTGAAGGGCAGGATTGGGCTTTTTTTTCCTGGGAAATCCTGCGGGCTGTGCCCGTTCAGTGGGTGTTTAAAGCTGCTGCCCTCCTCTGTTCCTCTCTCAAGCAGAGTCCTAACCCAGCAGGCTGGATGTCTGAAGGCAGGAACAGAGCAGTGGGGTGTTTAAAACTGCTAACTGGGGCCTGGCGTTCACCTTGGAGCTGGTTTCTCTTTCAGGAATCCAGCTAGATACCGACTAGGCTTGGCCCAGGGGAGCCTGCTCTGCCCTCTGATCTCTCCTTGGTTTAACCAGCAGAGCGTGGTCCTAATCAAGGAGAAAGAAAGAAGGGGATGAATCCCAAGGGGAAGGGAAAGAGACCCAGCCCAGCTATTATTTCACTCCACTGTGACAGAGAGAGGTGTCTTCTCCAGCAAGTTAATACAGAGCAGGAGGAAGAACCAATTTTCCCCACTTCCCCATTCCCCACAAGCCAAGATCTGCTGGGATACAGAAACAAGAAACAGGCGAAGAAAAAAGAGCCAGGAGTTCCACTGGTGCCTGGTAGAAGCACTGCAGAGCCAGGGGCTGGCAGAGGAGAGGTGTTTAATGGATATTCTGGGAAGAGAAAGACCAAGGAAAAGCTTAGAACTAAGAGGAATAAAAAGGAACACGAAGCACAGAGCAGTGGCTCCCAAGCTACAGCCCTTGCTCCACAGATGGATCTCTTTGGAGAAGCAAGCAGAGGAGGTGGAAAAGGCATTTTCAGCCTTGGCTCTGTAGAATGCAAAGAAGAAAGGAGGCAAGTGGGGTAAAAAAGAACCGTGGCATGCACTGACACAGGCAGAGCAAAGGGAGAGCAGAAACAGTCATGAGGAGCTGGAGAGGCAGAATCAGAAGAGGAGGGATGAAAGAGGCACAAAACCGGGGGAAAAAAACCCCTATGAGTTCCCATTTTGATAAATAGGCACAGTTAGGACCAAAGACTGACAGAAAACATGAAGTGTTTCCAAGGCAAAGACAAAAGAGCAGTCCCCACATGTCTACGGCAGCAAGTTCGGGTGAACACATTAAAAAAAAAAGACTCAATTGCCAAGAGGCCAGATTTGACTGTGGGGAAGATGAAGGGCTCACGTTGTGGCTGGGAATGTGGCTGTGGATGAGAGCCTGTTATTCTTTCTCCCAAGAGAAGAGGGATCTGTTGAATTCCAAAATTTCCCTGCTTTCCCTGGCTTTTCCCAGCTTTGCACCCCTGGGACCACAGCAGTGTCTGAATGTCTGAGGGAGTGTAGGGCTGACTCAGGGCACTGGGGCTCCAGTGTGCCAACAGGATTATTCAGCAGGCCACTGACGAGTTCCTGGAGTGCTGAATTCCACGTGGATCCCACTTGCATCATCTGGCAGAGAAAATTCCAGGCGTACACTGCAAAGGGAACGAGGAGGAGCTGAGGGGGAAGAAGGACACAGGCAACGGGAGCAGGTTATCCATAAACCTCCAAATCTCCATGGGGGAATAGCTGGAAGAGGCTCGAGGTGACAGCAGAACACTGACAGCAATCCCAGGGTTGGGAAATGTGGCAAGGGCACGTGAGACAAAGGTTTCCTTTTTTTAACTTGAGTTGATTATTCCCCCTGAGAGCACCAGGCTGCTCCTTTGTTAGGTGGGCAGGCTGGGGTGGTGAGCACCTAGGGAAGCTCTTCCCAGGGCAAAATTCACATTAAAGCTGCTCTTTCCAAATCCTACTCAGCCTGAATCTCAGCTCGAGGCTGAGAAGGTTGGGACATGGTATTTCTGTGGGCAGAGCAAGAGCTTGCCTGAAACCCGAGTCGCATCCATTCCTTCCAGAGCCAATGTGTTTCAGTTTTACTGGGAATTTCAGCGTGGGGCAGATTAGTCAGACTCCATCAAGCAGGTTGTTTTTATTATCCAGGTCAGAGTCCAGGGCTTTTAAGTCATGCTGCATTTCAGTCCCATGCAGGGACAACAGAAATTCTAATTATTTATAGCAATTTACTCTCAAAACATCCAGCTATTATGGTTTGTGTGCTGTGTCAAGCAGGCTTAGGATCATCCTAGGCTGAATAAAAGACATTTAATAGCATACAGGGGAGTTTAGTGAGTATTCCTAGGCTCTACTTGTACAAAATAACCATACCAACAACAATAATAATAACAATATCAATAAGATCTTGTGCCTAATACAAACTTGTTTGATTTTCCCCATCCCTGAAGTGTTCAGGGCCAGGTTGAACAGGGCTTGGAGCAGCCTGGGGTAGTGGAATGACATGAACTCTAAGGTCCCTCCAAGCCAAACCATCCCACAACTCCATGGCTTGAGCAACGGGTGTAGAACCATAAAAGAGAGGGTTCAGTATTTCCTGAGACATTTATGGAACAGCAGGAAACTGCCTGGCCCTGAAATCCTTTCAGATACTCCCCTCTCTCTTCCCAGAGCCCCTCAGTGACTCAGTAATCCTTTGGTGGCTTGGGAAGGAAGTTCACTCTCTTGCTCTGTGTTCCCCAGCACACAAGGAAAACAGCTCTTCCCAGATATTTTTTTTTCTGGAAAGCATCTCCAATCCAGCCCCCAGTTCTGAAGACGCTGGTTTAAAGCAAGGCTGTAAGTTAAAGGCTGAGGTCTGTGCAGCTGCAGGAGTCCTCCAAGAATTCCAAGTCAAAACACAACTGCAGGAGTCTTCCAGTTATTCCAAGTCAAAACACGACTGCTCCAAGGCAGCGAATTCCAGAGCCGGAGTCGTGCCACGTGCTTCCACGTGCTTCCCATCACGGGCTCAGCTCTCAGAGCTGCTGCAGAGGGGTAACTCCATGCCCAAAACATCCTCCCACCTTCATGCTCTCCCAGGAACTCACACCTTTGTTCCTGTGTGTGGCAAGGCCGGCACTTTGGGAAGCCTGGGAAGGAGCGGGAGCGAAGGTGGGAGCGGCTGACTGCGGCCTCTCCCCTGATGCCTGTACCTGGGCTTGGAATTAAAAGCCAGACACGGTTAGAGGGGGAAAAAGGGGTTTTACCTCGGTGTTTATCAAGGATCTTTAGATCCAGGCAGGAGCATCTTGCAGGAATGCCCTGCCCGGACCGATGCACGGAATGCACGTTGGAGAATGCACAGAAAAGCTCCCCCGTGATGATTTGCTTTTACAATTATAGACCTTGCATATTAGCATATTTATCAGGGCTTCCCCAATGGGAGGCTCAAGAGAAGCCCCTATTGAGGAATGTCCCCCCTGCATGGGTTTATTTTAGTTTACAGAATGTGTTCTGGAGAGGACCTGGGATTTGGGGCTCTCTGACACCCTCACTACCAAGTTTCCAAGATGTTTGGTCTCTTGGTTTAACAGAACTTTGGGTTTAAGCTAGTTATCAAACTTAGGGAATTACAAGTATGTGGGCTAAAAGCGTTTGGGATACATAAAAGCTGCCTAAAAGTGTATATGAAGGGGGATGTGAGAGGAGTATATGAAAAGGCAAAAATCATTATGGCATCACCCCCACGTGCGCTGCATTCCCGTCCTGTCCAAGCCTCACCCTCCCCTTCTTTGCCTGAGGGAGCTCTGCTATCCTGCAGTGAGGCCGTTCCAGACCCTCTGGAGAGGCCTGTGAAGCAGCACAGCCACATCTCCAGGCCTGGAAAACCACACAAAAGATTGAGCAAAGCTGCTCCACAGGGCTTATGGCTTCTGCCGGTTTCTAAGATGTTTTATGGCTGTTTCTTGATGTTAGAAAGTCCCATGCCAGAGACAAGAAAGGTCAGAGACGCCTGCAGGTTCATGTTCAGGTTGTTTATTGTTTCTTATCTCTCAGTGTCTGGAGCAGGCACAGCATGAGCTGCTCCACCGAGATCCACAGCAGGAGTGACGCCCCGGAAAGGCGATTTCTCCTTTTGATCTCTTTTAGGAAAACCAACCAAGTTCCACAACGTATTATTGTTTATCAATTTATACCAATAATTCTCTACCTTTCCTTAACACGACAGTGCTGCCTCCACCAATGCCCATCCCCATCGTCACAGCAGGAGATGGAGGAGAGAGAAGAAAGAGGAAGGGGAAGGGGCACCGCCCTTTGCCCTCCATGTTTGCTTTTTTCTCTCCTACCTCCATAAATCTAAACCCTACATTCACCCAGTGATAAGATAAGCTAATTACACATTTTCTCTCCGTTTTGTATTTCTTCCCTCAATGTGGGCAGCTTCCTCCAAGGACACGGATCAAACATAGAATTCTGTGCTTTCATCTCAAGTTCCGAAACTGCCTGGCAGGGCTCCAGACCCCCCTGGACAGTCAGAGGGACACTCTGGGCTGCCACAAGGGCTTGCCTCCAAACTGCACTTCCCACCCCACCGTGCCTGTTCCACCTCTCTGGGGAGATTACCTGTGTTTGTTCTCTCTGCTTCTTCCCAGAGCGGGCTCCAGCTCCAAATTCCCACAGAATATCCTTTATACCCCTGGCTCTCCAGCCCCTTTGCCAGCAATTCTCTGCAGGACCGACCCCATCTACCAAAGAAATTATTAAAAAGCACATTATTAAGCCATCATTTAAATTAACAATAATAAAAAGGCGCTGGACTTTGTGCTTATTTTTGATTAAATCTGAGTGCATCCCACTGAGGAAAGTGCAGGAGGATTCAAGCATTTGGAGAGGCAATGCCAGAGTCCTTGCAAAAGGTGTTCAGCTCTGTCAGTCTGCACAATTCCAGCCAATTTTGGGAGGCTACAGATCATGCACCAGAGCCACACCGAACAGGTACAGGCACTAGAACACTCCAATTTTTCTCTCCCAAAACTAAAAAGGTGACTGTTAAGGAACTTGGCACCTCCAGGCATTACATTGTGTTTCTTGGACTGCAGAGATGACTGGGGTTTTGAGCTGAAACTCCTGATAAATGGCTGCTCTTAATACCACGCCTGGCTTAGAGCTGAGCTCATCTGGAATGTTTCTCCTTGTCCTTTCCCACACTTTTTAAATGCTGAAGTGGAGGTTCTGAATTATTTTTCTTTCTAGTGAGGTCTTTGGTTCTTAGCACTGGCCAGGAGTGTAAACATCTCTAATTTTGTAGATGGATTCTGCAACAGTCTCACTTTTTCCCTGGTTTTACACTCTGTGTACACCTGATGGGCTTTTATTCCAATAAGGCTGCACAAGCCAATTGGGATCAACATGGAAAAATCAAGCACTGTGACTGCTTTTATCTGCATGAAATTGCCTCAGATTTATCATCAAATAGTTCATTTATGCTTTCACGCCAGCCACAGAGAACCAGATCTCCTCAAGTGGACAAGGAAATGTCCCTGAGCCATGAGTGCTCCCTGGGGGACAAGAAGGCCAGTGGGATCCTGGGGTGCATCAGGAAGAGCATTCCCAGCAGGTCAGGGGGTGATCCTG
This sequence comes from Platysteira castanea, assembly GCA_013397175.1. Lineage (NCBI taxonomy): Eukaryota > Metazoa > Chordata > Aves > Passeriformes > Platysteira > Platysteira castanea. Next base: position 47,046 of record VYXC01005076.1, read on the forward strand.
CCTCCCTCCTCAGCCCTGGCAGGCACATCTGGGATGATGTGTCCAGCTCTGGGCTCCTCAGGACAAGGAGATCCTGGAGCAGGTCCAGTGGAGGCTGCAGAGGTGATGAAGGGACTGGAGCATCTCTGATGAGGAGTTGGGGCTCCTCAGGAGGAGACACAGCTGAGAGGGGACCTCTGTAATGTGGATAATTATCCAAAGGGTGGGAGCCAGAGCATGGACCAGGCTCTGCTCCGTGGGGCCCAGCACTGGGACANATGAAATTGTGTGAAAATCTCTGACTCCAAGGCTAAAACAGAAGGCTTAGCAAAAAACAGGACAACAAGGTGCTGGAGCAGATGCCCTCACTGTGGTCCCTTCCAGCCTGATCCATTCTGGGATTCTGAGCAGTGAAAGAGAAAGCAGTGTCTGGTTATATTCTTAAAAACTTCGCAGCGAGCCATTTTCAGCTTCTCCTTCCCCACTGACCTTTTTTTCCTGCAACACGAGTGCTTTTCAAGGCAGTTCAGTCTCAGCTGCAAACTGATTCCAGTTTTAAATGGATTATCAAGCCACTCTCCCAAGCAGTAATGCAATGCCTGCTGAAGCTGGTTACACTCTGTCCTTCAGAAACTCCTCGAGTTAAATCGCGGGCAGGCAGCAGGTCAGGGGCACAGCGATCCACGAGCGGGACAGCCCTGACACAGTGGCTGAAGAGCATTTTAATCCAGAGAGGCAAAAAAATGAGTGATGCCAGGCTGGGCTGTATTTCAGCACTGACAGCGCAGGTCTAAGGCAGAGACAGAGCCACTGAAATGTGTCTGGTGCCACCTTTAATGTGCATTCTTCACCAGGCAATCAGTTACAAACCCAGGGAAAACCACATCATTTACCCACTATCAGGGTTATTTAATCACCCTATTACTCCCACGTGCTGTGCTGTCTTTTGGAAGAAGGGCGGATCAAAGCTTCTCTGCTCATTCCAGGCTCCCATTCCCAATTTTCCAGGCTGTCCATGGTGCACAGCACACGTGGGGAGGCTGACATGTCCCAAAAGTGACAGATTTCTTATCCATGCACACCACTCTCCATCCAGCACGTGAGCAAGAGGGAGAGCACAGTCCTTCCAGGCAGTTTTTAACCAGCCAATACCCTTGAAATACCTCAGCCACCCTTCATGGCCAAAGAAATGCAGCAGATGCAAAACTATTTCAGAACAAGGAGGAGAGCAAAGTCCTGGGAGAGCCCACACAGAGCTGGGGATGCTTTTCCAGGAGGGTGACCTGCCCAGGACACCATCTCTGAAGCCTCTCCAGAGCGTTATCTTCAGTTTTAAGTGATGGGCCATGGCGAAGCAGTGTAAAGCAGGCAGAGCCTCCTTCCCCTCCTGCAGAGATGCATTTTAGTCCACCTTGACTTCTAAGAAGCAAAAACAATCGCTTGAATTTCTCATAAACAAATCCCATAAAACAAAATGCTCTCTTTATTCTCCATTTTCACTCCAAATCCCAAAGAAACTTGTGATGTTGGAGGGCAGGTTATTTCTTTTGGCTGGCCTTGCCAGAAAAAAATGGCCTGCTTTATTTTCCTCTTTACAGGATTCATATTGTGTTAATAAAGTACTGTTGATTCCCTCTGGCTGACTCTGCAGGAAAACTATTCTCACAAAGCTTCTAGTCTGGGTTCAAGTAATCTTCCTTAAAACTGCCCATAATTGCCTCAGTCTCTTAAGTTTAATGCCGAGCGCTGGAAATTCTGCCAAATTTGAGTCAGGGCTGGGCCTTCTATGCTGGCAGGAGAAGCTGACCAAAGGTAAGGAATTCAGTAAACGCAGGGGGAATTTGACCCGGCGTTTCTTTGCGCCAGCTTCTGTATTCCTGACCTTGCTCCGCAGAGAACGGAAAGGCAGGAGGAAATCAAACCAGATGAGAGTTTAACGGGAGCGCTCGTCATTCCATCAGCCCTGGAGAGCCCCCGAGGGCAGCTCTGCCTGCTCACCCCGCTCCCCTCGCTGCTGGCTCCGCAGGAATGAGTTCCTCCGAAGGCTGGAGACAGGCAGCAGGAGGCTGACCCTGCTGGGCAGGAGGGCAGCAGCCCTGCATCCCTGGAGACTGCCCCTCGAGGAATACGGCTCTGGTGAGCGCAGCACGGCGAGAAGGAAACGCACTCAAGGAACTTGAGACCTAGAAAACCAACCCTGGGGGCAGTGCTGGGTGTCAGTTTTCCCTCCAGGTGTGGCAGCCCAGAATACTCCTCAGACCATACAGGGGGGTCTGGAGCCATGCCAGACTGTTTCGGAACTCGAGACTAAAGCACAGAACTCTATGCTTGAGCCGTGTCATCGGAGAACGCTGCCCACATTGAGAGATGAAATACAAAATAGAAAGAGAGTGTGTAATTAGCTTATCTATCACTGGGTGATTGTAGTTTTAGATTTATGGAGGTACGAGGGAAAAAAGTTAAGATGGAGGGCAAAGGGCGGTGCCCCTTCTCCTTCCTCCTTCTTCTCTCCCCTCCATTTTCTGCTGTGACAATGGTGATGGGCATTGGTGAAGGTAGCACTGTCATGGTAAGAAAAGGTAGAAATTAATTGGAAAAGATTGATAAATAATTATACGTTGTAGAACTTGGTTGGTTTTCCTGAAAGAGATGAAAAGGTAGAGACAGCCTCCTAGGAGGTCATTCCTGCTGTGAATTTTGGAGGAGCAGGTCCTGCTGTCCTTGCTCCAGACTCTGCGAGATAAGAAACAATAAACAACTTGAACACGAATTCGCAGGAGTGTCCAATCTCTTGGCTCGAGCTCAGGACTTTTTAAGATCAAGAAACAGCCATAAAAAAACACAAAGAACACTAATATCCAGGGGCAGGGAGGGGACAGACATCCAGGCGTCCTTAGATCCATCAGGAGATGCTTTCAGCGGTACCTCACACCAGCAGCTCTGCCCAAGGCTGTTCTGCGCTGCACGAGTCAAGCCCAAAACCCTAAATCACCTTCCAGGGATCTGCTTTCCAGTCCCTTTAATCTTCTTCCCATTTCCAGGTACATTTAGAGTCCTCTAGGTTTGTCTGAGCTTTCAGCACAGCTTAGTTGGCATCAGCTCTCGCAGAGCAGTTCAGTTCCATCAGTCAGGATGGGATTTCTTCCAATCCTTGGTTAATTCAAATGTCAGCTCTGAGAAAACTTTGGGCAACATTTTTGGAGCGTGTGGAGGGACATGCAAAATCAGAGCACCAGAACGTTTCACGAGTGTCACTATTACAACATTTTTCACCTGGTTGCAGCAGGTTTTCTTTCAACTTAAGCTAATATTGGAAGAATAAGTCTTTTCAGTTTTCCTTGGCATTATTCATGTCCAAACTGCCTCTGATTTCCATTCAAAAACCTAGGAGTAATTTGCAGTGCTACCATCCATGTCTCCAATTATCTCAAGAAGAAAAACCTACTGCCATTTTAAACCAGGAATGATTGGTCAGAATTTTGAATGGGAAAAAAAAAAATTTTTTTAAATCCTTTTCCCTCACGGTTTTTACAGCAGGAATCAGGATAACCAGGAGTCCTGGCAGAGAACGCTCATACCCCAAGCCCACCTGAAGGGGAACAGAGATTCCCATTTCTCCATTCCACTCATTACCTATTGCTACCCCTAAAAGACCAGAAGGATCCTTGGAAAGGTAGTAACTTTATGACAAAGCAGATCAGACTCTTTCGCTGTTAAGAACTCAAGCAGCTTATGAACAACTGCACTGGGTCAGCCAAAGGTCTACCTTTCCTGGCCAGAAACACCACGTGTAATAAAACTATCAGGGAGAATTACCACATTCCTCATTTAGGTCTGTCCCCTCCAACAACTGTTCCCAACTATTACTTGGCTTTGAAGTTCCCTTCTCCCATTTCGGATCTAAGGCAGGCACTGGGGACCCCAAAGACCATTCTAATTAGGATAGTTACTCTAACAAAGGATATCACCTTTCCCCACAAACCTTGCGTCCTCATTCCTCCATGGGAATGCTTTTCCTTGCACGTTGTTGGCCTCGCAACGCTTGATCTTCAATTTTCAAAGCCGCGTATTTATCCAGAACAATAAAGTTTCTGATCCTCCAATTACCCTCCACTGAAACGCTTCCATGCATAACAACCCCACGTACAAGCAAACTCTGGGAGGATCAGGACCTGAGACAAAACATCAGCTGTAATGTGTCCGTGTCCAAACTCATTAAAGATGATAAGAAGCCCGTGGAAATCAATCTTGTTTTATAAGTAATTCTGTATTTGCCCAGGTTATTTATTCTGGAAGTGATTTTCAAAGAGCTAAAGAAAGCGCACACACACAAAGGGAACAAAAAAAACACCACAGCAGAGACACCTAAAATAAACCAGCACTGCTATTTAAGCAGCCTGAGAGAATCCAGTGCAGGTGGGGTTACAGAAATAGGCAAGAACTACAAAACTGAGGAGGGTTTTATTTCTTTAAAGAGCTCCCCCCTCGTTGTTTGTGCCCCTTTCCTGCACAGAACACCCCTCTGTCCCTCCACTCAGAGCCTCCACCATCACTCATGCCTCCTCTTCTGCACACAGCCCACATCCTTTCTTCCCCAGAGAAGAGTTAAACACTCTTGTTCCTCCAAAGAACAATTTGTTTTTCCTGACAAGGCCTTTTATGCAACTAGCTGGAGAAGCCATAGCCAAAAAGAAAGAATAACACATGTAAAACCAGGCCAGAGAACAGGGTAGGTAGGAACTTGTTGAGTCTATTACCAGACAAAATGTTTAAAGCAATGGTGCATTCTCATAAATCAAAAGCCGTATTTAGCCCTAACTATAACCATCCCTGAGCAATGTGGAATTGAGAGAAAACACTTTAAAAAAATGTGAAGCTCCTGAAACGAGGAAGGGAGGAAGCAGCAGATGAGACAAGCACAATGGAGGGTCACCTCCCAGACAAAGAATTTATTTCACGGGTGAGAATGGAGGTGCCACAGCGTTCAGAGCCTGCCAATCACACCGACCTGTCCCAGGCTGGTGGCGATGTGGAGACATGAGAGAACCATTTGAACCTAGTTAAAACTTGGACATTTATGTGGGGTTTGTGCTGCAACAAATATTGAGCCCAGAAGAGCCAGAACTCTTTGCTACAGATCAGAGACAAAAGGATTTGCACTGCAGACCATAAAAGATCATTCTTTTTCAATTACGCTTGACAGGCCTGAGTTATTGTAAGAGGAATAGGTTTGGAGCAGTAACAGCGAAGCACAGAACATAATGTAATTTGAGAAACAGCACAAAAACCTCATCACGTCCTTTTCTTTTTCAGCTGGGAGTGCAAGATCGTATCTTTTCACCCCTCCATCCTTGTTCATCCCTTTACTCTTCCACTTGAGCTGCTTTGATTCAGATTTAGGGCCCCCATTCATCCCAATTAGATGGCTTTTCTGTACAGCTCTTTTCCAAGCCCCTGCTCTGCTTCCGTTGACAGGATTTCACTGCTTTCCAGAAAAGTAATGGATTTCTCACAAACCACAGTTTCTAAAGGTCCCTTCTCCAACAGCATCCTCCTCAGCACAGAAACCTTTAGCAGTGGTGTTAAAGCAGTGGCTCTGACCCAAAGAAGGCTCTTTTTGCCTGCCATGAACTCTGGCAGTCCCCAGTTTTATTCACAGCAGTGCAAGCACAGCTCCCAAACCCAGTGTGAAAAACAAGGTTCAGTCTTCTGGTAAAATTTTACAAGGTTTAAAAAAAGGACTATTAGGCGACAGGAAAGCAAAAATTACATAGGGCCAGGTGCTTGGCACCCTTAACTCAGAAAACATTTCTTTAAATGTACCAGCATGTTGCATGTTCATAGACCCTCATGCATGATTCAACCACTCCTTTTTGGTTCCTGCATGGTGTCAAACCCCCTTCGATTCCCTCTCGCAGATCAATTCACCATCTTATTACTTCTTGGGGTCCCATCCTGCAGATTAAATCTCCTTGTGACTCGTCCTGTCGCCTCTGGGGTTTGTCACCATCATCCAGATAGGATAATCCAAGAATGTGGGGAATTATCTTTATCATTCTCTGGGATAACTACCTGAGGAAAAGCAGCATTCCATATATCATGCTATAGTCTAAGAAATATATATATCACACTACTATTTCTAAGTTTTTTCAATAGCAGAAATAAAAGAAACCATATTCATACTATAAAAGAAACTATATTCGTACAGTGAAGTGTTTAACGTTACACATATAGCATTATTTTTAATATTTGTGAAAAGCCAGTAATATAATATGTACTAATAACACCCAGGCTGCTGCTGGGGTTTGTCCCACAAGGAGGAGGTTCCTTCTCAGCCCTGTCCTTCCATCTCACCTTATTTCCTTCTGTCCAGCCCCTGAGTCCAGTCCCACCCAGTGATTTTACAAACTTCGTGTGTTCCTTCAGGCAATCGGTTTTACTAGAACTGCATCCTCCCTAAGAAATCCGGGACAATTTGCTTCTGCTTTTGCTTGCAGTGCTTAACACATTGTCAGCACTCCCCCTGAAGCAATCACACTGAAAGTAAGAGTTGCTTCTTCCAGCTCTGGCATTTACACATTTTTATGAGACGCTGGAAGAGTACAGTTGGGTATTTTTTTTCCCCTCTGCAAACGCTGAGACAGTAATAAGTAACAGATTCACAGAGTTCTGACTCGGATCTAGGTGTCTCTGACATCTACCATGTCTTTCAAATCTATTACACACTCTAATGCTCCTGTTATCAAGAGCTTAAGCTTTTTACCTTGTCCTCTCCCCATCAGCAGTGGAACCAGGGAGGATTCCCAGCACAGAGCTCCCTCCACACTTCCTGTAAGACAAAGCAGCCAGGGCTCCGGTTGGGAGCAGCTTCTTGCATCATCTGGGTTCATTTTCTTACCCTGTTATTGCCTCTAATCACGAATATTTCAGTGTTTTTAGGAAGTTTCAAAAGGGGAAGGTGGTTAGAGATTATTTGAACAAATATTATCATGAAGCTCAGCATCACTCCACAATGTTTGGGACCTCCTCCTCATTCAAGAGCTGCTCACAGGACATGTCTTGAGCCACAGATGATGTGGAGCTTCTCTGTTGGCACAAAGATAGAAGAATTTAAAATTACAGAGTGGCTTGGGTGACTTTGAAGATCATTTAGGCCCAACCCCACACCTTCCACTAATCCAGGTTGCTCCAAGCCCCATCCAACCTGGCCTGGAACACTTCCAGGGATGGGGCAGCCACAGCTTCTCTGGCTGCTCATTTTATCCTGGTGTTTCCAGCTGCAAACCAAAGAATTTAGGTCCAGTTGAAGCCAAATTTACTTCCTAAGACAAATGCATGAGACAGCCCAGTGCGATGGCTCTGAGTAGAACGCTGCCAGAAAGTGAAGGGGGAATGGAAAATTGAGATTCATTACGTTTCAAGTGGACTTTTGACCAGGAAGATGAATGGTTGCATTTTTCTGGGCAGATTTACAGGCCAAATGAATCCCTGGTTTAACCTCTGAACTCGGAGGGTTTCATAAAGGGAGGAATTTGCCTGTCGGGGTCACACATGGGAATTCCCAGGCATTACCAGATTGAAGTTGTGGTCATTTCAACCTCGAAGAGGAAGAGGAAAACCCACAAGAGGCTGGGTAGTGAAATAAGATTTAAGAGCTCTGCTTCCAGACCATCAGGCAGCGATGGATATGCACAAGAAAAAAGCAGATGCCCTGGAAGAATGAGAACATCAGAATATTTGGTACTGTCTGCTCTCAGGTCACTGATGGCCATGGAAAATCCCCACTTATCCCTGACTGCTAAGTAAATGCCTGTCTCTCTTTCCATGAAAAGATGGGCATTGTCTTCCCCTCACCTCATTTTTTCACATAAGCACCTGCTGTAGCTGCTACAAAAAAAAAAAAGGTGAGAGGAGCCACATCACCCCAAACAGCTGCACCAGAAAATCACACAGAAATCATCAGAATCACACAGAAAATCGAGATTATAAACCAGAACCCCCTCCCCAAATTCAGGATATGGCAGAATTTCTACAGCACTCAGATATACTGACCATACAAACCCAAAGGTAAATCTCACAGAATGGTTTGGGTTGGAGGGAACCTTAAAAATAATCTAATTCCAACCCCCGCCAGCTCCAAGAGCTGTAAGTGATTTAAAAGTGAAAAAGGGAGTACAAATACCAAATGTAACATTAATAAATATTGGAAGCTGGCCCTGATATCATGTTCAGTGGGCTCCCAGCTGATTCTTCACTTCACAGTGCATTTATTTGCCTTTCCTTCCTCCCAGCTGGCACTGAAGCAGCAACAGCCTCAATAAAAGATTTGGGAAATTTTTTACTCTAAACCAGACTTGTAGCAGCATTTAAGGCTGCATTTAACGTAGAATTGAGCTATTTTCTGGCTGTCTGTTAAAAATGGAACACGAGCTAACATTAAATAATAGATCATGCAGGGTTTGGAGGCCAAAATCCCATTCTCAGTGGATTTTTTAAAAGCACACTAACAGTGACAGCCCTTTGTTGATGCAGGCTGATTTCTAGGAATGCAGTGAGCACGGATTTGCATCTGTTTGCATACAGGACTTGTAATTGTTGAGCAAGTCAGAGCTCCCAAGCACAGATGAATGTTTGTTGATTCTGCCCTAATTGGTGTTGCATTAACAGCAGCAAGAGATCCCAAGCCTACACGTGGTGCTACAGAAACAGAGCAGATGCTCTGTTCCAAGGATCTCAGCTTAAAACTCAGCCTGCAGCTTAACAGCAGCCTAGCAAAGTCCCTTAAGGTACCAGTTGTCCTTAAAAAAAAAAAATGAGAGCGATTTTTAGGAATCGTGTTGACCTTTCTGAGCTCTTTTCTTCTCCAGGGAAATTTAATTTCATTTAGAGGAAACATTACTGTGCTGTTTGAAAGGAGCATGAGGGTTTTTCTGCACTGTCAGAATTTTCTTTGGAACAGAAAAACCATCCTGATGTTACCAAACAAACAGAAAATCTTACAGATAGAGTCCAACAAGCAACAAAAGGGAAAGAATTTGAAGGGTCTTATCAGTGTAAATGGCCTTTGGGCTGAAGTTATTATCTGTATCTTTTAATCTCTTTCTGAAAGGTCTGGAAGCTCCCTGTGTTATCCATGAAACCTTCCCACAAAGCCCTCATTGCCCCTTCAGAGCTTCCATCACCATCCACTGGAATGGGAGTCCACTGGAAATTCAGGAGTGGTAATCCTCACCTGGAAATACAATCTGGAATTTAAGAGATTAAAACCTGGTTTAAGCAAAATAACTCTTCTCTAAAAAAAAAAAGCTGGATGTTGAAAGCAGAGGGTTGGGCTATGAACATAAAATAATGGAACCCCAGAGTGGTTTGGGTTGGGAGGGACCTCAGAGCTCAGCCCATCCCGGACACCTCCCACCAGCCCAGGCTGCTCCAGCCCTCATCCAACCCAGCCTGGGACACTTCCAGGTATAAACACTTCAATCCACATCTCTCAGCCAGGAAATAATGTGCAGTCCCCTAAGGATCTGCAGGTTTTGATGTACCGTGGGATAAGAGACATGGATGGATGAATGTTTTAATTAATTTACAGGACAAAAAGCCACTGCCATAAGAAGCTTCTCCACTATCTAAGATCTTTGTCAACCAGGTGAAAAATGATGGATTTTAATTCCTTTTCCACTTTTGTTTCTCCCACAGGCACATCACGGGCAGGTTTCCTGACTACCCCCCTGAGCACACAGGCGGTTCCAAGGCGATTTTTATTGAAAAACACCCAGAGCAGGTACTGTCCCTCTTTTAACAAAAATATTTCACGAGGTCAGAGAAGGATTTGCCACAAAACATGTCTGCTTATTTAAGCAGCAATTTTTCCTAACTGTAGCTCTAGCTCTCCAAGAGCCTTATGGTTGCAAGACAGGGTTTTTTCCTAGGGTGTTTCCAATCAGGTACCAAAATCTGCTCCCTTTCAGGCTGTGCAGCCACTTAATCACGACTGAAGGTGCTCAGGTGATGGGCAAGAAGTAGAGAACAACAGCAGAGAAGAGTTTCTTATGCAGGCAGGCCTCAGCCTTGATTCACTGCCAAGGCTCATTAGGCAAATTTACCATCCCAGCAAAGGAAGGATCTTAGTTTGCCTCGAACTCGGTTGTTTTTCCTGGTAAATCCCTCTCCTGATCTCTCTGGCTAATGGAAGTGGCTGATAATCTCTTCCTCTGATCATGCAGGGAAAGTGATTAAGCCCAGCTGAAGGCAGTGGTGGGCACTTGGAGCCATCTCCACCCATCCCGATGAGCCAAGCGGGATAACGAGGCTGCTGGGGGAAATCAGGAATCAAGATTTGGCCCCTGAGTGAACCAGAGTGCTGGGCTAGGGCAACTAAGAGGTCAAAACCCGAATTCTGTGGTCCTGAAAGCTCCACCCTTAAGATTGTTGAAGGATTTTTCTGCAACTGGTGCTCTAACATAGGTGCTGTAAAAGAAGAGTTTTACAGAATCTCAGAACGGTTTGGGCTAGAAGAGACCCAAAAATCATTTCACTGCAACCACCCTGACACCTCCCACTAGCCCAGGATGCTCAGAGCCCCATCCAGCCCGGCCTGGAATGCTTCCAGGGATGGGGAATTTTGGATTCAGCCCTCCCTGGGGTCACAGGGACGCCCAGCACTCTCTGTGTGGTTTGTGGGGGTGTAAAGACAGGCACAGAGCACAGCCCCAACCATCAGCTCCCGTGCTCAAAATGCAGGGAAACTGCTGCCAACAGCTCCCTGTGCCCCACTAAAACCGAGCCTGGGGCTTGCTCCTGGTTTTAGCCAAGCTCGGGGGCTGCTGAGCTCAGCCCTGCTGGGCTCTGCAGCCAGGTCCCTCTGCTGAGAGGGGGAAGGAGATCCCCTGCTCAGTTTCCAGCCCCTAAAGCAGGAACAGGGGCCAGAGCCAAGCAGGCTTTGTTGGCTGCTGGGAGCAGCCAGGTGTGTCTGTGTTCTGGCTCTCACACCTGCCAGGTTCAGCAGAAAGGAGGGGAAAGGCCCCTTTATTTACATATGTTACATTCTTATATAATTCTCAACTCCACAAGGGATTGGAGGACATGGCACTTCCTCCCCAATCCCACTGGAGAAAAAAGATGCTCATCAAAGCTCTCATATCACAAAAGGAATGAAAACCAGAAAATACTGTTCAGTAAACATTGGCTATTATTTACATGAAACTGTGAGAAAGAATTCTGACTCCAAGGTTAAAACAGAAGGCTTTAGCAAAAACCAGGGCAACAGCCAGGAGCCACCCAGCAAGGGGAGTTTAAAGCTGGAGAGGGGTTTGGGGAGGGTGATGCTGATGAGAGCTGCTATCACCAAGGATGAACGCAACTCGGGAAGAAAACACCGCAAGGAATTGTTCTGAGCAACCCTGGATATGGAGGTGGGTTCTGGAGAAATGGATTTAAGCTTCCTGTCCTGCTCCCAGCTTTCAGTTCCCACCTTCAGCTGTTCTGTTGCCTTGCCTGAGCATCTGCTTTTTCTTTGCACGAAGAAATGGAAGCCAGAAGCCTGGAGAGGTTGTTTCACTGCTTGTTTTCCCTGCACCCTGGGAAAGAAACTCCTTCCTCTATTTGCCTAACAAATTTTCACTAGCAGTTATCTGATTTTCACTAGTTTTGGGGCCTGTTCTTTCTCCCTTTTTAGCCAGCAGAATGTGTGTCAGAGCCTTAGGAGATCTCCACCACGCAGTTGGCCAGAGAAAGTTCAGTGCAATCACGATTTTACCTGAATGTCAGACGAGTAAAACATCTTTTTTTTTCCACTGAGTCAGCTGCATATTAAAAATCCCTGGGTTAGTTCCACACTGGTCTACTGGGCAGCATAAGAAGGGAAATCCTGGCCCCGTTGAAGCTGATGGGAGTTTTGTCCTTGGCTCCAGGGGGGACAGGAGTTCACCTCTTGTCTATTTTAGCTCCCGTGCAGGGGTTGGTGACTCCCGAGTCAAACTCCATGAAAAATCCAGACTGAACTGTATTTAAAAAGTGAGCATTTTATAAGACTCGGGTAAAGACACTTTGGGGAAAATAAAATACAAATTAATCACTTCACGAACCATTGCTGCATCATTATACATTCTACATTTCTTGATCCTTTGACAACCCTGACCTTACTTGACTTTGGAATGTGGCTGGCCTTCTGCACAAACTGCTTCCACGACATTTTACAGATACCTTTCCAAAAGATGTGCCAAAGACATCCCCAAGCCGAGTACTTGGTGCTTCAGTCAGAAAAATAAGTGCTGTCTCTAGACTGAAAAGAAGCTTTTCTCTACTTTACTGACTCTTCAGGAGAAATTTAACATTCCAGGACGTCGGCATAATCTCCCTGCATCTGTTCCAGATTTCTATCCCTCGTGGTTTTTTATGTTTTGCTCCACAGATAATCATCAGATGTGACAATTTTTAGCTTTGCCCCTATCTCTGCTGCCAACAAAATTACGATCTTTTCCTGTAGTTCATTAAGTCTCATCACCATGACAATAAGCCAAGAGAGTTGCCATTTAGCAGGCACTTCCCCCTCTCCCAGCTCCCCCTCATTTCCAGTATTAAATAACATTCCAAAAAAAAAAAAAGAAAGGTGTCAGAGAAGGACTCAAAGCCTTAAAATATTCTGATTATTTCACGTTAACCATGCAGGAAGAGCAAAACTGTATTGGCCTCAGTTAAATTACACAACACTCAAAATACTCACCTAGAGACAGCAATCCACCTTCCCTAAAAAACCACACCAAAAATCCTGTGTAAAGAAGAAACATTTCCTAGATTCCAACAAAAGGAGATTTGCACTGCAAGATTTTAGAAATATGGTTGAACTGATAGAGAAAAGTCAATTCAACTTTTATAGGGTATCAGTTTAAAGGAAAACATCTTTTCAGCCTTCGAAGAAAATGTTACTGGAGAAGAATCCTCACTGGCACAATAGGAGTCCCAGGAAAGACTGGGAAAAAATACAGAGAGGCTAAAATTCATCTGCTCCCACTGAATGAGCGTCTCTTCCTCAGAATTAAGAGTTTGCTCACTGCTTTCTGCAGCTTCTCAAAAACAGGCAACCTAGCAAAGGAAAGGGTGATGCCTTAGGTTTGAACTTTTATGTTTTTCAACCCCTGTATTGCCCAGTGTGTGACTCTGAGGTTTCTTGTAGCTCGTGAGCTGCTCTCTTAGGCCAGACAGACACAACAAAGCCTCTCTGAGCTGTTCAAGGACACTCGGGCTGTCCTAGGCCCAAAGGTGGAAACCAGGGCTGCAAGAGAGGTGGGGAAATTGCAGAAATTACATCATTAGCTAAAGTTTTAATTGGTGAATTTATGCTGATATGCAAATGGACCAAACCTATAAAAGTGTGAAGAACTCGTGACTCCTTGTCCATCTTGGGGTCCATTTTGGAAGCAGCCTCTGGCTCCCCAGGGTGTGCCTTGAAGGCCTTCAAATAAATCCCTGCCTTTATCCCCTTACTCCTGTCTGGTCTCTGTTTTTAGGTAGCCACTCAAAGCATCAAGGGGAGTCCAAAACAATTTAGGAAGACATCTGCTTCCCTTTCCACTGTGAAGTTTTCTCCAGGGGAAAAAAACCCCTATACTAAAATGTGGGTGAATTGCTGCTAATCTCAAACTAACCTTTGCTTGCCATTCCCTTCCTTTCCTCCTCTTCTGTCAGATTGCTCAGGCATCTCCTTGCAGCTGGAGGGGAAGTGGTTCTGTAGGAAGGAGCAGAAGCCACTCAAGGTTAGATCCATGGGCAGCTTCCCCCAGCTCCCAGCCCTCTGCAATCCCAGAGCTGTTCGGAGCAGAGGTGGGAGCAGAGCTGGAGAAGCTGCAGCAAGGCCAGGCAGAAGGACAAGGACACTTCAGTGCCACCACAGCAGGTTCACATGAACAGAAATTCTGTCTAACCTCTTCCAGCATCATTCATCTGTGCAGAAACACGACAGCAGATCATTCCACTTGCACTTAAAGTGCTGCCTGTAGAACGCAGGGGCACTGCTGCAAAGTGACACCTTTTGTCCATCACACGTGTGCTCACAGGTGTCCTGCTGGATAAAGCCACCCCTGAGATGCTGGGAATGGTTCTGGGTACCCTCTGCAGGCAGAGCACTGAGGAGATTGACAGCTGGGCTGACAATCTCAGAGTCAGACCTGAAACCAGTCAGAATTTACCTGTGAGAATATTACAGTGAAATTCTGCAGTGTTAGTAAAACCCACAGAGAAGGCCAAGAAGATCTCAATGAGAGAAGATGTTCTGGGCACAAGGGGAGGATGTTCTTGTTATGGGACATGGAGAGAGTACGAGGAGGAACTTGTGGATAATATTGCTTGTATAGCTGATTGTTTTACTGTCTGAATGGTCCCTGTTTGTAAGACAGCCTCGTCCTTGTTTGCTAAGCAGCCAATCTTAAATTAGGCCACAGCCATTGTGAAGAGGTGTAAGAACAGCAGTGGAGAAAATAAAGAATCTTTGCACCCTTTCTTGACTATGGATTGCAACTAGTGTGGCTTTTATGTCTGCCTCGACAAAGCCACAGAGCAGAGCAGAGGTGGAGGTGACAAGGTTGGATTTCTGGCTGGGTGGGGGCACTGCAGCAAAGGACACACTCGGAGTGGCTCTGTTGGTTTTGGATACAACAGGCCTGCTGGGACACTAAAAACCCACTCTGAACTCCAGTCAATCTGTTAATCTATCCCAGGGAATGAAATGCTTCGCTGCTTATCACCGCAAGATGTGACCGAGCCGTGCTCGGGGTTTGAATTACCATATTTAATTAAATGTACGAGCCTGAAATGCTTGGGGAGAGCCACTGATGGAACTGCCCTGGCTGCAAAGCACAGCCCTTGTCACTGTCCCCTTCCAGCACCCGGTGATCAGTGCATTCAAAGGTATAACCTGAGAAAACAAGTATTTTCACTGTTACAGGAAACACATCTTACAGTTGGAAATGTTTTATTTGCTTCTTTTTCGTGGTGCCGCCAATATTAGTGGTCCATTAATGAACTTCAATGGATTTTCTGGTTTAGACTCGTTAGTAAATGATCTCAGAATTCCTCTTGGGGACAAGAAAGATGCCTAGAAACAAGAGAATGGTAGAAGCAGCAAATTTTCACCCTCTGCCTTTTTCAGATAACAAAGTATAAATGGCCAGGAACTAAAGATATGGGAATTGATGGAGCTGTACCCAGCTATCAGCTGCTGCTTGCTTGCAGGGATAAAGATTCTGAGCTGTCCATGAGTATCTGTTTTTTTTTGTCACAGTATCTCTATCCAGTCTCCCTCACCCACTAAAGCAATTCAGTCTCTAGCCACATATTGAAATTACACACAACCCAGGGCAGTCTCTCTCAAAATCCATCCCTATAATGATGCCTTAGGTTTTGATTTCTATATTTTTCAAATCCTGTACTGCCCAGTGTGTGACTCTGAAGTTCCTTGTAGCTTGTTGCTGCTCTCTTAGGCCAGACAGACACAACAAAGCCTCTCTGAGCTGTTCAAGGACACTCGGGCTGTCCTAGGCCCAAAGGTGTAAACTGGGACCATGAAAGAGGTGGAGAAATGGAAGAGAGCTAAAGTTTTAACTGGTGAATTTATGCTGATATGCAAATGGACCAAACCTATAAAAGTGTGAAGAACTTGTGACTTGTGGTCCATCTTGGGGTCCATTTTATGGAAGCAGCCTCTGGCTCCCCAGGGTGTGCCTTGAAGGCCTTCAAATAAATCCCTGCCTTTATTCCCTTACTCCTGTCTAGTCTCTGTTTCTGGGTGGCTGGGAGAAGGCATCATAAAAACCAATCTGCCTTACAAACACCAGGACAAATTCATAATCTGGGTCTGAGTGCAGGGGGAACTTCGAGTTGTGTGTCATGAGAAAATTCTGCTTCTGGATGGCTTCAGAAACTGGTCCTGCTCCAGAAAAGCCCTCATGGTTTGGGACAGAGAAATCAGCCCTTTCCTAGTGATATTCTGGGGTAGTCAGCCCCTGAGCTGGAGTCTGCAGGTGGCAGTGCCCTCAGCCCAAATGTCATGGTCAGGAATTCAGAGTGCAGCCAGCTGGGTGTTGTGTTCTGCCAGTCTCATTCCTCCCCGTGTCTTTCAGGTCGCTGAAGAACTGGCTGCCAAAAGGGAGGCAGAGAGACAAGAACAGGAGAAGAATGGAAAAGAACAAAAGGAAAGGCCAGTACCAAAACAGCCGCCCAAAGTTGGAAAGCAAGTAAGGCAATAAAAGCAGGTGGTGAAGCCAGAGACAAAGCTCAGGTGTGGGCAGAGGCTGCCAGGTGACATTAAATGGTCACCAGAGCTCCAGCCTTGGGTTCGGGAGACAAAGAACTGGCTGAGGTTGGTCCCTCTCAGCCTTTCCACGACCTCGACGATTCTGGGGAACTTTTCACCTCTCGTGTTTTAGGAATGGCCACGACTGAGCTCAGTGGGAAGAGCTGATGGAGGTGCAGACTGAAAGGGACATAAATGAGGGCAAAAATACACTTTGGGGCTTTGAGATCATTGCCAGGACAGTCAGACAGGTAACCAAGGGGTAACCAAGCATTCCCACTTCTAATGTGGGTACCGAGAAGTTAATTACTGCCACCCCTTGCAGAATCAGGAATGAAGAGCCTTAATCTCACTCAGACACCCACCTCAGAGCTGGTGGGGATTTCAAACTGATTTTTAAACCCCACTAACCAGCATTTTTCAAACCTGTAAACAAAGCCATGCATTTTCAGCCCACATTCTCAAGGCAGGAGCTATTTTTGTTTCAAATGTCAGTAGCCATCACTTACTGTACAACATACTCCCTGAAATCTCTGAGATAAAGGGCTGCTTTCACGGAAGATAGGCTTCCAAATTATTTCAGGAGCCACTTCACAGAGCAGAACACCTGTGAAACAGAGCAGTGACCACAGGGCATCTTCAAAAGCAACCCAGGCAACAAAAATTGTAGGCTTTTGGTGAAGCAGCAGCTTTTGTTTCTCATTTACTCCGTAGCATAAACAAAAGTTGAAACAATATATATAAATTTTTAATAAGTGTCATTAATCTCCCACTAAATACGTGGAGGAGAAGGGTGAGTTTTCTAGGGCAAAGCTTGCTCTTCACTGCAAGTTTTACACCAATTAATTTGAAGGCCTAACCCTAGAACAAATATATATCAAAAACAGAGATGCTTTTCTTGGACAACATCCATTAATCTGGCCAAAGCTCTCAGAACATCCAGCCAGGAACCTAAATTACATGAATTTGGGAAGCATCAGTCAATTTAATTGGAAGGTAGATACCTAAATGTTAATTTGTAAATGAACATCTGATTTGGGGGTTTGGGGTGGGGTTTTTTTTTCCCCTTTCTAAATGAAAATACACAGCAGGCTGGAGGAGCAAACACATAAATGTTTTTCAAGCTCTTTAGGCCTGATTGCTTAACTTTGCTCACTAGGAAGGGCTGTGCAAACAGGAGATGCTTTTAAGTTCTGGGTGCTCGTGTCCTCAGCCTGTCCCTTGTTTCTGTGGCCAGTTTGCTGGGGGACACTGTCACAGCACTGCTGAAGCTCCTGGAGCTGCAGGGCACCTCCCCCATCTGCCTAAAAACCTGACTTTCACGGGAGAAAATGTGATTCCTTCTTGGTTTTGCACATTTCTGAAGGTAAGAACCAACAACAGCAGGAATGTGTCTGGAATCCCCTCGTAGCCTCTGCAAGGCTGTTTTGAAATGGGGTGAAATAACAGCAGAGAGCTCTGGGGTTTTGTAACTTCGTGTCATTCCCATCTCCTCAGCCATCACAAGTCCTGTCAAGTAAAATTCTGAGCCATTATATCAGGTTCTCTATGGTTCATTGAGAAAGAACAAAGGGAACATTCTCTCCAAGGTTATAGCACTGACAAGGGGGAAAAAAAAAGAGGATCTTAGACCAGCTGAGAAGTATTTGGGAAAGTTCTAACAGCAGGACTCTTATTAAAATAAGTATGGGCTATAAGTCATAGGGATGCAGGCAGAAAAAAGCTCTGCTCCCAACTTCAGCTCTTAAAGAAAACAAAAGTTTGATCCCAGAAGGAAATTTAAGTATTTCTGAAAAGCCTGATAGCAATCTCCACCAAGAGTATTTGATATCAAAGCAACTTCACTTTCTTTGCTCTGCAAGGTGCTGATTTGATTTCCCATCAGGCACCTAAGGAAAAAAAAACAACCCAGGGCTTCATCCCCCACGTAATCCCTGTTTCCAAAAGCAGAACCAGCCTGCACTGCCTCACCCAGTAACCTGTTACCTCACTGAACCAGGGCACAGCTGGGCATCCCCAAATTTCACCCAGGAAGGGCTGGCAGGGAGGCACACTCCTGTCCTTAGTGGAACCTGCCAGCAAAATGCCCACAGGAAATGAGCACGGGGGAGTCCCTGGAGCCCTTCACACCACCCACAGCCACTCAGATTATTTTTTATTATATGTTTGAATAGCAGCAGCATCTTCTCAAGCCGAGGCACAAAACTATGAATGGATTTGCTTCCTGCAAAATGTGTGAAACTAAAACATAACCCAGACTTCCAGCAAGGGGCCTGGCTGGTTTTTCACCTGGAGAAAGCACCCAAAAGCAGGGATTTCTTCATAAAAATCACAAAGGGGCATTTTGTTCTTTACCTGATCTCCTCTATCCTCTCCTCTGCCCTTGATAATTCTGTTTATCCCCTGAACACTGGTCTTCAGTGCTTCAGTTCTCCCCACTGTTGAGTGGGAATCACCTGGTGTGGAGTTGGCTTTGGGAAGCCTCAGAAATAGACTGGGACTCGTATTTCCACATTTCTGCTTAAACTCAAACAGAAATTGCTGCTTCAAGGTGCCTTAACGCATTTAAGACAGAACAAGCATGGACTCAATCAACTGAAAATCAAAAAATACATGAACTGGCTGTGAAGGAAAAGTTATTTTTATTATATTGACTCTTAGGCTGTGAGTTGAGCCAAGAGGGAAAACAGAACAGCATCCTGCAACTGTCCTGTAGACAAGAGAGTGGGTTTGATTAAAATCAATTAAATTGACACAATGATATTATTTATATCAGTCTGTAAAATCACTGAAGCAAATAACTACAATGATTCGTTGGCTTATTTATAACAATCAAATGTTGATGTGTCCTGTTCTATTGAGAGGCTAAAAATGAATAACTCATTTTTAGGCTGGTTTGGGGGGAATTTGTTTGTTGGGTTTTTTAAATAGTTGACACATTTTCCCTCAGAACATCATGGTTAAACCATTTTCTATAAAATACCACGGAAAAATGGTAAAAGAAGGATTCTGCTTACTGCAAATGATCCAAGGATGAACCTCGAAGAGCCACACCCTGTAAAACTGGGAATACATTTAAATAACTGGGGATTTGAGCTCAAATCCTCAAACTTTTCATTATCCTTTACCAAAACAGTTCTTGATGTTCAGTCAAGAAGCTCCTGAGTCTCTTTCAGATGTATTTATAGGGCAGAAGTGATAAATGTATTTAGATTTTGCGTGTCCTTCTGGGCCCAAATTGGTGTAATAATACTTCAATTAAAACCAGCTATTTGATAAACTCACATAATGGGGCTGCAACTGTACCTGCAGGTAGCAGACATGCCCCTAATTACAGGGTTTATTTAGGGGGTTTAGTTTTAATTATCCCAGGAGCTGTGCTTTGTATCTCGCTGCTAACAAGTGGTGTGCAGGTTATTCAGCAAAATCCTGACCCACCTCGTGCTGTCCCGTGTTAATCCACGTTCACCTCCTCCCCAAGCAGTGGGGATCATCTCCCTTTATCAACTATTACCTTCCTCACATTTTGAGACTGATACGAGGTGAAGAAACTTTGATAATTTTCTGGGAAGTTTTCCCCTCAGAAGTATTAATTCAATGAAATTAAAACTGTTCCAGGAAGGTGGCAATGGCAAAAAAAGGAACTGAAGAAAAGGCGAAGTAATTCCATTTAAAGGTTGCGAGTTGCCTACCTAAATGACATTTTCAAACAAGCTGAGGTTTCATTCTCATTTAATTTCATTTCATTTAATTTTGTGACCTCAGTTGATAAAATGCCACCCCTTCTCCCACGGAGCAACCTGGGCTAGTGGAAGGTGTCCCTGCCCGTGGCAGGGGGTGGAATGGGATCTTTCAGACCCTTTCCAACTCATCCCATCCCATAATTCTATGAAACAATGCTGCCAACAATTCCTTTTTTCACTCTCCCCCCACTCTAGGTAGTGGATAACAGCTGGAAAATGGGTCCAAGCAATTTCCTCTCGATACTGGAGGAAGGAAGCTCTCAGTACAAAGGTCAGTAAAAAAGATAACAATTCCAGCTGGGACGTTCTCCCAGATCAGCTTCACCTGAATGTCATTCCTATAAGGTCAAGTAAACTATGGAACATTATAAAAATGAGGATGTTAGATTAAAAAATGGTATTTAGGAAGGGAGGCTCTGAGTACCTCAATTCTTCCTAAGAATCTGTCGAAACCATTGAGCTGATCATGCAGGAAGGGACATTTCTGTGGGTCAAAGTGAACCAAGTAGAAGCAAAGTGCTTCAATTCGTATAAAAAAGGCATTTTTGGATTTTCTGAGGGCAACAAAAATGACATCAGAAGAGCCAATAATTCAAAAGCACAATAGTGTAGATAGAGTTCCAGCATTCATGTTTTCATACCCCTGTAACTCTGCCTGTCCTGTCTCCTCCAAGAGTGAGAACTCATGGGAAGAGTCCCTGGAGCCCTTCACACCACCCACAGCCACTCAGATTATTTTTGATTGTGTGTTTGAATAGGAGGAGCATCTTCTCAAGCCGAGGCACAAAACTATGAATGGATTTGCTTCCTGCAAAATGTGTGAAACTAAAACATAACCCAGACTTCCAGCAAGGGGCCTGGCTGGTTTTTCACCTGGAGAAAGCACCCAAAAGCAGGGATTTCTTCACAAAAATCACAAAGGGGCATTTTGTTCTTTACCTGATCTCCTCTATCCTCTCCTCTGCCCTTGATAATTCTGTTTATCCCCTGAACACTTCAGTGCTCAGCCTGATTCACAAGTGACTTAGCAATCACCTAGACCATGGCCTGGAGGTCATGCACTTGTCTGAAGTGGAAATGGGGTTATTTTTGCTGTGTCTCTGCAGATTCTGTTCTGATACAGTGTGGAAAAATATCCTTTCTGCTCTCCACTCCTCAGAGTGAGCTCCTTGCTGAAATTCCTGGTATGAAAAGTCTCCATTATTCCCTCCTGCTGACAAATTACTGGCGTCAAGTTTTCTGCCTGATTTGAGCTGGCTGGAGAGAAAGAAGGGAACAACTTGCTAAATGTGCATCAGTAGTTTGGCCTGACCTCTGACTCGTAACAATTAGGATTTTCTTACACGTTATAAATCACAGAGCAGCCTTCTGGCTAAAAAAGGAGCTTTTCATCCCCTCTACTCTCAAATACCACATCAGAACTGGGCTGAAGGCAGCAGGAGCTTTAGATAAGGATCAAATCCATCCATACATCTTTCCTCAGCTGGCCAAGGACAAAATGGCACTTGGAACTCCAAACCAGCCGTGGCAAGAGCAGGGTTCCCACCCAGGGCAGGGAAGGAGCAGCGTGGAAGCAGCAGAAGGAAAAGCAGGAGGGGTTTGCCTTGGAGGAACCACGGCTGGCTGGAAGCTCAGCACAGCAGTGGATACCAGAGTGAGGAATCCTAACATCCCAGGGGTCCAGAGAATACTTTGATACCACAGAGACTCCCAAATTTCCCAACTACCTCGTGTAATGAGCCAGGGGTTTTATGAGAGGATGGGGGATTTGTCAGCCAAACTGTATCTGAACAGCAGCACTGCCATTCCCAGCAGGACACCTGCTCTGAGCCCTGCAAATCCAGAACTTTTGGGGGTTTTTCACACACTGAGTGCCCCTGGGATTGCCATTCCCCAGTTAAACACCCACACAGCCCCAGCCCATCCTGCCAGAGCTGAGAGCTCTTGAGGCACAGGAGAAGGAGCCTCTCCTGTCCTGAGCACAACCAGAAACCTTCAGAGTGGGAAAGCTCTTGCAGGCTTCAAAGAATACCTGCAGTTCTGTCTTAGGAAGGGTCTAGAGCTGTGCAGTTACACTTCAGGTGGAGTTTTTTCACTGGTGAACCAGATCTATTTGGTACCACACTTATTTTAGTTAACAGCTGTTAATTCCTCCTCGCAGCACAATCAGAAGCAAATCTACAACAATATCTGACCACAACAGTGCAAGCAGTCTCTTTAATTTTTAATTTTAGGCTGCGTCCATCTCAGTAGCAGAATTATGCAGGAAGAAATAGGTTTGAGTTTGGTCCTTCTACGCTGAGAACTTTTTTCTATTCTTGTGTTGAAATGGGTCACTTGCTATCAGCATTTGCACAGGAGCTCAGAGTAGTGCAGAAATCTTGAAAAGATGGTCGAAGTAACAGAGCTTGATTAAGAAATGTTTGTATCGGGATGAACTTAAAGTCCCTTGTAAGTGTGTCTAAATGACAGCTGCCCAAACAACAAACATCTTTGTTTTTTCACAGCCCCAACACTTAATTTTAAAGTTATCCCATCCCCTGAAACTGGTGCTTTATTCCTAGCTTACTTAAATATTTTTTTTAAATATAGATCAGGTTTGACAAAAATCTAAACATTTCAGTTACAAACTTTTCACTCTGTGTTTTTAACTCCTCTACCAAGCCGGAGCTGCTGCCCAAACTTCCCTGGAATTCCTGAAGCCTTTTATCCTCCCAGAGCTGGATCTGGCAGTTTTTCTAGCTGCTAAACCACACTTGCCAAGCTCCAAAACACTTAATTTAAATGATGTGGCTGGAAACAGCCCCTTGGGGTGACATCTCCCTTCCCACTGGAACAGCCAGAGTTTATGTGGGGCAGAGGTAAGGCTGAGCATTGCCTCCCTCTCCCCGGGCTCTGTTTTTGCAGTGAGAGGCAGCAGAATGCTGGTTTCCCCATTCTCCAGAGCACCAGTTGATATTTATGCCTTGCTCAGTGTCACAGAGGATGTTTGTCTTCAAACACTCCGTGGTGTGGCCAAATACTCCTTGAAGGTGTGGTGATATTCTGTATTTTTAACCAGCCTTCAAAAGATTCAAATCCTTGTGGCAGGAGGGTTCAGAGTGGCCGTTTCAAGAGCAGCTTCATGTTTTAAATAAATACATTGCAGTGATTAGTCCCAAGCTGTTCTCTGAAATTCGGGGGTACTGGGGCTCCCTATGGCCTGCAGAGCTGGGATGCTGATTTAGGAGTGGTCTGGGCTGCCTGTGAGCCCTGAGCTGGCTATGCCTATCAAATCATCCCAAAATAAGCACTCTCTATTTTAGAAAAGGTGACATAAATTTCACTGCACACACACAGGCACAGAAATAGCTCCTGGAGCTGGCTGACCCTGCCTGTAACAAAATACCAGGCTCCCCTGACCAGCCAGTGAAAACATAACATCCTTAGCCTCCTGACCCCCCTTTAAAATTAACTTTGAAACATTTTGTTGATCTATAAAAGAATAACAGAGCATCTAACACCTATGAGTTATTGATCTCTGCACTAAAATGAGGCACCTCTAACCCAGTGGTTAATATAACACTCAGATAACTCAGTGCCAGGTAATAGCAGGGTCTGGGGGGACTCTCCCTGGTTTGTGGGGATTAACCACAAATCAATCTACAAAATGACAACAAACCATTATGAAAAAACAGAACAGGAAAATCTACGGATCCCTCCACGAAAAATAAATACCTAAAGCCTGGTACTCCTGTGAAAACAGAGCACTTGCAACCTGCTGACCCAGTCAGGAGAGTGTTTAAAAATTCTCATAACTCCTTTGCAACGTCCCCTTTTGCCCAAGGCTGGAATTCCAGGCTGGAGGAGCTACCTCATAACTTGGCCAAATCAGCTTCTCCTCCTGAAATATTACGTGACATCTGTCATGCCCTCTGATGACCCACAAGGAATTTAAAGAAATTAAATGGCTGTACTTTGGAGTTTCTTCCATTACCAAAATATCCCCCTGTCCTCCTCCATCCCCACCATTTTCAGTGGTGAAATTAAGACCTCTCACCTGCAAGAACAGTATTTGTAAAACTACAAATCCTCTGCGTGGAATTGGGCCCTGAAAATTTGCTGGGGATGGAAAGAGCAGCCAGTGTTGGATTAACTAAAACTTGGATGTTAAAACTTTTCTGAATTTGTAAAGTGCCTTCAAAGGTACAGGGGAGAATATGTGGTACAGATAAAAACAGATTCACAGAGGAACCAACGTCTTAAAAGTGGAAAACTGTCATTTCAAATCATCTAGAAATTGAATTAGCACATAGAGCTGGAGATTAGCTGTCATTTAGGAAGATACTAGCAGGGCTTGAAATGCAATATATGAATTGTCTTCCTTCAAATTAGCTCAAGAAGTGTGGGAAAAAAGAGGTGTTCCCATTAAAATAAGGCACTTTGCTAATAGCAGAGAGCTCAGATATGCACCGAGCTCGTCAGACTTCATTTAGTTTTCTTTCTAAAGACCAAATTGCAGTTTGCCTCAACAAAAATAACGAGCTGCACCTCAGGATCATTAGGTACTTTATCATAAATAGCTTCTTTTCCATCACCAATTCACAAATTTGCTGTGCCTGGGTGTTAGGTCTTTTCATTACTTCTCCTTTGCACAGCACTTCCAAACAGAGGGGCTGGATCAGGTGGGTCTGGTCTCTTTTGGTAACTGCCTTCCAATTTCTGCATCTGTGTCTGGGAAAACACAATAAAGACGCTCTCACACCTGCCAGGTTCAGCAGAAAGGAGGGAAAAGTCTTTATTATTAACATATCTCACATTCTTATACAATTCTCAACTCCACAAGGGATTGGAGAGCATGTCACTTCCTTCTCAATCCCATTGGAGAAAAAAGATGCTCATCAAAGTTCTCTTATCACAAAAGGAATGAAAACCAGAAAATACCGTTAAGTAAACATTGGCCATTATTTACATGAAACTGTGAGAAAGAATCTGACTCCAAGGTTGTTTTAGCAAAAACCAGGGCAACATGCATCGAGCTTAAAATTCCCCACAGCAAAGCCTCTGTGTGGCCATGCATCCCTCGTGGGTCAGCTGCAGGGTGCTGCTCTGTCCCACCCTCTGTCTCCTCCCTCTCTCCCATTTCCACGTGCTCAGTGCTGCTTTTATCCCTATTCCAGTGCCTCTATTCCCACATTTCAGCCTCCTGGGAATTACTACAAAGGCCAACTCACCAGGATGCAGCAGCTTGAATTTACCATTGGATAACTGAGCCTTGGAGAGTGTTGTCCTGTTTTTTGCTAAGCCTTCTGTTATAACCTTGGAGTCAGAGATTTTCTCACAGTTTCATGTAAATAATGGCCAATGTTTACTTAACGGTATTTTCTGGTTTTCATTCCTTTTGTGAGAAGAGAAAGTTTGATGAGCATCCTTTTTCTCCAGTGGGATTGAGGAGGAAGTGACATGTCCTCCAATCCCTTGTGGAGTTGAGAATCTTATAAAATATGTTAAATGTAAATAAACTTTCTCTTTTCCCTCCTTTCTGCTGAACCTAGCAGGTGTGAGCGTGTCCTTTATTGTGCTTTTACCAGCACAGGGGAGAACAGGGAACTTGGTGGTGTGAATTAACTCCCTTCCTTTGGTCCCCAAGCCCGTGTCGTGCCAAGTGACGCTCATGGAGAGCTCATCCTTCAGGGCAGGAGCCATCCCTGTGCCTCCTTCACAGAAAAGATGTAAGCCCTGTGCTGCTGAATAAAATAAAATGCTGCCAGCGTCGGGCACGGGACAGGGCTCTCAGAGATTGAGAACACTCCAGGCTTTCAGCTTCACAACCTCCAAAGGACAACCTCACTATCCCATTATCCTCCTGAATTCTGAGACCGTTTTGCAGCCCGAGGCAAAAAAAAGAAATCCCTTAACCTCCAGATTTACAGATCCTAACACAACAGGGCTCTGAAGTTGGTACGGGTCCCCAGAGCCTGCTACTTTCATACAGCTCATAATTTAATAAAACCTGCCTACAACTACCCTTTCTTTTGCCTCCAGAAGCAGTCAGAGAAACCAATGGCTTCTGTAACTTTTTCCCCTTTTTTCTTTCTTTTGGAGAACAGTCTTTTGGGAGAACAGAGATAACAGATCGGATTTTCTCCAGGATCACGACCCGGAGCTGATCAAAGAAGGGGAGCGGGAAGAAGTGGAGGACGAGCTCAGAGTGCAGGTGTGCTTACAATAGCAAGAGGACACTAATCACGTGCATTACCTGGGTCTGTTTTTCTCCAGCTGGAAGAACTGGCCCTGGCACAGACCTTCCCTCCTTGCAGAGTCCCTACTGCCCGTTCTGTGCTTTCACACCTGCTCAGCTGAACAATTGGCTGGGGTGATGATGCCTTGGAGGCTACCTGGAAACAGAGACCAGACAGGAGTCAGGGAATAAAGGCAGGGATTTATTTGAAGGCCTTCAAGGCACACCCTGGGGAGCCAGAGGCTGCTTCCAAAATGGACCCCAAGATGGACCACGAGTCACGAGTTCTTCACACTTTTATAGGTTTGGTCCATTTGCATATCAGCATAAATTCACCAGTTAAAACTTTAGCTGATGATGTAATTTCTGCAATTTCCTCACCTCTCTCATGGTCCCAGTTTACACCTTTGGGCCTAGGACAGCCCGAGTGTCCTTGAACAGCAAGCTCAGAGAGGCTTTGTTGTGTCTGTCTGGCCTAAGAGAGCAGCTCACGAGCTACAAGGAACTTCAGAGTCACACACTGGGCAACACAGGGTTTGAAAAATATAAAAGTTAAACCCATCAGTGTTGTGGCAGAAGAGAAAACGGAGGAACAAACACAGCTGTGTTTGTCTTGAGCAGGTCGATGAAGTGATGCAGGAGAAGCTGCTGAAACTCAAGCAGGCTGTGGATGGAGAGACGGGTGCTGGCCGTAAAGCTGCCAAAGGTGAAAAGGTAAGAGCAGCAAGCTGGGAGAACTGAGGGGCAGCCTCAATTCCCTGCCCAGGTACCGTGGTGGTCAGTGCAAACCTCAGGTCCAAATATCAGGATGTCCACCCTGAACATTTAATGAAGCTCAAGTCAGAAATGTCTGAGAATCTCCTCACCTGTGGCTCTTTTCAGGGCCTTCTCCCTTAACTCCCTTTAACTTTTGTAAATATTGCTTAGGACAAGTTGAGCTATTCCAGAGATAAATCACTAGCAGATATTTCAGATTTTCACCCTCTTGAAATCCTTGGATGCAGTCAAACAGCAAAATGGAAGCAATCCCTCTCTTTAAGGTGACCAGTTCAGATTAATAGTTTTCCAAGGAAAACAGGGATCTGGAGGCGAGTGAGTTTCCCAGCTGCTGGCTGTTTTCCCCCTAAATGAGGGCTGGTTGTTATGTTTCAAGACTGTACACCAAAAAAAAAAATCCCTTTGAATGTTTTGATGTAACCTTTCATTTGTCTGTAACACCACATAGATCACACACAGCCAGGTACTCATTATGTTACTACATCCTACTGAAGGCTTGGGGAATTTGCAATTAAGCCAAGTTTATTTAGGCATAAAAAATAGGTTCAACCCCCCAAAACACAGCACATGTCATGTTCACATCTAGTTTTACAGCATTATCGTATGCAGAATTCCACAGCTCGTGGTTCTCTAAATTCCTTACCCAAGCATTTAAATTAGAGATCATGTCAGTGCAAAATAACTCCAAGCTTACACCCCACCACTCAATCAGCAGATCCACTTAAAACCCTCAGGGCAAATGGCCAACCCTAATCTCAGTGCTGTATTTCATTTCTATAATACCTTTTTAGCAAGCAAATACTTGCTGTTGCTCTACTTCCACTCAAATTATCTTTAGAAATGCTCTTTCACCTGACAAACGTGCAGGGACAGTGTAATAACAAAAGACTGGGGCGGCTCTGAAAGCTGATCCCAAATGGATTCTTAAATCTGTTTCAAAAATAGGGGGGAGGGCTTAAGATATACAGACAAAATATTGCAACAATCTTCCCCAAGTTTTCATGGGCAGACACATTTAGATCAGCTGGACAGTGCCCTGCTGCAAAATGCCCCACGGGAATTACAGAGCTTTATGTCAGGGGCTGGGTTGGGGTTTTTTTCCTTCAGTGAAGTGTTGGAATAGCTTAGGGTGGAGGGAGATTATTTAACTTTTATTTCCCCAAGTTGTGCCAGTAGCCTGAGAGAATGAGGCGGGGAGGGAAGTACTAATTAGATAATACAAATTCCTTCAAGATTTCATCTAAAAAAACCCCACCCAAGCCAAAACAGTTCTATTTGAGGAGTGGGAAAGATGCAGTGTTAGTCAAAACACATCTTCCCTGTGCAAAGCCATTTAAAATGCCCATTCAGCATTGGCAAAGGCTTTTTCCAATTAGGATTTGCATAAATATCTCAATCATAAACCAAACCAGTGCATACCTGTGCACACAGCCTGCAGATCTGCTTTAGGAGAATCTGGTCTGGATAATAAGAATAATATGAGCTGGAAAGTTTTGGAAATAGCTCATTAATTTATTATTCAGCAAAAAAAAATCTCTACTTTTTCAAGCCACATCCTAGGTCCCACATCTCAGCAATGCAGCATGAAGTAACTGGTGGTGATTGTTTCAGGTTCTCCTTGTAGCCAGGAGCACGTCTGGAGTACAACGTGAAACATCCCCCTGCCAAAAAAAAATAGGGATATCCTCCATTCTCGAGAGAATTCAACGTTCTTTGGAGAAATCAGACCTTTTCCTGCACTCTGGCAGTGGGCAAAGGGGCACTGAAAGGGTGACTTCTTTAAGAGAACTTTTACAGGTGGAATTTGGTGTCTAGGGACTGTCATCCCAAATTCCTGAAGCCGCGTTTGGCCGTTCCCTCTGTTTGAAGGAGGGATTTCTCCCCCACCTCTTTCTCAGGGAATAGACCCTACCAGAGGTGGGGGTTCTGTGCCTTTCCAAGCCTTAAGGTGAGCAGGTCACAACTCAGGAAATTTCTGTCAAGGCCATATTAAAACCAAAAAATCTGCCTGACCCACAGGAACCAATCTGAGTTTGAAAGTCCCTTTTGTGGAGAATGCAACAAAAACGTTTTGGGAATGGACTCTAAAGGGAAATTTCTCCCTTCCAGTCAGTGTTCCAGACATCTCAGGTCTTAGATTTAAAAAACCAATATATAACAGCTCCAGGCATACCCAGAGCCACTCCTTTACTTCCATAAGTACTTTATCACTGATTCCCAAACCTTCAAATACCACTTACTGCTAAAAGCTGACACTTAACCCTACCAAGAGCTGCTCTTAGAGCTCCTGAAGATAAGAATCCCATTTGCCAGCTCTGTGGAAGAACGAACTTGGGTGAAAAACTTGTTCTTCTCATGCCAAGTGGGTCTCCAGAGCAGCAGACTGGCCTGGAAACACCAAACCTAATTAGATTGCACCAATACTCAGTAAACCACTCTGCTGTTACTGCAGTCACAGATCCCGTGCCTCTTTCCAAGCTGGAAGCTTCCCACACCCACAGACTGTCCCACCTCTACAGCCCAGCACTGACAGGGCATAGAGCAGCAGCCTGGTTAAGAAACACACTTTGCTGGATTCCTGGCATCTCTGATTCCTCCAGATAGCTCCTGGTCCAGGGACTGTCACAGGAGAGGGGGTGAGGATACAACAGAAACAGAGGAACGTGGGCCGGCTCTGCTGTAAATTGCATTTTCGTTCACTTTGCACAGTGGCAGCTCATCCCCTGCCCAGCCAGGCATCACCTGGGACTGGGAGCACTGTGTAGGGACAGGCTGGAAAGGAGATGCCTCTGAGTGAGGAACATGGCAGTCACTGACCTGCAAGTTCCATTTAAGAGCTTATCAGTGTTTTCTCTCCAGCCCATTGTGCTGCTTTTCCTGCTCTGCTCTCCCCAAGGATTTCTTTCCGATCCCCACTGCAGGTAAAGCAATGCACGGGGAATGGACACACCCACACATACATAAAGGCATGGCCAGAATTCAGGGGAAAAAAAAAGAGAGAGACACAGAAAACCCAGGAGAGGGGGACATGAGAACCTAAGTGTGTAAAACCTGCTTCTGGACTGGGCCTCAACACAGCCTTGGAGATCCCTTTTTGGTGAAGCTGGGCAGAAGCAAAGAAAACCACAAATGGCTTGGACAAAACTACTGAAAAGAACAAAGCCATCGAGAACGAGGCCAGAAGAGGAGCTGGGTGAGCACAGAGGCAAGGCTGGGTTTGAGGGCCGTGATTCCCAAACCCTGTTGGATTTCCTGTGACTGCTGCAGATTAGCACCCAGAACCCTGAGAGCTGCAGCCTCCTTGGATGCCATGCCTAAATCCACCAGGGACTGCAGATCAGAGCCCCTCACTCAGCAAGAGTTTATTAATCAGTGGGATGATCTTTGCCTCAGGACTTTTCCAGCACAAGTGTCAGAAGCTGCTTGTTTTATCTCAGCGCTGCCAGAAAAGACTTCTCAACCTGATGCCTTGGTGGCTCCCTAGAAACAGAGACCAGACAGGAGTAAGGGAATAAAGGCAGGGATTTATTTGAAGGCCTTCAAAGGCACACCCTGGGGAGCCAGAGGCTGCTTCCAAAATGGACCCCAGGATGGACCACGAGTCATGAGTTCTTCACACTTTTATAGGTTTGGTTCATTTGCATATCAGCATAAATTCACCAATTAAAACTTTAGCTAATGATGGAATTTCTGCAATTTCTCCACCTCTCTAGAGGCCCTGGTTTACACCTTTGGGCCTAGGACAGCCCGAGTGTCCTTGAACAGCAAGCTCAGAGAGGCTTTGTTGTGTCTGTCTGGCCTAAGAGAGCAGCTCACAAGCTACAAGAAACTTCAGAGTTACACACTGGGCAACACAGGGTTTGAAAAATATAAAAATTAAAACCTAAGACATCAAACCCATGCCCAAATCTGCCCTTTCTCAGCCTCCCACGTTAAGCATCTCACGTGATCCAAGGAATCCACTAAAAAACTACATCAGCTGCTGCTGGTCTCCCTTAAACCACAGCAGCACTTCCCTCTTGTTGCTTTTCCTCAGGGGAGCCATCAAGAAACACGGAGAGGGACTTGTTACAAGAGCACGCAGGGACAAGGGGGAATGGCTTCAAATTAAGGGCAGGGATGGATGGGATATTGGGAAGGAATTGTTCCCTGGGAGGGTGGGCAGGCCCTGGCACAGGGTGCCCAGAGCAGCTGTGGCTGCCCCTGGATCCCTGAAGTGCCCAAGGCCAGGCTGGACAGGGCTTGGAGCAGCCTGGGATAGTGGAAGGTGTCCCTGCCCATAGCAGGGGGTGGGATATCTGGATAATCTTCCAAACTGGCCATTCCGTGATTCCACAATCCTTGGTGGCCGTAGCTGCAGCCAGGACTCGTGAGATCACAGCCAAAGGGTGACACAGATCCTCCAGTTCCAACAATTTCCCTCAGCGAGACATCTGGATACCCTCTCCAGTCCTGGTGCCATTCCAGCAGCAGACACTGCTCTGGAATTTGGTCTGAAATCAGGTTCTTGTCTGCTCCAACCTCTGGGCCACCCAAAACATTTTGCTGAGCCCACACAGCAAGGGAACCCACCCCGCTGGGCACGGCAGACAGCCCTGTGTCCCTGCCAGCTGAGGCAGCTCACTCCTGGGAGTCACCAAAGCAGAAAATCACCACCTCAAAGGATGGCTACACAGAAGCTCCACTGACATCTCAGAGAGAGGAGCGGGGAGATTTCCACTAGAAACGACGAGCATGTTCACATTCATTAAACATTATCATTTTCTAAATAAAAGCCGTTCCCAGTAAGACATTTTGGAGGCAAGCCACTGTCTACAATCCGTACTTGCCCTTATCGCGTCTCAGCCCGTGCCAAATTCCCCACAAATGCTGTTGTTAATTAGGAAAACACATTTTTCCTCCACGCAGTTCAGTTTTGTTTTGCTCTGGAGTTACTTTATTGGTGAAGCTGCCTTGAGGACAATACCAGTTGGCCAATAAATTCAGCATATGTTTAGTGTCTTTACACAGGTTGAAACGAGCTTTTCTTCCCAGTCAGACCCCAATATATGTAATTTCTGGCTTGCTGGAAGAGAGGTTAAAAAGACAAAACGGGAGGAACAGCAAAAATAAACCAGTGACAGCCTCAATATTTCCTCAGTCGTTAAAACAGCAGGGCAGATGCTTTCTTCTTCCCATTCCTTTTCTCCAAAACAAAATCCCACTGGCACATTCTGATGAATATTTGCTGCCAAACTTATTCACGTAAAGAAACCCAAAGCTCAGTCCTGTGAATATTGAGTTGTTTGCATTATCCTAACCCAAAACTTAAAAACATCTCCTTTCCCCAGTTAGCTGATCCATACAGTGCTGGGTTCAGGCTGCATTTTCATCTGGATTATCTTTGTGGCATCATAAACAGCAACAGGTGATCGAACCACAGGTTATTTACGTTGTGTCTATGCTTGAAAACCTAAAATTGATGCATTCCTGAAGGCTGCCAATCTACTCCACGGAAAAGCCCAGCATTTTCCAGATAATTGGATAGGATTTTTTAACTCAACAGCGCAGTCTCCAGAGCTCTGCAGAAGTATTCACCATTATAAAAAAAGCTGAGTAAATGACTGTATTCCCAGGAAAGCGAACATAAACTTTTGGAAAGAATAAGCTGTCTTGTTCAACTAAGCATTTAAGCACGTGCTTAAATTTAAGCTGCTGGAGAAATCCCCTGGTGCACCAAGGTTCCTGAGTAAACAGCTCCACTGAAGCAATCCTGAAGTGCTTTGCAGGACTGGAGCTCAGGCACCACTGGTGGGCACAAACATGGATTAATGATGCCCTCTCCTAATTATCCCCGACCGTATTTATGGCTCCTGAGCTGTAATTAATGGAGGGGCTTGACAAGCCCGAGTCACATCTTCCTTATTTATGTTTGCCATGAGGTTTTTTGCAATATGTAAAGAATCGAGGCACGCGAGTCGAAATCTTTCCGTGGTGAAAGTGTGGGGAACATATGAAAGGAGCAGGTCGTGTTTTTCTGACCTCTTCCAGCTTCTTCCCTGAGGAATTAGGGAAGAGAAGGATGTCCAGTGGTTAGGAGTAGCCAGAGTCCCAGGAGCTTTTCCCCTCAGGGAACCTGCTTATATATTTTACTTCCAAATATATGTATATTTTTTAAAAAGGCATAAACAGTCTCTGGAGCAGCTACTTGGACCCCACACCCTTTTCCTTCCTGCTTCCTTCTTGGGCAAGGGCCATATCCCCCCCTCACCCACAGAACTGTGCTCCAGAAAAAGCATGGAATAAGAATCACACAATTGGGAAAGGTCTCTGAGATCATCGAGTCCAGCCCTTAACCTGCCCTGCCAAGGCCACCACTAAACCGTGTCCCCAAGTGCCACAGCCACACAGCTTTTAAACCCCTCCAGGCTTGGGGATTCACCACTGCCCAGGGCAGCTTTTGCCAGTAAAAAATAGCTGTCTAATATCCAACCAAAAGGAAGGAGAGGAGCTTTTTCCCGTGGAGCAAAATGACCCTGGGATGCTTTCCCAGGTAGCCTCACTGGAAGCAGTGGGACTGCTGTTCATGGGGATGGTTTCTCCCTTTCATTCAAACATTCAAACACTGGAACATCGGCTCTTCTGGCCCTCACTTTGCTGCAGCACATTCAGAACTATTTATCTGTGCCAAAGTCACTAATTCCTGCCTGGTTTTGTGGTCCTCAGGGAGGAAAGGCAGCCGGGAAGAGAAGGATCCCTGAGATGGAGAGAGATCGGACTCCTGACAGGTAAAGAGAGAACCTCTCTGCATTAGATCTCCAGTATCAACCTCGGTTTTCCTCATCTTCACCAACAAACACCAATTAAAATCCCCATTCTGCTGCTGCCCACCACCAGGCCCAGTCCCACCACCTCCAGGCAGGTTCATTCCAGTTTGCAGAGCTGAGCACACGCAGCATCTCACAGGATTTTGGCCCCGCGCGCCCCTTTCCCCCATCCCTGCAGGTGCAGAGGCACCTGGCTGCTTTGGTTACTGTCAGATTTTCCATCCCAGCTGCAGCCTGATAAGGGAGGCTGCAGACAGGCCCCTGCACTCTATAAATCCCCCTTCATGGCTGAGCTGCAGTGTACATGTCATAAATCAGTCTGAGGGATCAGCAGGAGCCCCGGCCGCTTCTTGCGGAGCCTCGCTCTTTGAAGCAGCCTTATTTCATTTGGAGGATCTGAGAGGATTTCTTCTTCTGAGCTGACATTTTCAATGGCAGGGATGTGTTCCCTGACAATCCTGGCATTTTTCACCTGTGCACACCACACAGAGGTGTCACCACAGGGACCAGGGGCTCCAGGAGCAGGGCTGGTGACAAACACCATCAGTGGGACTCACCCCACAAACCCTTTTGTGCAAGAACAGCAAGACCTGGACTCCATCATTTGGGTGCTGGCAGCACACAATCAGCCACAGATCTCTTTACCTGCTTTAAAATATGAAAAAACCCTTCACCCTCCAAGCAAATATTTAAAATCCATGTCTCATGGATTATAACAGAGCAGGAACTCTCCTGAAGAACAGTGCCAAAGTCTAATAAGAATGCTTTTTAATGCTTTTTTCCCTGCTTTTAAAGCTACTCTTGCACATCCCTGCTTCTTTATATATAAACTTTACATGCAGCCAGCTGAAAACACGAGCTTTTTAGGAGCTGACTTTTTATCTGGCACCTTGGCTCCGTGCTTTGCTCCTCCCTGCTGAGCATTTCAGAAATAACCCGGAGAAGGGATGAATAACTCAGATTCATCTCCGTTTTGGCCCAAAGTGGAGGGGGCACAGGGGGCTCCAGCCAGCAAAGTCTGGTCACATCACCCTCCCTTGGAGGAGACTTGGGATGTGCATCATTTAACTGGCACAGTAAAAACAAGAAACCAGGAGAAGTAGAAGTCCAGCTCCCAGCAGAGCTGCCAGGTTAGTCCCATTCCACCTTCTGCCTGTTTTATGATGCATTCCCAACATAAAACCACTGAGGATGAAAGCAAGAGTCAGAGTGCCAAAATCACCCCTGTTGAAGGGGCATTAAATTTGGGATTTGCTTACTGCTACTCCTACATTAATTGTGCCACTAAGACTGCATAAACATAAAACTCTTCGGCTGAAATGGAAAAAAAAAAAGGCTGCAGACCTCAAATTATACCTGCAGGTTTATTAGCCAGCTGAGAGGCACTATTAAATATATTTATTGTAGCCAGACCAGGACATCCCAATTAAGATAGGTGAGAAAGAATAATTGAGGGGAAAGAATGTGGAAAGTGTACAAGAATACTGAGAGATCTAAAATGATTCAAATCAATATTGTTTATGCTGTCAGTACACCAATAATTCCCAAAAGGTTTATTCAGTTTATGTCATCCTTGAAGCAGTGTCCATCTATAGAGCCAAGTGCCATAAGTGTCGCTGAAATTAATACCTAGAACTCCAAAAGAGAGCTTGGAGAACATCCACGCCAGTGGAAAAGCACACACAAATTTCAGTGTTTTAACTCCTTCATTATTGGGAGCTACTTCCAGCCACGAATGGAGATAGGGAGAAACTTCCCCTGGGAAAGTTCTGCCCATTTCATGGAATCCCAAAATGGTTTGGGTTGGGAAGGGACCTTAAAGCCCATCCAATCCCACCTCCCACCATCCCAGGATGCTCCAAGCCCTGTCCAGCCTGGCCTTGGACACTCCAGGGATGGGACAACACTTCCAGGGAACGTTTTTGCCCCACACCCGCTTTGTCCAGCGTGACCACAACGCTGCAGGTGGTGGAGCTGAGCGAGGCATTCCCAGTGCCTTCCCGGGGAGATGAGGCTGTCCATTGCCAACACAATAAATTCCAAGAAGAATTAATGAATTAGTACTAATTGGAGAGCTAAGTGAATAGGTATAGTAGTGTTAGGATTGCCATTATTGTGTAATTTAAAAATAATTTCCCGGTAATTGATATTAATGAATGAGTCCATTACACAAGTCATAACTGATCTGGCATCACCTGGAAATGGGTAAATGGAGTCAGCAGGAGAGGGGGACACAGCGTGGGAGGGAGTGAAGGAGATTCCTCACCACCACTCAGAAAACTGTGCTTATTGATTTCACACTGACGGCACTAATCACCGCGACCTCCGAGCCACAGAGCGCGTTTACAAAGCTGGGCAAACATAAATAACTCTCAGGCTGGCTCAGTTCTGAGAGGACTGAGCTCTTCTGAGGCTTTCTGAGTGATGTCTCTTGCCTGCAGGACCATTGAGTCCCTGTACCAGGAACTTGCAGAAGCAGGATTGCTCATCAAAGTCAAGAACGTGAATCTCTCTGACTACATTGGTAAAGTACCCCTTTTACAGCTAACGGGGTGTTTGATCTAACCAAACCTCCAGCCATTCCACCTCCACCGACCCCTCTTTCCAGTCGAGACCGAGTTAAAGAGTCGCTGCACTTTCAGGAATTTGAATATCTAAAGGCAGGTATGCAAATCAAGTCTGTCTCTGCAGGGTGCTCAGGGCCTTTCACTTCTGCTGCTGCAGCCAGGACCTGGTTGCAGAGCTGGTGTTTCACTCCAGGCACCAACGCCTTGAATGGTTTTGGGTGCCACAACCACTCTGAGGTGGAACCAGAACATCTTTTAAGGAGCCCTTGCCAGGCCGTGGCAAGACAGGGCAAGTCTAACAGAGCAGGGGTCATAATCCACGCAGAATATTTCCCAGAGAGCAGCAAAAATTGTACCTCCAGCTTTTGGTCATTGGGCAGAGAAGGCTCACCGCCCTTCCCTGCACTCCCCCGAGTGCCCACGAACTTTGAGCAGTGCTTTGAGGCATATCTGGCCCTTCATTTGGGTAAGATGTGTCTCTGCCCAGTTCTGCATTTCACACTCCTCTTGTCTGGTTTCTGTTACCTGCAACTGCAGCCAGACCTGCTTATCTCTGCTCTACACAGAAAAAAAAGGGGTAAAAAAACCCCAAACCCCACATTTTCAGATTTCAGAGGGGTCTGACACCACGTCCACAAATATTTGGTGGCACACAGTGAAATCACAGCAGCTTAGCAGCAGAAAAACCCCAGGATTCAGTAGTTCCAAGGCCATGGTTTGAATTTGCAGCCATCCAGAAGCAGCAGTGCCACCGGCTGATAGGCCAAGTCCAAGACAGAAAAGACAGATTCTCTCCTACCACCTCCAAATGCCATATTTATATAAACTCTTAGAAGCAGGAGTTCAGCCTCCAGAGCCTCTGCCCATTCCTCTGAAGAACTGTTAATTCTCTAAATTAACAAGTGTCCCATCCATTTCATGCTCATTAAAGACCACAAAGTAAAGGAAGATTTCCATTCTTCCTTTGTTCTCCCAACCCACCAAGGTCACTTTTGTCCAACAAACATTCCCCCAGCACATCTCCAACAGGTTTTTTAAATCCAGAAACACTCTTTTGAAGGGTCCAAGGACACAGTGGACACAAGGGTCCAAAGCCTGCAGAGAAAGAAGTCCTCATCTGCTCAGCCTTCCAGGGCTGAAGCCTAAGGAAGGTCACTTCCAGTTCCTGGGGAAAGGACAAAGAGTGGAACTGTGCTGCCAGTAAAGGCACCGAAATGTCCCCCCTCTATGACAAACTGACATCACTGAACTAATTTTCTTGGTGACCTTATCTAAATTAGTCAGAGAATATCCACTGTGATTTATGTGCAGTTGCAATTAAACCCTTTGATGCCTTCTAATTAAATCTGTGAAGATTAATTCCTATCCCGTTCTTTTGATTTCTCCTTAAATAAAAGATAAAACCTGAAATGAATTTTATTCTTCAGAGGGGAGGGGGGCAGTTGCACCAGGGCTTGTCTGCCTTTTTGCCCCCAAATTATACCTCCACTTTTTTAACCACTGCTAATTTACCTCTGCTCCAGAGGCCTCTTGCCCTCTGCCTTTTATCTCCATTAAAACATAATATATTATTATTTTTCAATGATAATCACCATAATGACGTGTAATTTATGCTAAAAATAATCCCTGACTACATCACAACTGGTTTTCCTCCTTGTGGCCCATCCTCCTGGATCTTTGTTCTCCAGCATGTCTTGGATATGGACTTTGACAGGGCAAGCAATGTGATTATAGCTCTGTAACCAGAGCCAAGGCAAGATTAAATCGTTTCAGGTCACATCGGGGATTTTTTAGTTTTCCTGGGTTGTTTTGTGGAGGTTTTTTTGAACAAAAAGGGGGGGGAAAGAGGTGAACTGCAAAGCAGAGAGCCCCACCAAATGAGGTGACACACGCTTACACGTCTAACACAGCGAGGAGCTGAGATGGGACCCGGCCAGGGAAAAGCTTGTTAAAATAGCTTTTCCCCCTTTTTGAAATCCTTCTGAGAGCGCACGGTTCACTGGGATTGTAGCCCTGCAAAATCCCAAACCCAGGAATCCTTTGCCAGCAGCGTGATTTATGGTGCTGCTAATGATTCTCCTCCACAAAAGTTTCTTGAAAAGGTTACTCGAAACCGTCTGCTCTCTGCTGAACAACTTCCACAGCCCGTTCAGCTTAAATTTTCCTTCACAGTCCACCTTCCTCAGGGCCACGTTCCACCAGAACATTGCCCAGCTTGAGTCGCCGAGCCTGGGTTTGCTGAGTGTGTGTTACATCCCAGTCCTGTGGCAGCTCCTCGTGCCCCGAGCTGGGCTTTTTACACCACCAGTGTCACATTTATGGAGCTCCTGCTTCCTCCTTACAGGCTACTACGACTGTCTGAGGAACATCCCTGGCCAGGCAGGTGTCCAGCCCATGCCCTCCATCCCAGAAGTCAGGCAGCTCGTGACGCTCTACGGAATATTGCCCTTGGGTAAGAGCTTTGCTCCCTGTCACAAACACAGGCTTTACTGGCTTTGACAGGGCTTGATTGCCTGTATTCCGAAGCGTTTTGCAGCCTAATTGTTTTGCAGTGAAGCCTTGGGAGGGAAGGCTGGGTTATTTTAAGAGTGCAGAAAGGATCGTGCCAGGGCAGGCCTCGCCTCCCCAGCCCATCTCTGTCTGGTGAATGGCAGCACACGAAGGGGAACTGCTGGGGAAAGATAATAGCTGAAACAAGCTCCAGTGATCAGAATTAATCAAGTTAAGGGAAGGGCTAAGGTTGCAATTTACCTTTTACAAGCTGGCTAATGTTACTCGGCGCTGCACAATGCAATCGTTCAAGGAATTAGGCCGGATACTTTTTGTTGCAGAGAACACTCGTAAATGCCCTTGCAGTTTTAATGCCAGGCTTAGCCAATGTCTAGCAAGGCTTTGCTGGGTCAGGTTGTTTGCTTTTAATGGAAAATCTATCCCGTATTACTCGGGAATGGCGTTCTGCCAAACTCCAGGGATTGCAAGAAGTGCCTGTCTCCAGGGCCTTCACTCAAACCCTCGTTTGCGCCCCTTTCCACTCCTGATTGGATTTTTCAGCCTCAATACTTCACTTGCATCCTTTTCCATTCCTGATTGGATCTCGGGGAGATTTTAACCGGGCATGTCCTCCCCCAGGCTGTGTCAGTGCCTGCTCATCCCCTTTAGAGGGCAAAATCACCAATGCCTGTATGCCTCCCATCCTGGAAAACAGCAAAGCTGACACAGAACTTCTGCTTTCCCCTCCTTCCAAAGGAAGGAGGTTATTCCTTCAGGTTCTTCTCTCTTCAGCCTGGATGGGGCTCTTCCCACCTGGAACAGCCTCAGCTGGTTTGGGGTGAGCCCTCAGGGGCTGGCTGTAGATCTGACTGCAATCAGCTGAGAGAGCTCAGCAGTTACCCCTGTCTGCACAATGTATTTCACAAATCCCAAAACTCCTCCAAAGCTGAGTTTTAAGACCATCTAATCTAGGGAAATCAAGCCCTGAGACACCCCTTAATCAAGAGAACCCATAAATTTTCTGCCATTTATACAATTGGCAAAAATTCTAGGGAGAGGAGACCCTGGACTAGTTAAACAAACAAAAGGTATTTGCAAGAGCAGTTTGAAAAATGCCTTTGAGTAACAAAAGATATTACGTGAGTCAAAAAAAAAAAGCACAGGAATGGTTTCACCTTTGGGGTGACACATTACGGATGATATTTCACTTAACTGTTCTCCAAACTAGTTCATCATGAGATAATTGTGTATCATAGAAGTGAAAGTTTTTCTCAAAATAGCCACCTGATGGCAAAGAAAGCCCCAGCTTAACTGGCATTAAGAAAATTATAAGCAGCTGAAAGGAGAAAGAATAGTAGAAGCTATACTTCATCTTTAACACAGAGGAATCTGCTGCTCCCCTCCTCATAAA
Source organism: Platysteira castanea (assembly GCA_013397175.1). Taxonomy (NCBI): domain Eukaryota; kingdom Metazoa; phylum Chordata; class Aves; order Passeriformes; genus Platysteira; species Platysteira castanea. The sequence goes on from VYXC01005076.1 coordinate 87,324, forward strand.
TCTATGTGGAATAGTAATGGATTGGTATGGAATGACCAAATATTAATAAAGCCTGGGTGGCTGACAACTCCCCACACCGTGCTGGAGTCATGGCACTCGTCTCTGTGCTGGCTTCACTGCCATTCATTTGGGCTGTTAAACCAGCAGGACACAGATAACCACCCTGATTGGATTTGTTTTAAATACCAGCAGTCCCCATTTACCCCCAGGGCTTCTGCAGGCTGGGGCAAAGGCTCCCTCTGCAGCCCATCCCCTTTGGGGGCAGTTTCCCCCTCACAACCTGATGGACACCAGCCAGAGAGACCTCCAGATGTAGCAGATGCTCACACAGCTTTTCAAATCCACGCAGGCAGCACCACTATTGACACAGGACATCTTTAGGCATCCAGGCAAAGCGGGCTTGGACTCCCAGTGGGCACGGATAAAGCATTTGACATTTCCTGCTGCTTCCACCTCTGGAGGTTCAGCTGTCCCCAGTACATGTGGTGACAGCTGCAGGGAAGACAAGTCCCATCCCCATCAACCCCCTAAATTTGTCTGTGCTCGTGTTCTCCCAGTGCTAGGCTCTCCCAGGTGATGGATCTTATTTGTCACAGCCCAGGATGAATTCACCTGGAGCAGCCGTGGAGACAGAGCTGGAAATGCTGAGCAGGGATTGCTGCAGGCACAGCGAGGGAAGCACAGCAGCCCTGGCACTCGCGTTTGCTCTGGTCTCCAAATCATTCTTTTAGCTCACATCGGTTTGAAACTGAAGTTTTCTCATCAGAAGGCACAAATAAGGGTGGATGAGCCTTGCTCCAAACAGAGATGTTAATTCTGCTGGGCTCGCAGCTCTGGTTATACAGAGTTGAACTCAAGAGCACTCCTGCCACAGTAAGGAAAGAATTAATTCACGTTATCAATTATTTACGGTGAATAAAAAAGGAGGAATCATTCCATTACCTTTATGGCAGATTTAAATGAAAGCAATAACAGTGCCTTATGACTTTTTACAGGTTCCCAAACCGTCCATGAGAATGCTCCTTTGGTGAAATCCCTGCTGCTGGCGGGACCCGCTGGTGTTGGAAAGAAAATGTTGGTCCACGCCATCTGCACAGAAACAGGAGCCAACCTCTTCAACCTCACTCCTTCCAACATTGCTGGGAAATACCCAGGCAGGGATGGCCTGATGATGATGTTTCACATGATTCTCAAGGTATGCTGTGTCTTGGGGAATTCTCTACAAAGGTGGTCTGGTTCTTCTGTGGGACAAACAGGGAATTGTAGTTTCTCCGTAACAAGGAACAAACACGCCTTGGGTAAAGCTGCTCAACCCAGTTTGAAATTCCTTCCCTGCCTTCACATGTTCAAAACATCAGGGGGAATATTTCTTCATGGAAAGGGCTGTCGGGGGGCTGCCCTGGAGGTGGTGGAGTCCCCATCATCCCTGGAGGTGTCCAAGGAACGACTGGACGGGGCGCTCAGTGCTCTGCTCTGGCTGAAAGGAGGTGGTAAGTCAAAGGTTGGACTTGATCTTAGTGGTCTTTTCCAACCAAAATGATTCTGTGACTCTGTGAAACCACTTGTTGACAGCCAGGGTGTGCAGCTCTACAGAGGATTTAATGCCCCTGGAGAAATCACTGGGAGCAGCCATATTTTTCACATTAAGATTTATGGGAGCTCTGTGTTACCTTGAATATGAAAAGCAGCACAGATAAAGAAAATTCTGTTCTCTGTTTATGTGCACATCAGCCAGGAATGCTTGCCATGCAGCATTTAATCAAATGCTAGGCTGGGGGTGGTCAGAAATTTCCTCTCTGGGACTATTGCTGGACAAGAGCTCTCTCCCCTATATTGCTCTCCGTTTACTCATCAGCAAGCTCTTCAAAAGGAGGAATCCTGCTTCAGGATTACAGAACAGAAATGTATGAGAAGTCTGGAAATGAAAGCAGGCATATGAACTGTGAAGAACACAGCCCAAACCCTCCTGAAAAAAAAAAAGAATTTAAAAAGATACTATCCTGACAGGATTTCTTCCACATTCTAAGTCCTCGGCATTTCTGCTCCAGATGGGAGCTGGTAAACATTTCCAGACCAGAAAAAAAAAGTAGGAAAAAGCCAAACGTGGTATTTTTCCAGTGCCCTTTGGTCTACTAGAATTGGCTTTGCTGGGGATTTATCAGCTGTATTTTATGGAATCCAGTCTTAGAGCAGGTTTTGTGACAGGTGCCTCCGTGCCCAGCAAAGCCACGTTTCACACTCACGACCCCGGTGCCAAGGGAGGGGTGACAAGGCTGTGATCACTCACACCATCAATGCTGGGGCACTGGCACTGGGCCTGGCACTCCCTGACACGATTTAAGAGTTACCCTGAGCTAACAATCCCTCTCCTCTGCACGTTTCACCTTTCTCCACTTCATTTCTGTGCCCTCATCAGTGGCAGAGCTCAGGTCTGGCTGCAGGCACAGCACACGCCGTCCTTGCCCTCGCAGAGACCCTGCTAGAGCACAAGGACTTTGAGCACAGGAGAAATGAGGGGAAGATTTTTTTACTCCTGAGCAAGGTTCCAGCTGAAGATAGCAAGGGTTTTTTTTGTATTACTTGAAAATAATATGTACGCTAAGAGGAGCATGAATAAAATGTGTATTTCTACACGCTGATGTGTAAGTACAGACACGCATCATGTACACGTGTGCCTATAGGTACCTACAAACCCTTACATTTTTCCACGTGACTTAAAAACAAATGCAAACACTCTCCAGCTTCTTCAAAAGTTCAAAATCACCAAGATTATTCCTGTACTTAAGCTCTTGCAAAAGACAGGGACATTTCAGTGAACCTCTGTGAGTTACAGGGATGGAGTTCCTGACAATCCCATGGAATCAGGGCTGTCCAGGCACCTGCTTATCAAAAGGTGACTTATTCCAACTGCAACAGCAGCACTGCTTCAAACTCTGCTGCTTTAACAGCACAGCCAATGGCACGGCACAGAGTTTCTCTTTCCTGCATGTTCAGTCCTTCCCTGGGAGGGTGGGCAGGCCCTGGCACAGGGTGCCCAGAGCAGCTGTGGCTGCCCCTGGATCCCTGGCAGTGCCCAAGGCCAGGTTGGACAGGGCTTGGAGCACCCTGGGATAGAGGAAGGTGTCCCTGCTCATGGCAGGAGGTGAGACAAGATGGTCTTTAAGGTCCCTTCCCACCCAAACCAGTGTATGACCCTGGGACACAACACTGGCCTGTGCTAGCATCATTCAAACCCACTGTGTTCAGTGTTCATTCCCAGTTCCTTTGGTTGTTTCAGCTGTCCCACCACGTTCTGTCCCCATGGCTGAGTCACCAGTGCATCCCCATCCACTGAGGACCTCAGCTCAGATCCTCCAGGTTCTCAGAGCCAGGCTGGAAACAACCCTGCACACACACAGGCTCTCACCTCACAATCCACCTCTTTTATTCCTGACAATCCCAAATGGGCCTCACTTCCCCTCTCTCTGGTCCTCAGGTCCATGCAGCACTAACTCAGCCAAATACCTGCCTGTATCAGCAAGAATATAGCAAACGCTTTAAAATAATTAATTATTCTCTGTTATTGGGCATTTATGAGACCACTGTGTCCAGTACTGGGCTGCCCTGTTAAACACAGGCCTTGACAAGCAGCTCCAGAGGAGAGCCACGGAGATAAGGGGGCTGAAGAGTGTGAGACACATCTGGACAAATCCAGCTGTTCCAGGCCAAAACAAAGCTGGAGTGAGAGGGAGTTTAACTGCTGTTGTCAGGGGCTTCATGGGATAATACAGAGAACAGAGCCAGACTTTGCCCAGAGGGGCACAGCGATGGGACAAAAAGAAATGGGCACAAGCAGCAGCAAGGAAAATAGTTTATGTATTAAGGAAAAAGTCCTGCAAGGAATCAAAGGACAAGCAACCTCCTAGGTCCTGATTTGCAGCAATTTACTGTTACCCAAGCTGAGGAAAGCACAGAGGCAACAGACACTCAAAACAAATTCCTGGACAAAAGAAAGCTGAACAGTGGTAAAATCTGATTACTGGGATTATTATAAGACTACACTGGGCAGTGGCACATGTGACAGATAAACCAGTTGGTATCCTGACATTCCATATTTAATATTCCCAGCTCTCAGTCTTCTCTGACCCACCCAGCACCCCTCATTAGAGGGCCCTGTGTGCAGAGACCACTGAAAATTCCCCCCCCTCTCCATAACCAGACACTTCTGGGCAGGTTTTTTGGAAACAGCAACTGTTGTCAAGCGAGCTTTGTGCTCCAGCTTCCCAGAGGTGCCTTTGTGGAGTTCGTCAAGCAAAATACAGACCTTCCACTCCGAGCTGTGAGTGAATGACAGGAAACATGACAGTTCTTTCCCTCTTATCTCATGATCCACACAACCACGGTTAAACACCAGGATTTAGCAAATAAGGATTAATGGTGCTCTGTGATAAAGGTGAAGTCACCTCACACTTTTGATTACCTATCCTATGTGCAAACAAAAGAGTTTCTGTAAGGAAAGGAAACTCTGGAGAGCATAAAATGACCATTAGGAAACTTTTCCTTCCATGACTGAGTGTTGGCTGCTGGCAGTTGTTTCGTGGGAGACGCCCTAAACAAGTGAATAGGACTGGGGGGAAAATGAAACTTTAATTTGTTTCAGATGCCAAAAAAGCCAAATTCTTTTCTTCCCCCCCTCCCTTTTTCGGGGAGGAGACTTGCAGGAGACACAGCAGCCTTGATCCAAGAGAGGCCGGAGTGTTACTCCAGGCAGGCATTTTAATGTCACACGGAGGAAATGACTTCTCATACCAGAGCAGGAAAACACCACCATTTCAATCTGCCTATTCAGAGGAGATGTGAGGGAGATTGATATTGAATAGGAAAACTATTGAAAGAGGCTGCAAACACCAAGCTTGAGCATTTGTGTTCTCCATAAAGCCACGGCAAATCCCGCCAGGTCAGCTCTGCTTCGGAGAGAAAGGGGAGGATCTGTCTCCAACACTTCCCAGAAATCCTCCCCCCCAAAACAAAACTCACCCTTCAAGCATGAACCAGAACATGCTGGAATATTTCAATTAAGCCCCATTTCCCAGCCTGGGCTGCAAGCAGTCGTTTGGCTCTCCTATGTCCTCATAAAACATCACCGAGGTGCAACAGCTCGTGGAAAAGATGCAAGGAAGGGCAGCAAAGGATGCATGGAAACAAAACCAGACCCAGAGAGGGTCGAGGAGAGAATGCACAACTCAATGACACAAAAACACAGGCAGCTGGAGGGGTTAATCACTACCAGAGGGGCACAGCCCCTCTCAGGGGGTTCATCCCCTGTGCCACGGCCGCAGCAGCACACAGAGCACATTGTGCCCAAATCCACACATGGGGAAACCTTCTCAGTGCAGCACTGACCAGGCTAAAGGTTGGGGGAGAGGTGGCCAGGAGGAGATGCCAGCAGGGAGGTTGTGGCTGTGCTGTGCAGGGCAGCGAGCTCCAGAAATATTTCAGCACCATCAGTGCTGGGGGACTCTTATCAGGCAATTTGGGTCTGCTCTGTAGCAAGTCAGAGCTGGCTGTGCAAGTGTTACACCAAAAAAAAGGGATGTGATGGAGTGTATTTAAGATTAAAGGATACAAGCCCAGCATTTAGAGGCAACAGAATTTTGAATTCTGCCGTTCATTGATTTTTTTTTCCCCACTGCTTCACGTGCATTTGTTGGTGACCACTGCTGTGTTGTCCCTTCAGCCAGACCATTCTTCTGGCAGGTTGAAGAGCCAGGTACAGCCTGTCCTGGTACACTGACAGAATTCTCTGGGTGTTTAGCATTTCCATGCCACACAGGACTCTTCCACTACAGCTAAAATTCGGGAACATTTCAGTGAGTCTTTCTTCCAGCATCCAAAACAATTCTCGGTGCAGCTCAGCCTGCTGGAATCCTTAGAACCTTCAAGTGTTAAATATCACCAGTGCTCAAATATGCAGTTATTTCTGTGACAGAGCAGCTTTAACCTGTGTTACCCTAACATTAAAAATTAAATTTATCCTGTTTCAAGCTGTTTTCTGCCTCACAAACCAGAATACAGTGGCATCATCACTGTAGCACTGGAATATTTACCTGGCTCCCACTGATAAGGTCTAGTCATGGCTTTCAGTGCAGCATCTCTGGGTGTATAAACCACAGAGCACTGAGCAGTTTTCAGCAATAACTTGAGCTTCCAAAAAACCTTGGGCCTTTTAATAAAAAAATTCCATCAAATCCTTCAAGTTTGGAGGAGCCCTGTGCACAGGCACTGGGCAAGAATCAAATTTCTGCATTTTCAAGTGTAACAATTTAACTGGTCAACTCTGGCTCTCAGGTTTGAAAAGCTGAACCCAAGGCTCTCAAAAGTGCTGTTTGATCTTTGAAGACTGTTGACAGCAGGATGAGAGAGGGTTTGGGGGTTTTTTTCCCCGTAATGATTTTCCTGAGGAGCAAATCTCAGTGCGGTATTAGAAGGGTTAAGGGGCCATCTGCTGGCAGCTCCACCAAATTGTGGGATTGCAGCAAAAGCTAATAAAATTTCAATTACAAATTAATTATGTACAGTGCATTTAATTATCCATGGATTCAAACTGTCCGTGGATAATTCAAATGGAGCCCTTCCACGGGGGGATATGCAGTCTGCTACGGATCTGCCAACCTTTTAAATTAGATGCCAATGGATTCTGGGTGTCTGAGCTGTCTTTAAAAGAAGAAACAGCCAGGCTCAAACACAATTGGGTTGTATTAATGTCTATTAACACCTGAAAAATCATGGAATGGTTTGGGTTGGAAGGGATCTTTAAAGCTCATCCAGTGCCACCCCCTGCCGTGGGCAGGGACACTTTCCACTATCCCAGGTTGGTCCAAACACCATCCAACCTGGCCTTGGGCACTTCCAGGGATGGGGCAGCCACAGCTTCCCTGGGCAACAAATACATGCAGGCCATTTTCTACATTTAGCTCTTTGCCTCGAAACAGAAAACACGGGGAATTCTGTCTTTAAGAGCCAAAATTGAGGTTATTCGTTGTATTTCCGCTTAGTGGGGAAATAAAGGAGGAAAAAGAGATGAAAGCTGTCACAACAGTGAGCGTTTTGTAAGAGTTAAAATGAAGGTGTAATCTGATTTCACACTTCAGGCTGCACTCGAGGGGGGCTGCTCAGCCCAGAAAACATCTCCAAGCCAAACAAGGAATATCTGCACCTCCCAGCCCGTGGTGACCCCACCAAAAGGACAACAAGGACACAAGCAGTGCTCAACCTCTGCCAGCAGCTTTTGTAGCCTCCGTAATCTTCCCCCCACCCTTATTTCCCTCTCACATCCCACTGCAGCATCAGGCACTGAACAGGTTTTTGGGGAGGTGAAAATCTTCACTATTAACACTAAGTATTTGAGTTCCTGCCTTCCAACAAAGGAAAAGCTCAGGAAGGACATGGACCTGTTGGAGTGAGTCCAGAAGAGGCCACCAAGCTGCTTAGAGGGATGGAGCACCTCTCCTGCAAGGAAAGGCTGAGGGAATTGGGATTGTTCAGCCTAGAAAAGAGAAGCTTTGGGGTGATTTTGGAGCCCCTTGGAGCCTGAAGGAGCTACAAGAGAGATGGAGAGAGACTCTTTACAAGGGCCTGGGCACAGGGAATGGCTTCCCACTGCCTGAGGGCAGGGATGGATGGGATATTGGGAAGGAATTGTTCCCTGGGAGGGTGGGCAGGCCCTGGCACAGGGCGCCCAGAGCAGCTGTGGCTGCCCCTGGATCCCTGGCAGTGCCCCAGGCCAGGTTGGATGGGGCTTGGAGCAGCCTGAGATAGTGGAAGGTGTCCCTGCCCATGGCAGGGGGTGGAATGGGATGAGCTTGAAGGTCCTTTCAGCCCAAACCATTCCAGGATTCTACAATCCAGCTGTTCTGGATTTGGAGGTATCCCCTGCCATCAATAAAAGTGTCACACACTGAAGGTGGCACTGCTCCCACTTCACCCCATCACCACCAGCACAGCAAACAAACTGAACAGCCCTCAATTCCTGTCCTCTTCCCCATCCCACCCCATCCCATCCCATGGACCCCACTCCATCCCATCCCATCCCTTCTCTGCAGACACACTCCCCCCTTGAAACACGGCCACAAAAATCAACTGCAGCACTGCAAGCAGTGATGCTCACAACTTAATTCTTCCTGTCTGGCTGTCAGTCAGACAGGAGCTTGTGATCCACGCAGCCCACGGATTGTGTAAGCTGCCTTCCTGGAAGCTGCAGTTTCAGCTAGGGGGAATTAAAGGGGAAAAAAAGGCAGGATAGAAGGATGCTGTGCCTCTCTCTCTCTCGTTACCGCTGACTCCTCGAGCCATCGCTTTTGTTGCCGAGCAAACTCCGAGAGCCACTGGGAAGTGATTAAAATTTGGCAGCAGAATGTCTGAACCTCTGGAACGGCTCAACCTCTGGCGTTTCTATAGCAATGGGGAAGAGTGTGGGATGTGGAAAGAGCCTGTAGCATTGCTGCCATCCTGCTGTGAACCAGCGGAATCGTGCCTGTGACTCTGGAGCAGGAAAACCCATTTGTGGGCACACACACCCACCCCACCTTCAAATTTAATTCCTGGGCTCACTGCAAATTAAGTGCTGTCAACCAGAAGATTGACAAATTATTCTGCTTAGAGATTAGTGCCCTCCCCTCCTCTCATGCAACAGCCGTGTCCTGCCTGTCTCCCTGTCATCATAACCAGGGTGGGATCCCAGCACCAGCCTAAAGCTGCTCTTAGATTGTGATTTTCCACTGAACACCAAATCCAGGCTTCCTTTTGCAGGAACACGACTGAATTTGTGCTGAGAAATTCAAGATAAGCACAGCAGACAAAATGATCCAGTTTGGGGTGGGCTCTTCAAGCTCAATTCCTAACTAGAAAGGGCTGGATTTGCCAAGGCAGTGCTATCCACGAGTGCTGAACATTCCCGGGGATAAAAAATAAGCCAGGCTAATTGAGCTGCTGAAATCTGGATTCAAAAGCACAGTGCCAGGCTCCCAGGTATGAAACTGCAGCTGTTTTAATCAACTCCTGGCCTTTTCTCGTAGGTGGGCAAGGAATTGCAGCCTTCAGTCGTGTGGATTGGAGGCATAGAGAGATTATATTCCAAAGGGGCACCGAAGGGAGAAGAAGAGGTGAGTTCTTCTTTATTTCAGTGCAGATAATTCCTCCTGTTGCACGACATCCCACACAAAGGAGCGAGTGTATTCCTCAGCACATACCACTATGACCAGACCTGCCAAAGCTTGCTTGATAATAGCTCGTCTCACTAACATTTATTTTTTTTTTTTAGCTTTTAAGAGAGCCTTGTGACTTCTTAAGAGCCCCCAAGAGGTCACATTTCTCTCTTCCACCTATCCTTGCTTTATTTAAAAATAGTCCAGTCACTGCTCATCAGTGCACTGGAAAGTAAAAGGGAATAATGGAGAATTTCAAAACATGAGGCAAGAAGCCACAAGTTGAGATGAGCCTAAATTGTTCAGCTCTATTAATTTGAGAAATTGGATGGAGCCAAAGTGAACAATAAAGTAACAAGGATAAATTTCCACTGCAAAAACAAGGAGCCTGTGTTAAACAGTTACAATTACAGATTATTTTCTTTGGGCTCCCAGGAGCCCTAATGCCGCTGCTTCCATCCCTCCCTCTCCTGTGGAGCTTCCCCTTTGGGAAGAAAATTAAAACACTGCCCAACAGTCACAGCAGGGAGCAACTCACCCCAATTCCTGTTGCCTGCAACGTATTTTTGCTTTTGGAGCTTTATGTGAAAAATTAAACCTTTTTGCTTTGTCTGTGGGGTGGTCACAAGCCTGCATTTTGGAAAGGCAACACGAGGCACCCCAGCCTGGGATGGGGCTGTTCCTCCTGCAAGGGCTGGGTGAGCTGATGGGTGTGCAGTGATCGAGGCCCTCTGCGGTCCCCACAAGGAGAGGGAACCTTTCTCTTGCGCTCAAACCGTGCCAGGAAGGGCATTAAAATTAAGACTGGGGGCCAAAAATGGCCTGGACTACTCCTGATCCTTGTCTGCTTAGCCAGCAGTGGGGGAGGATTCCTCGTCCTGCCCACTTCAGAAGCCAAGGCATCACCTCTGCTCCTTTTACCCATCCCAAATGCAGGCATTTAACTGAAGGGCTCTTCCCTGGGTGGGAGTCCAGGCTTGGAATCCCACACACCCCAAACAGTTCACAGCACATCCAACATCTGGAGGAGAGAGCATGAAACTGGAGGGACAGGCAGTGGCAGTCTGGGGAACCTTCCTGAGGNAACATTGGCTATTATTTCCATGAAATCCGTGAGAAAAAATAGCTGACTCCAAGTTACAACAGAAGGCTGGCAAAAAAAAGGACAACAGGCTGTGTCACCCCTGTGCCCCAAAGGGGCCCTCAGCCCTGGGGCTAAGACATGCTCAGCTCATTATCTTGACAAAGCAATTGGCACACCTGGAAAAACGCATAGCATGACTATGAGAAGGAAAGGAATGATCCTCCAGATGTGTTGTGTTAAACAAGCTCATTTAGGAAAAAAATGTGCTAAATCTACCCCAAAACTTGTGGGAAAGCTTATTGATTAATGGTAATGACACCACGGCAGTCTGATTGGCTTCTCCAGCCAATATTCACTTGAACGTTATCAAATATAACCCTCTAATAACAGCTTTTGCTCAATACTCATCTGTTCTGTAAGTAGTAGTTAAATTTGTGGTACAAAGTCAAGTAGTAAACTATTGCAAAGATAGGAACTCTGAGCTCCCAAAACCTTTGAGCCTCAGCAAGTTAGAAATCACAGCAAAAAGCAGGAAGTGTGTTTTTCACACTTAGAAGTCAAAAAAAATCATAACCTCCAAGAGCTGGGAGGGTTCCAAACCAGGTTACAATCTCCTACCTGCTGAGGTTCCTCAGGTGTGCAGGTCCCTGCAGTATTTCTCCTTGAGCTGGAAATCAGCATTTCCTTCTTTCAACGAGTTGTTTCCTTCCTGCCTTTGAATAACTTGACCACTAAATTCAGCAGTGAAAGGCACTGGCACAAACCCACAAAAANGAGCTAAGCTCAGCCTCCAGAAGCCAAAGTGAGTGTCAGTCACTGTGCTCATCTCAGGGTGGCATTCCTGCCACCAGGATTGAGGGATGGCTCACCCAGGAGCAAAACTGTGAGCTGGCTGTTGTTGCTACAGGACATGAGAAAAGACACTGACACCTGCTAGGTTGAGCAGAAAGAGAAAAAGAAGGTTTATTTTGAAATTCTTATATTTATAGATTTCTCAATTCCACAAGGGATTGGAGGGACATTGTCACCTCCTCTCTAATTCAGTGGACAAAAGAAATGTCCACCAAACCTTCCCTCAGCACAATGGGATGAAAAACAAAAAGAACAGTTAAGTAAACATTGGCTATTATTTACATGAAATCCGTGAGAAAAATTAGCTGACTCCAAGTTACAACAGAAGGCTGGCAAAAAAAAGGACAACAGGCTGTGTCACCCCTGTGCCCCAAAGGGGCCCTCAGCCCTGGGGCTAAGACATGCTCAGCTCATTATCTTGACAAAGCAATTGGCACACCTGGAAAAACGCATAGCATGACTATGAGAAGGAAAGGAATGATCCTCCAGATGTGTTGTGTTAAACAAGCTCATTTAGGAAAAAAATGTGCTAAATCTACCCCAAAACTTGTGGGAAAGCTTATTGATTAATGGTAATGACACCACGGCAGTCTGATTGGCTTCTCCAGCCAATATTCACTTGAACGTTATCAAATATAACCCTCTAATAACAGCTTTTGCTCAATACTCATCTGTTCTGTAAGTAGTAGTTAAATTCGTGCTACAAAGTCAAGTAGTAAAGTATTGCAAATATAGGAACTCTGAGCTCCCAAAATCTTTGTTTTCAGAGCCTCAGCAAGTTAGAAATCACAGCAAAAACCAGGAAGTGTGTTTTTCACACTTAGAAGTCAAAAAAAATCATAACCTCCAAGAGCTGGGAGGGTTCCAAACCAGGTTACAATCTCCTACCTGCTGAGGTTCCTCAGGTGTGCAGGTCCCTGCAGTATTTCTCCTTGAGCTGGAAATCAGCATTTCCTTCTTTCAACGAGTTGTTTCCTTCCTGCCTTTGAATAACTTGACCACTAAATTCAGCAGTGAAAGGCACTGGCACAAACCCACAAAAACCAGAAGCAGAAATGAAGCGTTTACCTGATTTTGAGGAGGCAGAATTCTCCTATTCATGTCAACATCTCATCCGCTCACACCAAATACAACCAGGCCACTAAAAACCCCCAAAATGCTGCTGCAGGCAGCAGGAACAGCTCCAGCTCATGACCTCGGAGCCGTCAGCATCCTTAACAGCTCTTCCCTCCTCTCACTCCCACGTGCTGCAGGTGAACGCCAAACGCCTGGCGAGGCTCCTGCCCCCGTTCCTGAGGGCTCTGAAACCCAAGGACAGGCTGCTGCTCGTGGGCACCAGCGCCAGGCCCTTCGATGCCAACCCGGGACCTTTCTGCAAAGTTTTCCAGAAAATCATCCTCGTTCCTAAGCCTGATTACCTCACAAGATGTGGCAAGTATTTCACGTCACCCTCGTGGTTATTCCTGCTGGTTAAAATCCATGTTTATTGGTTAGTTACCCTCAGGACTGACCTTCACCTCAAGCTGTGCCCCTGGTGCACCTGAAGTCCTGAAAATTTAGGTTAAATCAATACAGCCTATCCCAAAGATCAAATTAGAAAAGTGGAAGTTGGGAGGAGAGTTTGAAATACTCTTCAGCAGCAATTTACATTTTTCCATGAGTTCAGTGTGCGCCGAGCTCAGCCTGAGCTGGTTTTCCCTCCCTGTATGAAGCACAAGATCCTATTTCAGCACACATTTTCTGTTTTAAGCTTCTATTATTTTTTAAACACAGAGATTCTCAATTTCTGGTTGCAGCTTGCAATTCTGAATTTCCAGTCTCCATAGTCTAAACAACACAACTTCTGGGCCTCTCCAAAACCAAACCACGTCTGGAGGCCTAAATTTTCTCACTGCTAAATTCAACATCTTACACTTATGGATGGTGAGAGAAATTGTCGAGGCACCCAAGATTTGCATGTCTGGTCTATCAAATGTTTACGGTGATAGACAGCTCCCAAATTCTGAAAAAAACACTGAATATTTCATGTACTGAGACTCAAAGCTTGGAAGGAAAACAGTGGGGTTTTTTTCTAGCCATGTAAGCTGGTCTAATAAGACAAACTTCCAACGTTTTGAGATTTTAAGCACCCTGAAGTCTGCAATAAACAGCAATAAAAGAAAACACATTCGGCTCAGGGACCTTGCCACACAGGCACTCTCTGCTCTGTCCCCACTGTCACCTTGTTACAAAACCCTTACAAACACGATGTGCAGTCCCCTTTCATCCTGCATCCCTCAGAGGCAGCCAAGGCACCGAGGTGATGCACATTTGGGCGAGCCCAAGACAGATTTGGGCTGCCTAGCACATTGTAAATCTCTCCCATGTTGCATAACATCCCTGGTGTGGATGGGAAATGGTCACCAAGCAAGGGAACATGTGTTTCATGTTAGCTTACAGCTCTGAGAAATTGCTGAGAGATAAGGGGACACGAGTAAAGCCTAGGGAAAGGAGGTGACAGCAGCTGAATTTAGCTGTGCTCACTTCTGGGGGTTGAACTGGCACCTTCTGGGAGTGTCACCACTAAATTGGAGTCCAAAAAAAAGGGGCCAGCTCAAGGGATTTCAACTGCACACTCAAGAATGCCCCAGAAAGTTCACTCGTGGCATTTTACAGCAGATTAAACTTGTAGCTTCAATTCTTTGACCTTGCCCCATTTGAGACAGCACCTGGCTTGTTCTTCAGCTCCAACCTTCCCTGAAGTTCTGTGGAAACAGGATCTTCACCTCCCAATCCTGTCAGTTTTCAGCGCCTGACACCCCATTTGAGAAGGAAACAAACTTGTTTTGACAGAAAAATAATGACATAACAAATCCTTGCAAGCCACAGTGCACAGCTACCTGTCTGCTGCAGCCCTCCCCCTGGTTACAGACCAGAGTATTCCAATCCGTGCTCAGTGGGAACAGTAAATATACAATGGAAATCATTAAACTGGAAGATTCACAGCCCCATCCTGATTTCTTGCCATTAATCACTCAGCAAGGCAGTGCCTTGCGTTACACACCTGCACCAGGAGCTGCAGCACACAATCTATTACGGTGCTTGCTCTTGTGTGCATCAATTCCTCTTTTATGAATTAGTGATTCAGCCAATATTTATTGAGCACAAGTGCAATTCAAGTGGGAGACCACAATTTGCTCGAGTGAAAAATGCAGCTCAGAGCTGTCAATAGTTATGGGCTCAAGTCTGTGGTATCGACATCACAGTCCGAGGGAAAACTAGGCAGCTTTTCCAGCAGCATCAGCCTCTCCCCAACATCTTCATGCTAAATCAGAGCATTCAAGCACACCAGACTCGAATACATCTCATTCAAGAAACTTTTTAACCTCTTATCCTATTTTTTTTCCCAAATAATGCTTTAAAGCAAAGCCTGAGGAGACAACATCAAAGTTTTCCTAAATTTCTCTGAAACAAATCCTTACTTAACATAAAATAAACCAAAAGATTGGTATTAGTCCTATTTTTTTTTTTAATAGCCACTTCACAACCCCAAAGAAAACAATCACATCACACAGGTTCACGGCTAAAAGATACAACCAGATTTACTTTCCAAGTAACAAGCAAAACCCCAACCACAGAAAATTTGCACCTTGCAACATGTGCCTGCATGGCTGGAAGCCTTTGGGACGTGGATTCCCCAGAGCAGCCCTCAGTTCAGCAGGAATGAGCTGTGCTGAGGGGTCACAGAAATAAAAACAGGATGTTGGTCAAGGTGCTTAACTCTGTGCATCCAGATGGGAACAGTGGACAGGTCTGTGTGTACACACAAAGCTTCTTTCCATTTTCACACATAGATCCCACCCCACTTCACTGCTGAAAAGCACCCACTGGTAGCCAAAAATGATCAGTAAGAGTTTAAAAACACACGTGCCTAAAGGCCCCTATGCTGCAAAGCTGAAGGTGAAAGAAAGCACACACAAAAAAAAAAATTTGAATCTTGGCTTTCCTGCTCAGTAACCCTTATTTCCTTGTTCCAGTTTCAAAATCAGTAATAATAATAATAATAACAAAATACCTTCCTCCTGCTTTCCCTGAACTCGTGTCTCTGCCCTCTGTCTCTGCCACGTCCCGACGCCCAGCGCTGTGGAAGCAGCGCATCCTGCAGAGCGGCGGGGCCCTCGGCAGGCTGCTGAACCTGCACTGCCTGGCCCACGTGTCGGATGGCTTCACCCAGGGACACATCGTGGACGTGGTGCACGCCGTCCTGAGCGAGCTCCGCCTGCTGCAGATGCCCAGGAAGCCACTGAGGACTGCTGAGTTCATCGCTTCTCTGGCCAGACACGACCCGGTGTACAAAGAGGAGGAAGAAACGTTCCAGGTGACTCCCAGAGCTCTGTTGCCTGTCTTTTATCATCCCCCGCCACGTCCTTGAGGTAGGGACCTGCTCATTGTGCTGGCGCCTCACTGTTTCAATGATGATTTAGGGCTCAACAGCACCAAGAGCCATCTCTCCCACCTGGGGATGTGCCAAACTGGTTGTTATTTTGGCAACCCAGCTGGCAGAGTGCTTTGGTGAGCCTGCTGCTGCTCGTGGCCAGCAGAGTGGCCTGCACGTGCACGGATAAAACACACAGGGGCCATTAATTCCATGCCTTTGTCCTTTTCCTTCCAGAGGTGTTCAGCAAGCCTGGATATGTCACCATGAGAAGGCAAAAAACCTGGGCATTCCATGTCCACGCAGGGATCGAGATCTAAGCCCTTCTCTTAAATCATTTCAAACAAGGATTTCTTTAGAAGTTTTCATTTCGGGCTTTAAAATGAATGAGTTTCTGCCTCAAGCTCCATCCCTCTTCTCTCCCTGCCCTCAGGGCTATAAAATCCTGAGGGCAAAACTGAGAGCATTTGAGGTGTATTTTATTCACTGGCACAGGGTGCCCAGAGCAGCTGGATCCCTGGAAGTTTCCAAGGCCAGGCTGGACAGGGTTTGGAGCACCCTGGGATGGTGGGAGGTGTCCCTGCCCATGGCAGGGGGTGGGATAAGCTCTAAGGTCCCTCCCAACCCAAACCAGTCTGTGGTTCTGTGATTCTACACGTGCCTCAAACATCCACGGATCACCTTCAAGCCTAATAAATGCTCCAAAAACCCTTGGCCACCCAGCAGAGAGCCCTGCTGTGCCCCAAGGAGCTGCAGGCAGCCCACACCAGGGGTTCCAAATGAGGTAACACCTCTACATTGCTCCAGGAGACCCCAAAAGGGCTTTCTCCATCCCGTATCCCCCCTCACAGCTTGTGAACCCTCCACTTCTCCTGGCTGAAAGGTTTCCTTGCTGTCCTGCTCCTTGAATGCCCCAGCACCTCCCCTCACAAACAGGATGCAGATTCTCACAGCTCTCTCCGAGGCTTCTTCCACTGCTGACCTAATGATAGTGCTTATTTCTCCCAGCCCTGCTGAGTACTTCCCAATTTCCACTCAGAGCCATTTGGCTCGCTCAGCACAGGCAGCATTTGTGATATTTGGCAAATTACTCTTTTTTTTCCCCTCATGCTTCCTTGCTAAACCAATATCTGTCCTCAGGGAAAGGCTAATGGTTGTGTTACGGCGAAGGGAAGAAAAATACTCCATCATTCCCAGCTCCAAGTAGTAATCCATTTGTACCATGAAACATGAGAGCAAGTATTTAGTGCGAGTTTAACTTGAAAATATTATCCCAGTCACTATAAAGGTGCCTGTTTTGTACAGCACTGAGTGCCCAGGCAGCGCTTCATTTGGAACACAGCTCAAATGATCCTGTCCTCAGCATCCCATGGCAATCATCTCTCCTCGCATTAATTACAGCCCTTAAGAAAGTATTTCCTTTTATCTGTTGGAGTTTTGTTTCCCCTTAAATGTCACGGAGCCCTGCTGCAGCACCTGTAATACGGCACAGGGGACGAGGACTGTCAAAATGGCCTCGTGCATTAATTAACTCCAGTAATCCCCACCTCTCCTCACACAGAAGCCCCTCTTCTCAAGCTTCCAATCACGGCCATTTCTGGACCTTTCCCCCTGCTTTGCTTTGTCCCTTGGGGAAGTGGGGCAGCTAAAACACTGCATTCAAAGGCAAGATTAGCCCTGTGATGAATCTTTGATTTTTCTTCCCTGCAAGCATGAATCTCCCAGTCTGACATTTATATTCTGCCAGTGTTCCAAAATGAATATAAATAATGCAAAATTTGTGACAACGTGATTTCTCCGTTCCATTTACTCAAATTTCTGCCCCAATTACACATCCACATTTTTTGAAATTATAAATTAGTGCACCAGGGTGGTTGATACAAATCTTTACACAGAAAGGACTGCTAGAGAGGTAAAGCCAACTAACCACACTACTTGTGCCTGGTGGTGACTGGACCGAAATCATGGAATGGTTTGGCCTGGAAGGGACCTTAAATCTCATCTTGTTCCACCCCATTCCATGGGCAGGGACACCTCCCACTATCCCAGGCTGCTCCAAGCCCCGTCCAACCTGGCCTTGGACACTTCCAGGGATGGGGCAGCCACAGAAATACAGAGGAAAACCCATTCCAAAGCCTGAGGACATCATTCCTCCAAAAACCAAACATTTTAACTCTGATCAGTCACTGCTGCCATTAACTCCCATCCCCAGTTCAGATGCTGGTGATAACCGGACTTTTATTTTAGCCATGTCTGAGGAGCTGACTTCATTCATCTCATGGAACAGTTACGCCAGTTAGAGAGGCAAAAAGTTACTGTTGTGCACTGAAATATTTGCACAAAGACTTGGGAAGAGAACAGGAAGAGATGTCCCAAGTCTCTTGGCTTCTGCTGCCAAATGCCTCGGAGTCCTTTACCAGTGACCCAGAGCTGGAAGGGAGCTGATCACCCCACCAAACAGCTCCTTCCACCCCACCAAGCTCCCAGAAAGCTCTGGGCAAGGTTTTCTCCCTCTCTCCACCTCCCACTTAGGGTCTGGAGGGTGTTACACCCAGGACACAAAACTGGAAGGGAAATAAAATCTCTGCGGCCTCGTGGAGTCTCACCCAGGGCCAGACACATCACTGGGTTCTCGTGGCTTCCCTCAGCTACTGCCGGGGGAAGGAAATTCCTGCTGGAGCCAAACTCACCATCACCACCTCATCCCTCTCATCCCACTCACGGGAAGGGCCACAAACATCAACACGCCCTGCTCCAGCTCTGTTGTCCTCCCAAAACCAGGAATAGTTTGGCCTGGGACTAAGGCAGCAAAATTCAACTGCACTGAGAGCCCAAAGGTTCCTCCCACCACCACCCATGCCCTGCCCAGATGTGGGCACGTGGGAGGCTGGGGGATGTTTTCATCAGTGGGGACAGGGTTTTTGGAGGATGGGTCCCCAGCTAATTCAGGTCATTAGGGCACAACTGCAGTGTCCAGCAGCCAGCTGGACGTTTGACCCCTGTCAGCCACCTGCAGAGAATATTTATCTGCAGGGTGCCTGTCATCATCAGCCCTTTCTGGATCCCAAAAGAAGCTCTTGAAAAGCTGACACCAAGAAGGACAACCCAGGGCCAGGAGAGGAACATGTTGAGCTCTTCTTCCCTACACCCTTCCAATACCTCTTCTCCCAGCTTCTCTTCCTCTAACACACACTGGGCAACTGGACAAAGCAAATTCCTAGGGGATGCCTGACCAGGCTCAAGCTGGTGGCAGCAACTGGGATGGATCAGATGGAAAAGACAGACTTTGCAGGATGCCAGGTTGGCAGGGAGGATGAAGATGATGTAGGCAGAGATGTGGCATTAAACAGCAGCCAGTGGTCAAGAAGAAGGCATTTGATCACTCGTGGTCAATGCCTGGTGGCATTTTAATCTCTGGTGTAGGCAGGACTTTGTTGAGAAAGGTTCTTGTACATACAGAGAAGGGGTAAAAGAACTTTAAAGAAGGACTTTAAAGCCTTCCCTTCTTCATTTCACATTCTTCTGACACAGCCTAGAGCTGCCTCCCTGACACACCACAGCCCAGGAGCTGGGCAAGTCTGCAGAGCAACTCCACCAAAATCATTCACGAGCCGCAGGCCTGTGAACAGGCATCTGAAAGCAATAAACAGGTTCTTAATGTTCGGGGTTTGTTTTGCTTCCTAAGCTCCCTCATTGAAATCAAAACTGTCTGGATCGATTTGCGGAGGCACGAGAAGGGGATGATTTGTCTGTTGCCAAGTCTGGAGCAGAGGGAGCTCTGACAAGAGCTATATTCTCTGGAAATAGGGTTGATCGTGGAATTTAACATTTCCATAACTATAGCAACACAAATGGCCCAGCTAAGTATTGCTGTTAATGAGACTCAGCTCGATCAATTGCTGCTCTTCTTGGTGTAATGATGTTCTCAAGAGATCCGAGGGTTTCATTTTGGCTTCCCCACCAGCCAGCTTGGATTTTAAGGGTTTTTTACGGGTTTGGGTTTTTTAAGGAATGCTCCATTACAGCAGTAAAATGTTTAAGTGGTCTGTTAAAGTTTTTTCATTTTATTAAAACATACAAATGCTTTTTGATTCTCCAGGCCTGGTATGCCAAGACCCCGTTGGGGAAAGCGTGGAGTGCAGCACTGGCAGCAAAGGAAGCAGAAAAAGAAAAAGGAAAGAAAGGAAAAGGGAAAAAGTAGCTTCCTCAAGGATTTTTCAGCTGGCCATCCCAGTCACAGCTCTACTTCACCAGGAAGGCGTGGCAGATTAAATGCTCCTCAAGTTATCGGTATTCCAGGGAAGAGAATTAATTTTTAAAAGTTAAAAAAAAAACTAGATGAGATGTAACATGTAGCTCTCCGAGGATAAAGAGTTAACGACCACTGACTTGCTCAAGCATTATTTATTCTAAGAGATTTTAGGGGGCAGAAGGGTTCATTACTCAGGCCTGTAACATGCCATCAACTTTTAGGCCGTACTCATTTATTTCAGCAAGTAACTCTCCTTAAAAATTGATGTCACTTTAATGCCTTTCATTACTTTAATATCCTATATGCTTTATAAAACTAACTGCTTTATATATCCGTGGGTCTGAAGCGTTACAGTCCTCAATAAAACTATTACAGCTATAAAGACTGCTTTTTAATTGGGATGGGTTAAGAGGCACTTGGTGCAATCCACCACAAGCTGGATATTTACACAGCTGCACGAGGAACAGCACTTGCACCTTCTGAGGCCTTAGCATGGACAAATCCATGTATGTGGGTGTCAGCAGAGAAAAGCAAAGCAGCCAGGAGCTAATTTTGGTGGATGAACACCAAAATCTGTTTTTAATCTATTTTGCCACAGAAAATAATGACTAATTAGCGTGTTTGCACATATAGCAATGCATTTGTTGCTTAGTGCACCTTGTTTGCTCACAAATCAGCAGTTTGGGGGGGCAAAGGATTCATAAACAGTGCTTAGAACACCCTAAAGCTTTGGGATATCCTACAGGACACTGATGGAGCCAGCACCACCTTCGTGTCAGGCACAGGATCACATTCCCCACGGTCTGCTATAAATAAGAGCCACCAACACCTGGTTTTCCCTCTGATCACAGAATTCCTGTGTGGGCTTGACAACAGCTAACTGGAAATACCTGGAAACACAAGGCCCACCATCCCCAGGCAGCTGAGGGACCTCTCTGTGTCTGTATCAACAGGCTGGGAGGCACAAGTTGGGCAGCACTGCTGTAGGAAACTGCTGGGAAGGGGATGGTACTGAGCCCCTCCTGCTCCTAAGAGGAAACCAAATGGAAAAAGACACTCCTGGGAACAGGAATGCCTGAGAAAAAAGGCCTGGGAGGATTGCTAGATGTAACTAACTGCACAGAAAATTATTCAAGCAGCCGTATCACTGTGAACAGTGGAGAGAACTGGATGGGTCTGGTGAATAAAGGGAATTTTCTCCCTGTGGGCTGTTGCAGCACATAGGATAGAGCCACCCCAGTTTGGGATTTTTGTGGTCCTTTCTGGCTGTATTTTGCTGTCTGGTACAAGGCTCCCCGTGGTTTCACCCTTCCAACCTCCAGCTGCACCTCCAGCCCTGCCACGGAGATCCAACCGGTAAGAGAGGAAATTGTTGTTCCACCTCCCCTGTGCGACCCTCAGGACATTTCTGATGGACACCAGTTTTGCCCAGCTCTCCCAGCAGTAATCCAGCTGCCAGAATCCCCACATGACCCACACAAACAGACCCCACGAGCTGCCAGCCCCCTGGGTTCAATCCACTGCAACAGTGCAGCTACAAACATTGGCTTTCCTTCCCTTATTCTTTTGACCAGGCTGATGGCTCCCCAAATTTGGCAGCACACCCCCGTTTTATCCAACAAGGCGCTTTTAACTTCATCCCTGGGGAGAAAAGCCAGGCTCTCCACACAGGTGCCACTTTTTGTGTTGAAAACACCTCATATCTCTGCTCTCATCCGCAGGGAAACTAATTTGGATAATTCTGCCCTCAATCTTGCCGACAGTGGAATCCTCCTCTCCACAACAGGTTTGACAGCCCAGCGTGATGTGATGAAAGGACCACATTTCAGGAGGATGTAAGCAAGCCCATTAACTCATATTTCAGCAGCTTCAGTGCAATCTCAATAGCAAGGTAAAAGCAGCTGACTGGCACCATCCATCTCCAGGGCACAACGCCGACCCCGTGCAGGGAGGATGCAGAACCTTTCACCAGGGGAAAACCTGCACTTTCATGGGGGATTTATCCTTTAGGGGTAGCTTGCACTGGTGGCTGCCTGCATTTCTTTCTTTCTTTCTGTGGGCATCTAGAAGCCACAGCTGGTTTAAGTACAAACAGCTCCATGGATGGAGGAGGTGACAAAACAGTGGTGAAGTGTCCAAGGCCAGGTTGGATGGGGCTTGGAACAACCTGGGATAGTGGAAGGTGTCCCTGCCCAGGGCACAGGGTGGAACAGGATGAGCTTTAAGGTCCCTTCCAACCCAAACCATCCCATAAAGCAGAAAAGCTCTGCCCCGTGTGGCTGCCAAGCCCTTGCTCTCCTCAGGAGAGGGCTCTCATGGGGATGAGGAGGGAAGAACAAGGAGCAATTTTAATGCTGTTTATAATTATTATTAGAGTGCAGCTACTTGAAAAATGAACGAAGCAGCTGCATCGAGCAGAGCCAACACACGGAGTAATTTCAGTGTCTGAACTACTCAGTGCAGTGGCCCTGGCTGGATCTCCAACACCTTTCCCACCAGGAGGCTCTCCTGGGAACACCTCTAGAGATGCTCCTCCAACCCCTCTCCCCAGAGACCTTCCACAGGAAGAGATAAGAAGGTTGTGGCTTTGCTAAGCCCAGCACAACTGCACTCTGCTTTCCAGCCACAGCATTCCCACACCCTGATGGAGGAGGAAAATCCTGCCTCCTCCACCCAGCCAAAGGTGAGCTCTGAGGGACAGCAAAGAGGGGGCCAGGCTGCTTTGCCTCCTGGTGTGGAGGTGGGAGCAATCCAGCAGCAGCAAAGTTGAGAGAAGAAGCTGTCATGCTCATTTATATATGTAAGTGATCTAGAGAATTATCAGCTAAATTATTTAAATGTCCCATTACTATTAAATTACTGGGCATTCATTGTAAGAACAGTCATAATACAGTAACTAATTTGGTATTAATGTGAATGTCAGCGTTTCATTGCAGTTATTTTGTACTTCATCATCAGATAATTTACCAATAAATTAATTGGCTTAATTGCTTCCTGCAAACCCAGGAGAACTACATATGACATGACTTTTATAAAAGTCTTCATGCTCACTCCCCCATCTTCCTGTTTTAACCACACCAAGCAGGAACCCCTCTTGGGAACACCTGGAAGTGGGAGCAGAAGAAATAAAGTCCTGGCATTTCCCTGCCCTCTGGATTTCAGTGTGCTCTAAATACAACCCCCGAGGCCACACATGGAGCAGGACAGGCCACAGGGAATGGCTTCCCACTGCCAGAGGGCAGGGTTAGATGGGATATTGGGAAGGAATTCCTCCCTGTGAGGGTGGGGAGGTTGCCCAGAGAAGCTGTGGCTGCCCCTGGATCCCTGGAAGTGCCCAAGGCCGGGTTGGACGGGGCTTGGAGCAGCCTGGGCTAGTGGAAGAGTGGGATAGTGCCATTCAACCCCACGGCAGGGAGTTGGAAATAGATGAGCATGAGCTGTTCTGCCTCCTCTCCTGTACCAATCCAGGGATGGGATTACTGGGATTGCCCTGCCTGCCCAAAAGCCGACTGCTCCAGCACCAGGGTTCTCACCAGCAGCACTAAAACTCTCTGGCAACCACAGGGAGAGCTCCCACCTTCTTTTCCCCAAGAGCTTCGGAAAAGTTTTCTGCTGTTTTTTCTTCTCTAGGAGCTGGAGGTAAAAAAAACTCCATCGAGAGAGCACAGTGGGGAAGGACAGCTCTTTCCTCCCGTTTCTTGCTTTAAATGTTTTTAAAGAAGTAGGGCTCTTCTGCAGAGCGCTGGGAACAGACTGCAGCAGGCTCAGTGCTCCTGCACCACCAGGGAGGGATCAAAGCCACTGCCAAACGCTAAATCTTTATTGACGCTGATTCTCCCTGCTCCTGTCACTCCCTGCAGAACTCCAGGCTGGCACAGGGACCAGCTCCAGGTGGGAACACCCCAAGGGAATACATCCCATCCTCACGGGGCCAGCTCCCAACCACACAGCACCTGTGGCAGCCCGTTATTGAAGCTGCCATCCGAATTAAAAAAACAAGCCGACGTTTCTCAGCAAAACCCCCCAAATCCGGTAACACAAAGTGAAGCTGACTGTTCTATTAACTCCCATCCTGCATCAGCAATTTTCTAAAGTGTGGAAACATTATAATTGACTTTTCTGCTAGTAGCAAAATGTCATTTTTCCTTAATACTCCCCAAGTCAGTAACGCATTTCAAAAGCCTCCGATGCCACTACCACAACAGGACTTACAAATTAGCACATTTTTAGCTTTTCATTAAACACAATACCAAAAAAAAAAAGAAAAAAAAAAAAGAGGGGAAAAAAAAAAGAAAGGGAAAAGTCTTCTCGTATTAGGGTTTCTCTCCTCATTATTGAAAGTACTGCGACTTTGGAACTTCTCGCAGCAAATTATAATGCACTCAGCCTGGGGCCATTGTAAATCAGGGCTTCAAAAAAGGTGTCATGTAGTCGGGCCCTCTTCAAGCACTGAAAATATCGGAGTCTATTTGAAAACGCCTTCTGTAGTCTCTCACTAGCCTTGCAAATCAGCGCAGCACTGGGTAGAGCTGCCTTTTATTATTTTTTTTTTTTGCCTCGTGGCATCAAGCCATTTCTATTCCGACCAGAAAAAGAGGATTATTTCGTGCTGGGATTTCAAATTAAAAAATAAAAAATAAAAAAATACCCTACACCTACGATAACAAGCTGCAGAAAATCCCCAAATCGTTCGGGGCTCTTGTTAGGATTTGGACAGTGCCTGCAGGGATGTTCCCCACGAGGAGAGGAAGTTTTTCTCCGTCCCTCCTGGGATGCCCCCAGCCAGTGACGGCCTTCCAGGAGCACCACTAAAACCTGATACGACCAAAGGCACGGTGCCCACATGGCTCTGGGTAATTCCCAAGCTCCACGACAAAAGGACACCGTGGAAGTGGAGCCGGATTTTCGCCGAGCGAACCAGCACCAGCCCCTTCCCGGCTGCCACTGCCTCCCGCTAAAGCACCGAATGAGCCTTAGCTCTTACAGCCCTGGGCTGGAATCCCTTTTTTTTTTTGGCACAGCAAGGATGTGCGAGCAGGGGGAGGGTCACATCCCACCCCAAACTTGGTGCCACCCTGGGGCAGGGCACTGCCGGGCACTGCTCACAGCAGCCCCACAGCCAAAGGATGGAAATGCCAACTCCACGCCCTTCCCAACTTTCCCAGTCCTCTGGAAAATGACTTATCCCATCCTTAAACTCCTCTGCACGTCTCCAACAAAACCACGCCGCTTCGTACAGGTTAGACTCGCTTCTCCTTCCAAGTTTTGATATTTTAAGTTGCTCAAATTAGGGAGAAAATCATCATTAAAGGCGCCGCTAAATGCACGCAGAAGCAAAGGGGGAGAGAAGCCCAAAGCAAGGCTGTTCCCTTCCCAGGAGGGCAGCTCCAAACCAGCATTTCCCAATGCCCTTTTCCAGCTTCTCTGGTTTAGGATTTACCCTGCTTCGGTTTTCCCAAGCAAGAAAAGGGGGCCAGGATCAATGCAAACAGGGGAAGGGGCGAAGGGACCCACGGCACAGGCAAGGGTACAAAACAAGCACCAGCAAACAAGGAACTGGATCAAGGAGAGCCCGGAGAAGAGAGCCAGGTGCCAGCAACATGGAAAAACAAACTCAAGGAACTCACCCTCACAGCTTCCACACGGGTATAGCTGGCCTGTGGTTAGCAGGAAGGAAAAGGATTTCCAGCGCTGCTTCGGCCACCAGAAGCCACCCCAACCTTTCCGCCAGCTAACAAAAAGTGAGGAATTCTGGGTCCAAGGGTTTTATCCGCCCAGGGGATCACGTGCAAATGGGAAACCCAAATCAGGAGAAGCTCCTGGGCCGCCGATGTGGCGAGGCCGGGCATTCCCAGCCCAGGCACCGCCGCTGTTTGTCTCCAGCTTCAGGAGAAGCCACCGTGCCTGCCCGCCAACGGAGGGGGATTTTGGCTTTCTGAGTAAAAATAACTCCAGATCGGACTCCAAGGATCAAAACGAGAGAGAGGGGAAAGAGAATGGGGTGAAATGATGGGGGGGAAAATGCCAAGAAAGACTATTTGGACAGCGAGGAAAATCATCGGCCTGGACAGGGAGTGGTGGGCTCTGAGGCCCAGTGAAAGCTTGAGGAGAGATTAAGGCCTGGGTGCAATCCTGTCCTCTCTTAAGGAACATTTGGGGCAGTGAATAGCCCGGGAGATCAGCAGGAGATGGGAATCACGCAGACGAGCCATTAGCACCAAGTCTGGGAAGTTACACCCGTAATTACTCTAATTACGCACACGGCTCCAACCCAAAAGCCTCTCAGGGAGGGAGGGGGTGCTGGGCAGGGAGAAAGGCTAAAACGCATCAGGCCCGCCTGAAATTTGGGGGTTTGGTGTAGTTTCAAAGTCAGATGGAAGCCTGTGATGTGACCCCCACACCACCCCCGTCCCTCCTCTCCCATCAGGGTGGGTTGGGGGATCACTGGTGTGGTCACACATGGTCCCCAACCTGCCCAGTCCTCACAGGGTCTTTTCTGACCCACCCAGAACCCTAAAGCAGGCTCCTGCCCTGAGCCACCAGTCCGTTTTATATTTACAAACCCATCCCTGCTCCCTCAAATCTCCCAGTCTCCTGGGATGTCCCTGACATTGCTGACGGGTGAAATGCGGTGTCACCAGCAGGGCAGGGACATCCCAAAGTCCTGGCCCCGCTCACTGCTCCACATCCAGAGCGGGGTTCAGCTCGGGGAGGACAGAAGGTGGCAGTGGGGACAAGGTGCTGACAGGGCCCCGCCGTGACGGATGATCCCAGAACCGGCTGCTCTTCCCACCCCACAAAAACCTGTAATTTGCAGCCCCTGCCCCACAGGTGGTGGGAAGAGGGGGCAGGAACGGGGGCAGAGCCGAGCAGGCAAACCAGGTGGTTCCCTCCTGCGAGTGCAGCTGCTCCGAGCAGAGGTGGGAGCCCTAATGAACGGGGCCAAGGCCCCGCTAATTAACGCTGACAGGCCGGGTTCTGATGTGGCCAGTGGAAAGGGATAAATCAATCCTCCAGAAAGGGGTGTGGGCAACCAGGGGTGGTTGGGTTTGTTCTCCTGCGTCCCAGAGGGCAGGCAATTATCTCCATAACTCTCTGGGTAGGGTGTGCTTGGGAAACATATCCTCCAATCCATAAATCCATAAATAACTTCCACAACTACCTGGCACTTTCAGGTGTGCTCAGGAGCAAAACAGCTCAGGATGGCATGAAACCACGTCGAGGGCTTGTTGGAGCTCGTGGTGCCATCCAGCTCCTCTGTTTCTACCTCCCGTGGCGATGACAGGGGTGGAATTCCAGCTGGGGAATGGGGTGAATCTGCTTCAGATTCCAAGAGTGGGGGGAAAAAGGACTGGGATCTGAGTCCTGGAGTGCCCAGTGCTGGGCCCTCACCTTATAATCGTTTGTAAACCCCTTTTAAGGTGGCAGTCTCTGAGTGGTGATGGTGACACGGGGCAAATCACAGACTGGTGTCTCCCATCCCAGAAGGAAATCCTGCATTATGGACCCTACAAGGAGCCTCTAATCCTGAGACTGTGTGGGAGACACGTGATGGAGAGTCAGTCCAAGCTGGTTTTCCAGCCTGGCACACGGGGTGACATTCCATGAGCACATAACTCAGGGGTTAAATAACTGGGAGGGCTCCCCTTCACCTTTAAAAGAGGATGTGCCCCAGGACTGAATTCCCAGGGGATAATTAACACAGCTGCAGCTCTCCAGCAGGGAGGTGGGGAGAAGGGAAGCCTTGGATTTTTACTTAAGCTAAGAGCTTTTTTTTTTTAATTATTCCTATAATTGATAGGAAAAGGGGGAAAAAAGGAAAGAAGTGCAGTTATAACTGGAAAGAGTTTGGGGGTTTTTTCTAATTGAATTATTTACATCTGACAAAGATGGGCCACTATAAACTAACTGTAGCCCAGGACCTTTCCATATTATATAGAGCTGTTAAAGGGAATTGCTTAAATATGATCTAATTTCCAATAAGAACTGGACAAAATCAATGCAGCCTCGGGACGAGTTTATATTTCACCGGGCAGCAGCTTTTAGAGAAGAGCTGAGCAGCAGCAGCATCTGCAAAAGTGTTTTGGGAGGGGTTCAAGGCATGACCCCCTCCCCAGGCACAGGGACAGGGACGTGTGTGTTGGCAGGGGCTCATCCCACAGTCCGACCCAGGCACATAACTGGGCAGTGCTGTCACACGGAGAGCTGCAAATATAAACGTGGGGATGTGCCAGGGGCAGGGTGGCTCTTTGCAAGGCTCCCAGAGAGGGGATTATTGACCCTCACACCTCGCTCTGCCCGGACAGGGGTGGTGATCCAGCGGGGATGAGAGACCATCACCCAGGAGAGCTGCTCCAAGGTAGGTTGGGGCAGTGGTGGCTCGTCCTGTGGCATGGTGGCATTGCCATCCTGCCTGTCCAACCCTCAGTCCCACGGTCACGGGGTGCTGGGGGGACACTGCCATCACAGGGACCTCATTTGAGTTATTTGGGGGGGTTCAAGGTTTAAATCAGCTGTGTTGGAGGAGGCGGTGCTGCAGGCTGCCGGCCCGCAGGCTCCCTGGGAAAATAATGATAATAATGCCATTCCCTGCTGCCAGAGGGCAGCTGTAAATCAGGGTGGTGATGCCAGGAGCTCTGCACACCTGCACATCTGGATGTTTTAAGGCAGTCCTGTGGGGTTTTTGGAGCCAGCAGGGCAAGGGCTGAGATCCCTCAGGAGCGAGGACTGAGTTATGTGGCAGCTGAACCTGGGGGACGAGCTCTCTCCAAACCCTTTTGCTGCTGTGTGTGGTGCTCCTGCCCGTGCCAGGAATGAGTTTTCCCGGTAATGGGAAGCTGGAGCAGGCAATTGAAGCCATTATTAATAGACACACTTGATCTGAGGAAGGGAAATGCTTAATGTTGTGTTCAATGAGGTGTGCTCTGCAAACAGTCGGGCGCGGGGGGAAGGCGAAGATGTTCTCCCCACGTTGGAGATTGATGAGTGTGAGGCTACAAGTGCTCACCCTCACCCCTTTTCGGGGCCCCGGTCTGTGCAGGGGCATCCCTGCTGAGGTAAGGACCCAGCAGGATGATCCCAGGCTGATTTTTTGCAGGATCGAGCCCTCGGATCCTCAGGGATCACAAAGCTGTGGTGCCAGGTGATGTGCCCAAGGCCCTGCAGCACAGCAGTGGCAGAGGGGAGGCTTGTGGGGTTTGCTCCACCACCCAGCTCGCTGCCTGAAGGCAACAAGTGCTTTACAAGCAGTTGAAACGCCCTCATTTTCCTTCTAAACCCCACCAGGGGGTTCTCCCCCTGCTCCTGGCCATCCCCAGGATGTTCCACAGTTGTCCTGTCTCCTCTCTGCAGTAAATCCCCGCTGCCTGTGCAGCTGCATTCCCCTTAAATCCACAGCAACATCGCTTCATCCCGACATCACTCTGCACTCCTGGGTGGAAACAGCACTTGACTGGGCTGGCAGGAGCTCAGACTCTGGGGTTTTGTGTGCCAAGGGGACCTTTTCTCCCTGCTCTCACTGTCCCAGGCTGGTTTTAACCCCCTCCCTCAGCCACGGGTTAATCCTGGCTCAAGACTCGAGTGTTTATATGCAAATCGATGCTGATTGAGAAGGGTCACGGGGTGTTTCAACACACTCTCAAGGGCAGTTTAGTGCCAGACACAGACGTATCCATCTCCCCCCAACGAAATTAGCCCAGGTCTGACCCAGAAGGTCTGGACTCGCTGCTAAATTTACCCAGGGAGGTAATCCCTGCCTGGGGAAGGTGATCCCTTTGTCGTGAGCAAGGACATGTGAAGCCAGGATTCCTCCACGTCACCACAAAAATATGACGGGGCTG
This sequence comes from Platysteira castanea, assembly GCA_013397175.1. Classification (NCBI taxonomy): domain Eukaryota; kingdom Metazoa; phylum Chordata; class Aves; order Passeriformes; genus Platysteira; species Platysteira castanea. The sequence continues at coordinate 116,947 of VYXC01005076.1, forward strand.
CTCGTGAGAGGAGAGGAAGAGCAAGGCAGAGCTCTGGAAACGCGACCCAGGACAAGTTCCTGAAGTAAGTGATCCCTGTCTGTGCTGCTCCCTGGATCTCCAAGCCTTCTCCTGTGCTGGCTGAAGGACCCCAGGGGATAACGAGGATGATTTTCATACCAGAGCAGTGCTTGGAGGAGGTGGTTCAGTTAATTCCAGAGAGGAAAATTGGCACAGAAAGGCTGCACAGAAGGTGGAGCAGAACAGCAACGAGTGGTAAAAGCAGAGAGAAAAATGAGGGGGTTTGGAGACTCCAAACCACCCGAGAGGTTGTGGGCAGCCACACAGGTGGGAATGCCAGCCTCGAGGTAAAGGGGGAAAGAGGAGAAAACAGGGAAGACCACCTAGGATGGCCTCAAATTAGCTCCCAATGCTGCTTCCCCTGAATAGGAACTTTAAAAGGGGAGTCCTTCACCAAGAACCCCGTGGCTCAGCAAACCCCATCCTGCTCAGACACACTGTGGAGGTTTTGGGGCTCCCTGCCCTTCCCACAGCCTCCAGGGCCAGAGATGGATGTCACCACAGCCAGGCTGAGGACACACAGAGGAACCTCAGGTGGCTCTGGCAGCACGGGGGTGTTGGCCCAGGGGTGCTCAGGATCCCCAGCGAGGTCCCAAACCTTTCTCCCAGCCTCAGGCTGACTCCACACAGAGGGAACCACACAGCATTCCAGCTGTGGTTTAACATCCCAAAATCCACTTTGACGGGGTTTATTCCCTGAAGAGGTGGATGGGAAGGCTGGGAAGGGGAGGGTTTGTCACCCAGAGGCTCCAAGTCACAAGATTCCAGGCTCTATTCTTGTCCCCACCACGGATTTCTCCGGTGACCTTGAGGAAAGGAGCCTCGGGGCAGTGGGAGCAGGGAAAGCTCTGCTGGCATCCGATGGCTTTCTCTGTCCTTTACAAGGCACTGTCTGGGAGAGCAGCTTGCCCTGCCAAAGCCCCGGGGAGGATTTGGACCTCGCTGGCCTTTGCATCCTGCAGGGTCATCCCAACATTCCAGGCTGGGCCGGTAACACGTAGCCCAGATTTTTCCAGAGAGCAACCACAAGACTGGAATCTCATAGGAGCACCTTGATGGAAAAAAAGGAAAATAAAAGGGAAAAAAAGCTCCCAGAGCTCAGAGGACACAAACAAGGTTGTTTGGGATGGACGGACAGACAGACAGCAGTTGACTAAATTGCTTTATTTTTTTTTATTTTCCTAAACACTAGGTATCATTTTCCTCCCAGCCTGTCCCAAATTGAAGCCTGCAGATAATCCAGCAGTTTAATCCAAGAGGTGCTCCTGCAGCACGGCCTGGTGACCTCCTGACCCTCACTGCACCCCGTGTCCGTCATGCTCCAACCCCTCTGGAATTAAAAATACTCCACAATAGAGCCTGGACTGGATTATAATTAGACCATGAGCCAAGAGGATGGAAACAATGAACTATAAAAGCCTGGCTGTCCCCCCAGCCAGGAGCTGCACACCAGGAATTGCTGGAATGAGCGAGTTACCAGGAGCTGGGGCAGGAAAGCTGAGGATTTCCTCCAAGTCGGATCCGGAGCATCCCTCGGCAGCTCGTGCTCCCGTCGCCAGGTTTTACACAGCCCTGCTCACGGGAGACCTGAGGAGCCTCCAGGTGCTGACTGAGCGATACCACCAAGATGTCAACCTGGTCTTTGAGATCAGTAAAAACGAGCTGGAGTGGCAGGTGAAAAGCCAAGCCTCTTATGGACTCTCAGGTACTTCTCCTCTCAAGGCCAGGCCAGGGAAATGAAATCAGTGGGTATTTACTAACCCTAAACAGGAGAGGTGCAGTGCATTTTAGCTGCCTTAAAGTGTTCCCGAGGTGGATGGTATGTGGTTAGCCCACAGTTCTGGCCATAAATATTCACCACTTTTAATATTTTCTTCTCTTCTGCATGCGCTAACCCAGTGGAAGTGTAAAATCCGTGCATCCACGTGGTTTTTTCAGGCTGGGGTTAGACACCCTGTAGCTTGGGAATGCTTGCAGGAGGGCTCACAGCCCAAATTCCTCACGGGTCTATCTGGGAGGGAGAGATGCCCTCAGGATGGTGGTACCTGGTGCCTCCTCCTGAGGTGATGCTCCCCATGGTCCCAGATGCCCATGGAGAACCGTGCTCAGGAGATGGTCCAGGAGGTCCTGGAGCTGCTGGGAAATGCAATTCCTCCCTCTGGCTGATCCCAAACCCAGCACATCCCATGCCCAGCCCTCCATCCCCCTCCCAACATGCTCCCACCTGGCTTGGGTGCCTTCATTCCCAGCAAAGACAGCTCTTCCCTCCCTGGGGAGTTCATGAGCTGCCTTTTAGCTCCTGCCAGCCTCTTGCACACAGGACTGTGTGCCCTGGTGGCCTGCAGGGCATTGGCTTGCCCACCTCATCCCACATGAAATCCCGCTCCGGGATGAGCACACACCGAGGGAGTTTTGTTTCCCCTCTCTCCATCCACAGTCAGAGCCACCAAGCTCAACCAGCCCCTTTGGACCACCCAAAGCTGCCAGAGAAAACTGGGAAAAGCAGTGCCTGGAGCTGGTTCAGCCCCAAGGCTGGAGGGCAGGGGATGGGGATCCAGGTGCTCACCCCACTCCCATGTCCCGCAGGGCTGTGGGCGCTGGAGGAGCGGCGGGAGCTGAGCACCCCACTGTGCCTCGCTGCCCACCACGGCCACCCCGAGTGCCTGCGCCACCTCCTGCGCCATGGGGCCGACCCCAGCCTGGCCCCGGGGGGACAGGGACCCCTGCATGAGGCCTGCCAGGCTGGGCACAGCGACTGCGTGGAGCTGCTGCTGGAGTACGGGGCCGACCCCAACCTGCGGAGCGACGAGGGCGCGGCCCCGCTGCACCTCTGCACCAGCCCGGAGTCCCTGGGGTAAGGACAGGGGTCCCATCAGCATCACACTGCTGGGGCCGTCCCTGGAAGTGCTCAAGGCAGGGTTGGATGGGGTTTGGAGCAACCTGGGTTAGTGGGAGGCGTCCCTGCTCATGGCAGGGGGTGGGATGGGATGAGCTTTAAGGTCCCTTCCAACCCGAACCAGTCTGGGATGCCGTGATAACCTCACTGTGCACAGAGCCCAGGAGCTTTGCCTGTGGGAGGCAAAAAAAGATGCCATGATCCATGGCAAGGCTTCCCACGTGCTCCCACATCTCCCAGCTGCTGCAGCAGAGCCAAAAAAAAAGGGACATTTTGGTGCCAGGCATGTTGCACAGCCTAAATCTTCTTCCCATGGACAGGAGAAAACCAGCCCCAGCTTTTCTTTCCTCCTGTTTCCTGACTATTCCTCCTAAAATCAGTATGTCCTGCATCCCAGACCCGGCACACTTCCCCTGGGAGATGCTCTGTGGGATGTGGAGCAATCCTCCCACCCCCTGGCCCCACACAAGGCAGGTACTGATCCACCTTGGTTCATAGTCAGGGCTCATCCATGTGCACCCACATCTCTCCCTGGATCAGCATCACGCAGATAAGCATAAAAATTGCCTGGAAAAATATGGAAAACTAGGGAAAAATATATTTCTGTAGGACTTTAGGTGCCTGGATCATCAGGCACACAGAATCAGGGTATTTTCCTTTTTTTTTTTTTTTTTGTGAGGAGCTCAGCCACTTGATATCCTGATGGAACTGCTTAGGGCCACAGTGAATTCCACCACCTGCCAGCTTCCATGAAAAGCCAGCCTGGCTTCCATCCACTGCCCTCCAGGCAGGCAAGATTAACTGGAAGTAGGTGGTGAAAGCAAGGTTCCAGCATATCATGGACACAGGGAGAGTGCTCTGGAGAAGGGAAGCAGCCAGAGAGGGAAAGACTTGATCCCAGCTTATAAATAAAAGAGTCTCTGCAAGATGTCCAAAAATCAAGTGTTAATCAAATTCTGGTTCAGCTGAAAATCTAGGGATGAATCCAACACATCCTTGGTGCCACGAGGGATGGAAGGAGCAGGATGGGGAAGAGAGGATGCTACAAGCAGCCCTGTCATTGACAATTAGCTGCCATTAACTCCTTCACCTGAGCTCTCTTTTGACCTTAAAACTTCAGCCTCCATCCTAAAATCCCTGTGATTCCTTGATTCCCTGAAGAGGTGGGGTGACCAACCCAGCCCAGGGCATGCAGAGGATCTCCTGGACCACAGAGGTCCACGTGCCCTGGTTTTGCTTCCAAGCTTGGAAAAAAATATGATTTTTTTTAATATATAAATATAAAAACGGAGCTGTTCTCACTGATTTGCATGTTCCATTCCCTTGGAAGGCAGAGGGGGATGGCAGCACAGCCACCAAGGGGATCAGACAGCCCCAAACGTGGGAACAGCTGAGTTGTAAGCCCTGGAATATTGGGGCTTTATAATGGAAATGCTGAGAGCCCCTTAACTACGGCGCCCGGCGCTACGGGGGCTTCTACAATAACTAAGCCAACTCCCTTGAAAGATCAAAAATTAATAGACATTTCAGACAGGGTTTGAGGTTTCGACCACTGCTTTTTCAATCGCAAAGACTTTGCTAAAGTTAGAGACTGAGGAGGTCAAGCTTTGGGTAACACAAACATTTCCTCTTTGATTAGGGGGAGACTACTTTACCTCGCCTCCTTTTTTTTTATTTTATTATTTTTTTCGTTGAGTAGTAGATTTTAGGTCATCCTTAATTTTTTACTGACAACAAAGAGCAGGTCATTGACCTACATAGAGAGCTATTTTATTTTTCTCCCTCTCGATAACAATGGCCAGAACACCTATGTGCCAGGTTCTTCTGTATTCCCATATACTCGGCAATTCACCATGGGGGCAGGACTTAAAACCTTTGAGCCTCTCAGTGACTGGGATAAAAAAAAATTATCTGGGCTTCCTTCCAGCCATTTGAGCTTCAGAATCCATGAGATTTCAACAAAAAGGATATCAGAGCTTTAATCTAGGGGCTTTTTGAAGAGATGGAAAAAAAAAAGTTCCAGTAAAGTTCAGTCTTACCTTCTTCACTTTAGGAGCTGTTCATGCCAACGTCGGCCTATTTAGTAGAGTTCCTCTCCTTGACCTCTTTTTTACAGCCGAGATAATTAACATGGTGGGGTAAGATGAGTCTCTAAATTCACTGCACTCTCTCCCCGGCGCTCTCCCTTTTCCCTCTTAAAGCCGGGGATGATTAAAGGAGCCTGCCTTTATTGGCACCCCGAAAAAAAATAAAATAAAAATAATTGAGGGGGAGAGGAAGAGTCTCGGCGGCGGCGGCGGGGAGGGGAGAGCGGGCGTGGGGCCGGCGGGGATGCGGGACGCGGCTCCCGCCTCCCAGCACGGTGCCCACGGAGGAAGGGATGCTGAGCGTCTGTGGAGTCCTCCTTCAGTTCTCCCTGAACATCCCAGGCGACCAGGGAGAGCCCGCCTGGAGAGGAATTTCCGTTCTCCAGCCCTGCACGTAGGGAAGAGGGCTCTGTGAAGCCGAGGGATGGGACGAGGAGATGTCACCCCCGCTTCCACGCAACTCAGCCGGGCAATTTCCTTCTCCAAGCCTTCCCTCCACCCCGGGGGCTGGAAGCAGAGTTATCCGCCTGCTCCGAGCCCCCAGAGCTGAGGGATGGGGGATAAAGGTGGGATGAGTCAACGCAGGAGCTCAGGCAGCGTCCAAGGGGCTCCATGCAAGGAGCGGTGGGATGGGGAGTGAGCACCAGGGCTGCCAGGGACAGGGTGGGAGGAATTAGCAGGAAGCGGGAGCTGGGCAGGAAGGTCAAGACAAGGCTCCCAAATGCCAGGGAGATGGGTACTGACCCAGCGGACCCGGCCCCAGGCACCCTCCAGCTATTCCAGCATCATCCTGGACACTCCGCCCCCGTGGCTGTGGGAATTTTTCCAGCACTGCAAGGAAAAAAAGCCCGGGGATTTGAAAAGCCAGCATTTAGCATCATCTAGTGCTAAACCTCATCCTCTGCTCTATTTAACCTTGCTAAATACAACACGCGGAGCGTTTGGAGCCATCGGTTTGGGAAGCAGGGGAAGAGCAGCTCCTTAAGAGGTTCCGAGTGAGAAATAAAGAGCCCAAAAGCAGCCCCAGGGCACAGCCCAAGGCCTGGCCCTGCTCTCTGAGATGGGGCAGAATGAGAGCTTTTACTGATAAACCTCGCTCCGACCCCAGGGACGGGAGGGAAAACAAACAGGAGGGGTTTCCTTAGGGAAACTGGGGCCTGAGCGGGTTTTTGGGACGGGAATTTTCCTCCAGCCTCCGCTGCCCCAATCTCCTGCTCCTCCTGCTGGTTGTTCATCGCATCCCGTTTCTAACTAAATCCCGCTTTCCCAGCCCTGGGTGTTTTTCATCCCAGCCACTGGGAGCCATCCTGGCATCAGGAGGGCAACGGGCACATCCTGCCCTGACTCTCTGATGGGTGAAGAAATTTAAAAAAAAAAAAAAAAATCAATCCCGAGTAATTTTCTCCCATTTCATTGGATCCAGGAGCCCGGGGCAGGACAAAGGTGGAGCACTAACACCACTCATCCCAAATTTCCTTCACTGTAAGAAATGACTTGCCTGAGCAAGGAGACACCACCCACCACCTGCGAATGAGTTGGGAATGGCTCGGAAGTGAGTTTAAATTAGTCAGAATTAGGTACCAGGCTGGATGGAAAACAAATTGGTTTGTTTTGCCACCGAATTTATGCTGAGCTAAACAGAAAACTGAACTCAGCGTACTCTTTCAGCATTCCCAGAAATTGGAGAGGAGCCCTTAAGAAAGCAGCAAGGCATCACTGGGCCCTATTTAATGGGATTTTAGTCTAATCTGGTGGCAACAACCAGGAATGAAAATGCAGGAAGCCAGAAATGCTGGCCAAGTGCTGGAGCGTGTGAATTCATGAGCAGGGATTTTTAAAGGTTAACAAGAGCATCTACCCAGAACCTGCTGATGTCCAGACACCCAAACAGGAGGAAGATGCTCCTCCCAGGCTCCCACCTTTCCCGTTCACTGGAAGAGATCACCCCTTATTCATAACTCCTTGCCAACATTCCCTCTGTGCCAAGGGAGGAGCACCCAGGGGGGAAATTCAATATAAACCAGCTTGGTTTGTATTGGAACCTTGAAACTTGATAACCAAAAGGAAGAACCCTCTGGTGATGCAGCCTCTGGGAAGGATGGCATTTCCACAGGAGAATATTTGGGATATCTAGCAGGAGATCCAGAGGAGCTGAGCTCCCCGTATGGAATTCTCCGTGAGGGAAAAACCCCACAGCACAGAAAGGATGCTGGGCTGGAAAATTAAGGAAAGGAAAGGCTGGAAATTAAGGGCAGAGGAATATCCCCTCTGTGCTGCCTGTGCAGGTGGAAATCTTCAGCCTGGGCACTCTCCCCCAAACCAGGGCAATGTTTGTGCCCGAGGTCTCTGGGCACAGCTGCCTCCTTGCCTGGGAATGCTTTAAGCATGATCTATGCTCCCAAAAAAAGAGGAAAAACAGAACAAAAGGGGATTTTTCTCACAGGCAGGGCTGCTGCATTTTTGCAGCCAAGTCAGCAATATTTTTTTCCCAGTTTTTCCCTGCAGAACCATCCCTTGGTTTGCCCTGAATATGTTATTTTAGGGTGCCAGAGCTACCCATGACATCAGGATTAAGCTACTCCAGAGAGGTCCCAAGAGAATCTTTATAATCAGGGCTGCAAATTCCCCGCTGATGAGGATGGACAAGACCAATGAAAGAGACTGAGTTCTGAGTTACCCCTCCCAACAGCAGCCAGCAAGCCCCAAAAAGGCCTCAGGGAGACAAAACATTCCTTGAGAAAGGGATTCAGCATCCTAGAGCAAAAAAAAAAAGGAAATTGGTAAGGAAGGATCTGAGGGTTTTGGGAATGGCACTACCCCACCTAAATCCACTCACATGCAACCACACCCCAAGCAGAGCATCCGTGGTGGATGCCTCAGGTGGGGGCTGGCACTTCTGGGAGCATTGCACCCGCCCAGGCTGCAGGAGAAGTTTTTTTCCTGGCAAACTCAGGCTTGATATCCATGGGAAAAGCAGCCCAGGGAGGTGTTTGTGGATTCTGCACTGCCAAGGACAGTGAAAATCTTCCCATCTCCTATCAAATCCTGGGGGAGATGATGAGGTAGGTCCGCAAAGAGTCAAGTTTATTATTATTATTATTATTATTATTATTATTATTATTATTATTATCTCATTGTTTTATTATTAATTTCCCCACATATGTTAATATTCCCTTGGGCCAGGAGAAACAAGCGCTATCCTGGTGCTGTCCTTCCTCCCTGGGGCTCCTCTTCTTCCACATCCCTGATGCTGGAAGGATCAGGCTGGGACTTCTCTCACCCTCATGTTGCTTCTGTGTCAGCCCAGGACATCACGCAGGGCTCTGGTGACACCTGAGCTGAAAGAAAAGTGTGTTAGAGGAAAATGAAAGAGGCAGGGGGGTTAAAGGTTGGTGCTCCTCCCTTGGACTCCATGATCCTCATGAGTCCCTCCCAGCTCAGGATATTCCATGATTCTAGGGAAACGCCATCCTTTAGTGTCTTCTGGACCAGGAGCACAACACAAGTGTTCAGGTCCCTCAAAGGGAGCAGGAAAATCCATTTTCATATCCAAGAAAGTGGGCCTAGGATGGTCAAGGTGTTCAGCAATGGTCAAGGATGGTCAGGGATGGTCCGGGACAGTCCAGGTTGTCCAGGTGGTCAAGGACACTCGAGGTGGTCACAGATGATCAAGGATGGTTAGGGACAGTCAAGGATGGTTGAAGACAGTCAAGGATGGTCAAGGATGGTTGAGAATGGTTGAGAATTGTTTAGGACAGTCAAGGTGGTCAAGGACANCAGGAGAAGTTTTTTTCCTGGCAAACTCAGGCTTGATATCCATGGGAAAAGCAGCCCAGGGAGGTGTTTGTGGATTCTGCACTGCCAAGGACAGTGAAAATCTTCCCATCTCCTATCAAATCCTGGGGGAGGTGATGAGGCAGGTCCACAAAGAGTCAAGTTGTTTTTATTAATTATTATTATTATTATNTTAGAGGAAAATGAAAGAGGCAGGGGGGTTAAAGGTTGGTGCTCCTCCCTTGGACTCCATGATCCTCATGAGTCCCTCCCAGCTCAGGATATTCCATGATTCTAGGGAAACGCCATCCTTTAGTGTCTTCTGGACCAGGAGCACAACACAAGTGTTCAGGTCCCTCAAAGGGAGCAGGAAAATCCATTTTCATATCCAAGAAAGTGGGCCTAGGATGGTCAAGGTGTTCAGCAATGGTCAAGGATGGTCAGGGATGGTCCGGGACAGTCCAGGTTGTCCAGGTGGTCAAGGACACTCGAGGTGGTCACAGATGATCAAGGATGGTTAGGGACAGTCAAGGATGGTTGAAGACAGTCAAGGATGGTCAAGGATGGTTGAGAATGGTTGAGAATTGTTTAGGACAGTCAAGGTGGTCAAGGACAGTCAAGGATGGTCGAGGTGGTCAAGGACAGTCAAGGATGACCATCCATGAGTGATGCTGGTCAAGGGCAGGAGGGAGTCATTGCCCAAACCACCACTGCCCTGACAGTGGAGGGCACCAGGACACAGTGCCACCCTGCCCAGCCTCTGCTGCTCCCTCACAAAACCCCAGAGTGCCTCAACCTCAACTCCAGCATGACTTCCATCCTCACCCCACACCACCTCCCACCCCATCATCCCTCATGGCTCCAGCCCACACCACCCCTCAAACCCCATCCTGGAGGCTCATCCCACCTTCCTGCAGGTGTGCCAGGCTCCTGCTGAGACACAGGGCCACCGTGGATCTGCCGAGCGAGGCCAGGGGGGACACGGCCCTGCACGTGGCCGCCAGGCACGGCCTCTACGACCACGCTCGCCTCTACCTGCAGCGCCGGGCACGCGTCGACGCCCGCAACGCGCGGGAGGAGACGGCCCTGGGCGTCCTCTGCGGGCAGGCCCCGGGCGCGGGCGAGGATTCCCTGCTGCTTTTCCAGCTGCTGGCTGCCCACGGCGCCGACGTGGACGCCCAGGATGAGAGCTGGAGGAGCCCCTTGCACTGGGCGTGCGGGGCGGCCAACGCCGAGCTGGCGCGGCTCCTGCTGCGGCACGGGGCCGACGCCAACGCCATCGACTACGACGGCGTGTCCCCGCTGGGCTGGGCCCTGCAGGGCGCTGCCTCCCACGGGGATCTGCGTCCCCACCTCACCATCCAGCTGCTGCTCAACCATGGCTCCCACAAGATATGGCCCCCTGCCTTCGTCAAGGTACCGGCCCCAAAATGGCGCCCGGAGATCCCCTCACACTGGAGGCCTTGCGGTTGGGAGCTTTGGGAAATGTAAAGGTGGCGGGGTGGGGGAATTTGGGAGAGGGGACTGTGGCGTTGGGGAGTGATGGAAGTGAAAGCCCGGCGGAAGGGCAGGATGGAGCCAGTGCGGCTCAGAGGGATTTTTCCCCTGCACAGGGAATATCAGAGACAGGCTTGGCACACAAGCTGCCGGTGCAGCCGCCTCACGGCTCTGCGATCTGTTGATTTTACATCAAACCATAAGGAAAATATTACCCTGCCTTGTCAGGCACGAGCCAAAAATGTAAATAAGAAGCAAGGGCCGCATCCAGAGGAAGAAGTGCCTCAGCAGGGCGAGTCTTCCCCCTGCTCCACAGAGCTCCAAAATGCTCCAGGAGAACCCCACACCTGCCTGATCCCGGCCCGGGGCTATCCCGGCCTGGCGCGTGGTGGGTTGGGACAAACCCAGGCTGCAGCAGGTGGATGTTGTCCCCCTGTGGCCCTGCCTGTCTGTCTGAGGCCTCACACCGTCCCTGGACAGGTGCTGAAATCCTGCGCGGCCGTGCCGGAGGTCATCGAGGTCCTCTTCAATTCCTACTCACAAATCCCTGTGTCCCGGGAGTGGGCCAAGGCCGTGCCACAGGAGGTGTTCCAGGTGAGGCAGCGCTGCTGGCTTGGCAGGGGGGGCTGAGACCCAGCGAGGGGGCTTTCCCCACAGAACAGGGATTTATTTTCCCCACAGAACACGGTTTTTTTCCCCCACAGAACACGGGTTTTTCTCCCCACAGAACACCTTTTTTTTTCCCCCACAGAACAGGGGTTTTTTCCCCACAGAACAGGGATTTATTTCCCCCACAGAACACGTTTTTTCCCCCACAGAACAGAGGTTTTTTCCCCCACAGAACAGGGGTTTTTTCCCCCACAGAACAGGCATATATTTCCCCCACAGAACAGGGGTTTTCTCCCCACAGATCAGGGATTTATTTCCCCCACAGAACAGGGGTTTTATTCCCCACAGAACACAGTTTTTTTCCCCCCACAGAACAGGGGTTGTTTTCCCCAGAGAACAGGGATTTATTTCCCCCACAGAACAGGGATTTATTTCCCCCACAGAACCGGGGTTTTTCTTCCCACAGAACAGGGATTCATTTCCCCCACAGAACATGTTTTTTTTCCCCCCCACAGAACAGGGGCTTTTCTCCCCACAGAACAGGGATTTATTTCCCCCACAGAACAGGGTTTATTTTCCCCATAGAACAGGGGTTTTTCTCCCCACAGAACTCGGTCTTTTTCCCACCNGTTTTCTCCCCACAGATCAGGGATTTATTTCCCCCACAGAACAGGGGTTTTATTCCCCACAAAGCAGGGGTTTTATTTCCCACAGAACAGGGGTTTTATTCCCCACAGAACAAGGGTTTTTTTCCCCCGCCCAGACTTCACTTGGATGGAGAAAAAACCAAAATGAATATTCCCCAGAGCACCACCACACACCTGATCCCTCCAGGTTTGCACCCCTTCAGCTCCACCATCCTCAGACCCCACATCCCTGCCCCAACCTGCCCTAAAATCCGCTCTCAGCCTCTGGAAGTGACCCTGGATCCAGAGCACTTCCCAGCAGGAGCCCACATCACTCATTTTGGCTTGGAAAAGCTCCTCCTCAGACATGCAACAGGTACAGCCAGCCCACTCTGGGATGGTTTGGGATGGCTCCTGGCCCCACAGGCTGTGAGAGATGCACATAAAGCCTTCAGCATGTTCTGGGAAATGGGAGAAAGGATTTTTTTTAAGGAAAGGCTGAGGCTGCACAGCCCAATCCCACTTTGTTTCCCTGTCTCTTCTACACCAGCTTTCTCCAGGATGCTGCTGCACCCTCCCCAAAGCTGCTTTTCCCCAGGAAAACCCCAGAATTCCTCGCCCACCCTTTGCCTGTGTCCATGCACAGACCTCTAACCCACAGTCACACTCCTTCCTTCCCTCCTTCCTTTACATCTTCATCCCAAAACACCCCCAGCTCGTTTGGGAATCGGGAAAAGACCGAGCCCAGGTGGGTGATGCTGGTGTTGCCCCTCTCTCTGCAGCAGCACCAGCCTTTCTACGAGTCCCTTTTTGGGCTGGCGGGCACGGCCCGGTGCCTGCAGCACTTGTGCCGCTCCGCCATCCGGACGAATTTCGGGAGCAAATGCCATTCCCTCATCCCTCTGCTGCCCGTGCCCAAGGCTCTCCGTGACTTCCTGCTGCTGGAGCCTGAAGGAGTGGTGCTGTGAAGGAGCAGATCCAGGTGCAAATCCAGCCCTTCCTTCCATGGGGCACAGGAGCACCCGTTCCTGCCGGGGGAGGCGAGGGGCACCGCTTTCCGTGATGGATTTCCAGGGGTTTACAGCAGAACTAAAATGTGCTTTAGGCTGGAAATTTGTATGGATTTTCTACTTTTTTTTTCTTCTAATTGTGCTTTGTATAGATTATAAAGAGTAATAAAATGATTGGTGGCTGGTAGGAGCCGGCTGCAGGTGGGAATGATGCTCGTTGTAGGGGATCCCTGCAAAGCAGCGGGGTGAGAAGGGAAGGACAGGGCAGGTGACTCAAACCAGCCCAAGTGACTCAAACCAGCTCAGGTGACTCAAACCAGCCCACCTGGGCATCAAATCCCCGGGGAAAAATCTCACCTGGGAGTGGCACAAGCAGAGGTGCCGTGTAGAAGCCCTGAGCAGGATGCAAAGTCCAGTGGCATTAATACAGACCCTAAAATAGATTTTAAATTCTATTTTTTTGCATGTTGGAACCGCCAAGGGATGTTGTGGTTATTCCACGCAGGAGCATGACACAGCTCCTTGTATCTCCCAGCTCCCTGCAGTCCATGGGATGCACCAGCACCTCCCATATCCCTTGTACCCACCACAATTCCCAAGCTGGCACATGAAAAGGCTGGAAAACACGAAATGGTTTTTTTGGGTTTTCATTTCCCACAGTGACCTGGCCAAAAGTACCAGGAGGAGCAAGGATTTGTTTTTCCTCTGGTTCCCCAGATTAATTCCTGCTGAACCAAAAGATGTGCACACGTGTATCCCATGGGAGGACAGCTGTCTTCGTGCCACAGTGCTCCCCAAAATTATTCCAGTGATGAATTACACTCGGTTTTGGTTGTTTTCTTTTAAAAAAAACAACCCACAGAATTGTACATTTTATATTTTTATATATAAATATATTATTATCTATTTTTATATAATTATATTTTTATAAATATGT